>JBAMHX010000006.1:8993326-9004515 GCA_037177515.1 Pseudomugil tenellus | reverse complement strand
AGGCAAAACCTCCAGCAGAACCCGGCTCAGGTAAGGCAGCCATCTGCCTCGACTCGCTGGGGTCAGAGAGGACAGGAGAGACAGATTAATTTACATTGCAGCTGCTATCCAGGAAGACCTGCAGATAAAGGAAAATAATAAGTAAGACCTGCAAAAAAGTCTCATGTAAATGTGACCATTGTCTTGGATGAGACTGGTTTGATTTATGCATATGAAATTGAGTATTAGAAAGAAAATATTGAGAATAAGACAAGTAAATAAAAAAAGAAGTTTGATTAAGGATGTGATGAAGATTCAGATTTGCTAATCTATTCAAAGCAACAAACAATCATAGCCTGTTGCCATGGATGTTCAAAATGCAAATTCAAAGAATCTTAACTTTCTTCACCCTTTCAACTAATTCCTTTTTTTGTGAGTTCTTGTATTCACTGGGTTCAAACAGTCTAACCAAGCACTTGTATCTAAGAAATAAAGCTAGCTGAACAAAGCACGCAATGCTCCAATTAGGAGCGACACACTCATATGACTTCTGGCAAGCTGCAGCCTTCACTGGAGAGCAGAAGAAAAGCTCTTTTCTCACAAAGCTGGTCTAAGCATTTAGTGTTGGATCCAGAAAATGTCGGTGCATTTGTATTGTGATACAAGGTGACAATACAAAACCTCCAATGCTAATGATGATCACACGTTATAGCAAAAGAAACAAAAGTGTCCAAAGAAATTTTTACCCAGCTATGATTGTGTGTGTGTAAATAGTAAGTGCATGTCTTTGACATGAATAGAGGTGTGTAAATAATTTTAAAAAAGGAACTGTTCAACCAAAACATGTCACATTGTATTAAGTGCTTAGCAATACCTGTATATCTGTAAAAAAAAAAATTAAATTTCTGACCTTAGATTCACATAAGTTATATTACAACTCTACAACATGCGAAAAGAAAAAAAAAACGTTTTAAGTTTTTTTCACAAACAGTGAACTTCTATGACAATTTAACCACAAACATCTCCACAATTCACCAGAAACAAAGGCACAAACAACCGGCACCCACTAAAAGAATGAACAGGTCGTAATTCTTCGGTGTAGGCTAGTTTCTAAGTACTTTAAGCGCATGAAAGGATAAAGTGCCATAAAGGTGTAGCTGCTAACCTGCATGAAGGATCACTGTACTTTCAGTGAAAAGAACAGCCTCACCACTGACAAGGAATTTAAGGTTAGTGAGTAATAAGAAAATTGAGTATTGCTATCAGGACTACACTGAACCATGCTCAGAAAGGTGTCTTTTTGCTTAACATCATGTTAAAAAAAAGTTACCACTTTCTCAACTGGTTTTCATTAAAACCTAGGTTGTGGGTTGGAGTTATACATACAGCTCTGTTCTGTAGCGCTACAGAGAGCAATTTTTTTACTCAAGTCATTGAGGATGTTTACATTAAATTTATAAAAAAAAATAACTCAAGCTGTCCAATATATCAGGACAAGGATGGGACGTTAGCATTTGCAACTTTAAAGTATACTGGTGTATATTGGTTCTACATAAAAAACCAAGGGGTGGGGGATGCTTGTGCAGGCTCAATGTCTATTGAAATATTAAATGCAATTCTTCTGAATTACATCTGGAATTATAAGGAAACCCTGTACTTCAACCAGAATCCCCTCAACACCTGACCCCTGTGGTATTAACGAGTTTAATTATGTCAGTATTGGTACTGTAACTAACCTGAGAAGAAGTAAAAAGATTTCTTAGATCCTTGAATGTAGCTTCGATCATCGCCTCTGTCATACGGACTTGGGAGTTAATTGCTCCAACAGAGATCCCTCCATACCTGCAACACCAGCAGAAAAGAAAGAGCTTCAACTTAATAACAAGGAGACAAACTATTATGTGTAAAAAAAAAAAAAAAACTAAATAAATGAAGATCATTTAACCATTTAATCTTGTCCAACCTGTACCCTTTTAATTAAACCCATCTCCTTTTTTAAAGTATATACTAAAATTTCCTAGTAGTGGTTGTAATGATACGCAAAATCTGGTATGCTTAATGCCTGTGCAAGACTTTTGTTCCTAAATTACTTTCTTTTAGCCCATAATTATAGTGTGTCTCCATCACAAGAAAAGCATGAAAGCCATAAATTCCATTATTTTGTTCCTATGAGTTATTATACCATCGTTGGGATAATTATATCAGTATCTTTCTAGACTTTTTATAGCATAATACTTCAAATGCAGTACAATGAAACAGACAACTGGTGCTATTGTTACAAATCTCATTGTTGCACAATGATTGAAAATGACTCAGTTTCTAATTTTATTTGGCAGTGATGCCTTCATTTGATAGCAGCACCAGAAAATAAGACACAAAATGAAAAATATGGAGATAATGACAGAAAAAGTCTTAGCTGTAACTGTCAGGTTGCTGGGGCACGGCAGATCTTGATGACTAAGTAAATTTCAAAAAGGTTTTATGATGTTAGCGTGTCTGCCAGTAACATGACACCACATGGTCATTAACAAATAAGCCATGAGCACTTACAGTGAACATACTTAGACTATTGCCTCAAAGGTTAACTGAACTCATCACTTCTAGCATGGTTTCAGGCCAAGGTTTGTCATTTTTCAGTTCTACATGCATCAGAATCACAGCTTTTTAATATCATGATTGGTTCTTATCACCTACAGTAACATGAGGTCTTTTGGGGCAAATTCTTGAATTTTAGATTATTAAATCTGTTTATTTAGTTTTGGGAGCATTTTAAAGTGAATTTCTAACCGTCTCAAATACAACAAGCTGAAATCACAGTGAAAACAAAGATAGGAACTGTTTACTTTAAAATCAAAACTGAACAATCATCATCTAATTATTTATTCCTCTCTGACAGTTGGCTCTAAATGTTTTTATTCAGTGAAATGACAGCTTAGCGAAGCATATCAAGGAGTGGCCCAGCAGGATTTGTCAAAACATGACAACTGCATAATAAGTAGAGATGGAAATGACAGCACAACATGCAGAACGTTGTCCTCCCATCATCCTGTTCTCAGGTGTTCCTCTACAAATGAGAGCACCAACATCTGAGCAGCACCTTGGGAAATAATTTCTCCCTGTGTTTAAATAATAATTAAATAAAACCAGAAAAAACCTGACCCAAAGACCTGAGCAATAAGCCTCATCTGGTTCCTCACGTAAACCTATAATATTCTGATTAAAAGCAACAAAATATTTTTTAATAGCTCCTCTTAAAATCACCTTGTTTTACCGGAATCCTCAAATGTCTTGACCAAGAAGTCTGTCATGTTGCGTCCAGTTAAATCCAGCAGCGTATCTGTTGTGTTCTGGATCCTCTGTTGAAAAAGACAAAAGACTGATCAACCTGACATCTTCTCATTTCCACTGGTTTAGTGACATTTGGAATTTTCTTTTCAGTTATGTGAAGCTGAAACCTTTTTCCCCTTGATCTTCCCCTGAAAGCAGAGGCTTCCTGCTGTGAAAAAACAGACTGACTAATGCTGAGCAGAGTTTGGTGCTAATATTTTGTGGGTTTCTCAGTGACGCTGTTTGCATCATATTCTGTTAAATGTGGCATTGTTAGTCGCTTTGATGACATTTAAAAGCAGAACAATGAGTTATAGAAATTTAGATATATTTTTGGAATCCAAGATAAAACAGTAGTGATTTCAGGTTTAAATAAATTTGTGCTGAAATGCTGCAGTTTCTTTGATTTTACTCATGGAATATAATTATAACGTATCAAACATTTTCACTTTGAGCCTTGCTGTGTTGGGACTGTTATGCAGCATCCCGAGAAGAAAGACTGATCAAAGGCAGATTCCAGGAGGAATAGACACTTACACTCCCATGCAAGCTCATTGACCTGATGCAAAATCAACAATACTTAAGAGGAAGAAAATTTTGCAGGTTGTATCTGTTCACGCCACTGTGAAACATATCCTCTTACCCCTTATCATAATAGTCAATTAAGCTTGACTATGGGAAGCCTTGCTGAAACCTAGACCCCTGCCAAAACTCGTAGAGCTGTGTCTAATGTCAAAAGACCCTAATTAGATGCCCCTCTGTGGATGAATAGGCACATTCAAACATCCAATTAAGAGAGGGTGCGACACACCGCTATGAATACGCCCCACCTCGTGTGGAGTGATATTCGGCACACATATTACAACCCCAAGCTGATTTTCCCTTGCTTACTTAGAGATGAAACATTAATTACGAGGCAAAGTTATCTTTTATAAAGTGCAATTTAGATATCTGACTAGAACACAATTTACCAACATACCCCTTCAGTTACAAAGGGCTTGATTTGTTAGTGTTGGATACACACTGAATAATAGTTATCTACATGTCAATGAGTTTCATGCATATTTTCAATCTTTCTTACAAAAATGCAGGACCTATAAAAAGAAATCTGGGTTTCAACATGAAAAATGAGGGTGTTTTAAATGTAAAAAGATGCTTATTGTATTATTGCAATATGGGACAATGAGTATAGAAATGCTGTATGTGTAAAATGATGAGAAGGCTGAGGCTAAGGTAGAAGGAAATTGAAGTGGCATCACTAAATTTGGGGAAGAAAGCAAAAAGTACAAACAGAAAGGAAAAACAAGAGGAGGAAACCGAAGCGGAAGAGGCCCCATCTGGCTTAGAAATCAGAGATAAGAAGAAGGAATGGCACAGCAACCTTGGCTTATCTCTGAACAAACATGCTTCTCTTTTTAAAATCTACAGGAACTGAGAGACAAACAAAACCAAAAACATAGATGCCTTTACACCGACTGTACAATGACTTTATATCTGCGCCCACCGTCAGTGTGGGTCTAATTATTTTGGCCTACGTCCATATCCCCATCAAAAAGCCTGAAATGGGAACATTATGTTGCTGTGTAATACCTAGGCCTGCATCTCTTGTTCATTACCTGGAAACAGCATTGGCGTGCTTGGCATTCTGTACAAGACATCAGTTCTCCAGCTTGATAACTGGGGAAGCAAGCAGGGGTGAGGGAAATGTAAACTAAGAAGTAATCAAATCTGTTGAGTGAGCTGGCATACTCCAGTACTGCAGCGATAAGTGACTGTGCTGCACTCATATTAAACTTGCTCAGGTTATTTTGTGCTGTAGCTTTAAAATAAAATTTAAGATGGAATGTACAGTCACCTGTTTTGCAAGTGACAAACAGGATTATTATATTGACACACAAGTTTGATGGGATTTTATGACCCTTGAATGCATCATAGCAGGATGTGTGGGTAGATAAAGTGGCAGGTGGCCTATTGTGTGAAATTGTGTGTGTATTTCAGGAGATAACTTGAGTTCACCACATTTCACCGTGTTGTAAAATGATGTTCAAAGAAATCATCCCATTCCCACAAACATTTGAGAGTGAGCCAAATGGTACTATTACATAATAATAGCCGGAGTGGTGTCTAGAGCACACACTGGGTTACAAACATACAGTTGCTAACCAGAACAAAAGGCTCCTTGTGGGAGATTGAGTGGCACACATCCACACCTGGTGACAGATTGTCACCCAGGCCCCTTCTGTTATGCTTTGCCACAACAAATCTAGACCTCTACATCACCTCTCCATTTGCCTCACCTCACAAGTCAATGACTTTTCCGCTTTTGTTCTCCAGCATCGCTTGCTTTCTGCAGAGACGGTGGATTGGGACCATTGGGACAAGTCGATTTAACCCAAAATTGATCTGCACGCTTTGGGAGTCAAAGTGACAAATCTACTGAGCTAGGTGGAGAAGAGATGTGCCAGTCCAATTCTGCTGTGCCAGATTCAGTCTAACCTGGCATTTGGAGCACTTAACTGGATTTATTCTTTCAACAGCTGTAGTCTGAAACAAAAAAATTGAGATGTACCTCAAATGTAAGGTACATTGTTTCCAAAAAACTTTACACAAAAACACACAAAAAGGCCACAATTGCCCAGAATCAATGTCAAATTATTAAATATAAAAAAATCCATATTTTCCATTTGACTTATTAAACCTGTCATAGTGTTAAGAAAAAGTGGTAAAAAAAAAAACTATTCAAGAATTTAGAAAGAGACAACTGAGAATCTGACCACACTCAGCTCTAGCTAGGATTTAGGTCTGCAGCTCTAAAAGTCCGTGTTCAATCCAGTGACTAGTGTTTTACATGGAAAGCAGAAACCAGTAGTTAACTGACGCAGCTTGCAACAGCTGGGGCAACAATGGCTCCAGGAATATGTATTACAAATGTCACTGTGCCATCAAAATTAATCAGAAACAAATGGTTTTACACAAAGGAACTTATTGTGTCATACTTTAAAACACACAACACACAATATATGGCATTTAACATGCCATGTTAAATGCCATATATTAAAGCCCAGAAGTGAAATTCACTCCTCTGTTCTCATATTTGTCAACATTAATCAGTGCAAGTTAGTGTAAAATGTCTATAATGGAATATGTCTATAATATGAGGATGCTCCAGGGTTTCATGTCCTAAAGGAGATAATAAAGGAAGCCACAAAGCTCTCTCACATAAAGAGAATCTCTGAACATCCCTTATCATGGCTACGACTAAGATACTTGGTTATTTCACTCAGTTGAGGATCTTTGAAAGAAAAAAAAGAAAAATATCATTTTCACAGGCCTCTGTTTAGCATTGTGACCTGGTTGAATAGTTATTTGAATGCTTATTAAGCAGAAAGGGTTAAAGAAAGGAGTTGGACCACTGCCTCCCTTTGATAAAGATGTAGGATATGGGCCCATCTGACAATATTTAATGGTTCTTCAATTTTTTCCACTTTACTGTCACTTGTCATTTTTCTATGTTATCTTTTTAATCTCAACAATCACAGATTATTGTTAAAGCCTACATGGTTAAAGAAAGAATGGCCTATGTCGGCATACGTGACGGCTAGGGTATATCTCTGAACGCCCCCCCAATCCTCCTATTTTATGCTCAGTACATTTTTTCAGGTGCCCAAGGGGATTTCCTGCATCAAATTTCACCATTTTGGGATTCATGGTTTTCCCATCAGGTTGCGCTTTATGCACGAAAAATCTGGTTTTTGCCCATATCTCACTTGCGACGTCATAGACCTTGTTTCATTTCTGAAACACATGCATTTTATCAATTATCATGTATCAAGGTTAGGTTAATGTCATAGATACTTTCATAAAGAAAAAACAACCACCATCTATAGTGTTATCTTAATATTTATAAACCTGAATGTTATCACTATGCTTTAAAGTAATTGTTTTTCTTTTAAGATTATGTAAAAGTGACTCCACAATGCAAATGGTACAACCCAAATTCCAAATGAGTTGGAATTTTAAAATGTAAATAACAGAATGCAGCACAATTGCAAAATCTAATCAGTCCATGTTTTAGTCAGTTGGCAACAGAATTATAGTCAATAATAATGGTGTGACATTTTATCATAAGTTTTTGAAGATATTTTAGCTAATTGAATTTGATAGCAATGTGACTCAAAAATGGGACATGGCCATACCACAGTGTAGCATCACATCTTCCTTTAACCCTGCAAACATCTGGGAACTGAGGAGACCAGCTGTGGACCCTTGAGTCATGAATTTTCTCCTTACTTCATATGCAAGGTTTCTTGTGACTCATCGGTCATGTGAAGTCTTTGACGAGTTTTGGGTTTCATGATGTTCCACATATTTTCAATTGGTGACAACTCTCCAATGCTACTCTACCATGTAGTATTTAGTTATCTGATGCACTTATGAACCATCTGATCACAGGTGTCAGATTCTTGTCTGGTTTTTGCTGTTTCCCTTCTCCAAGACACCTGACTGAAATTAATGGATCATTATGAAGATGTTGACAAGAAAGTATTGGAGCAGCAAAACATCAAATAGGTTTCAGCCCTTGGGGACTGGAGATTGGGATATCATTGACTTTAAGGCGAGTGCTGGTATCTTCCTACAATGAATAGCATATTTTACAATAACAATTTCCATTCTTCTAACCTCAGATTTTTCTACTTTGCCTTTGTTAATTTCACATTAACAATGTTAATGTAAAATATTCATATATGACTTATTTGCATAATAGGGCTTTATTCTGCATTTGTAGATGTTACAGTCAAGATGAGTTCTTGAAATTCTTCATTTAGGAACATTTAAGATGTTTTCCATACAGGTTGCTGAAGCTTTTTATAATCTTTACTTCTAAAAAGTCTCTCTCTAAAGGTACTGTTGTCCTATCTCATGGTGTTACTGACAATTCTTAAAAAATCAAATCATTAACAGCATGCGATCTAGCTGGTTTTCTTACCTTTTACTTTTTCACCATTTAATTCAAATTTATATGATTGGTAAAGTTATCCAATGTGTAACTTTTCATTCAGAAGTGCAATTTTCAATTTTAAGTAATATATTGATTTGAGATAGGAAAGTCAGTGCATTCTGTTTTTATTTATTCTACACGCACTACAAACGTCTTTCCAAGCACAACTGCATTTCAGTGTTTCTGAATGTGTATATGGAGAGTACACAAAAGTGCATTAAGAGAGCACGAGGATCCCACTGCTGTATAAATTCAGGACTCAATGTTTTATCCCTTAAGGCAAAACATTCATGCTGACAGACTTTTGTTTGGACAATCAATCCAAAAAGCTAATGTAGTTCTATTCACCACACAAACCTGTCTCTTTATCTCCACACAAATGGTGAGCTAATGGCCGACTCTGGTAGCATGAAGGATGAAGCCAAGCGAAGTAATTTGCAAGCAAGCTGTAGTTAGGCCAGTTTCCAAATGATAAAGACATCGGTCGTAATGTGGTGAATGTGTCTTCTTTATCAATTCCTCTGCACGCATGATGGCCAATTCATCTATGAAGGTTAAATATCACAGTGAACTAGAGTCAATACCTCAGAATTGATGGCAGGCTTACAATTACCTGCCATTACCATGGAAACAATGATTTCACACTACCTCCTGTGGTGCTGTGTCCATCTTTTTCCCCCTTCTCTTATTTTCTGGGGTTTCTCAAGGGCATGTATGGAAGATTGGCAAGATAAAAGAAAAAAATCTTGTATGAATCTAGAACATGTCATGATTTATTCAGTAGGGGAGACTTTCAGGTCAAAAAGAATTCATCCTCATGATGTTCTATACATCCATGGGTGGTCTGTGACATGGACTTGCATTAATTTATGACCCCCTACCAGGAACTACCCTGTACAGGTTGCATTAATAACATTAAATGTGTGTATTCCAATGCAAATAGGCATACCTACCAACACATCATGGAAAATTTTTGTTTTTATTTATACCCATCACAAAGCTTGCAGCTCACCATACTGCAGAAATCTTTCAGGATATATGCTAAATAACCCTACCAAAAATAATTTATAATGCAAATCTAAAGAAACGACTCACAACATAGCAAATTAAAGTATACAAAAGCACACTAATGGGTTGTTTTAACAGCAAAGAACCACCAATAATGAAAAATGAATAGCTGGATACTTTCCTCCACTTCCTCGTGCTAGATCAAATCTTAGTGAAATTAATCAATTTCATCACAAAATCACTAACATTACATGTCTAATACATATCATACTATTGAAGAGCCATGACTATTAATTTCATCATATCAAATTGTAAAAGCTGGACCACTAGTTTACTAGGTGACAAAAACTGACCCCTGTTACAAAAAAAAAGCACTATAATTTGTTATATTTTCTAAATAATTTTGAAAAGAGGGAACCGGATGACTGTACAGTTTATTTGGGAAAGCCAGTGTATTGCAGGCTATTAAAATACATAAGTGTTAACCTATCCTTTATCATTTTACAGCCTCTTGAATGAACAAATAAGATACAATGAATAAAAACTGAGTAAATAAAGTATTTCATAAAACTTCATGCTTCAACTTTTACTGGGCTGAAGAAAAGTTACACTACCTACCATATGCTGTATTATGACATTAATGGGATAAAGTTAATAGAGCCAGTAAGTTAATAGAAAGGGAGAAATATATAAATTATAACAGAAAGATTCAGCTAGAGGGGTGTCATAAATGAAACACGACTGACTGTTTTTCTATGAAGAAAGGAAAGAGAGGCTTTGATGAAAGACACTGATGGCCCAGTAGGCTACCAGGTAGAAATAATGACCTCATAAGGTATGGGCATGAACTATAGGGACTTGAAAAGGTTACATAAAGGACACTTCTCATGTTTGACTGTCTCAACAATCACCATTTAACATGATTCCTAGACCATTTTTAAAGGGGACTCAGTGGCCTTGTCACAGAGAAGAAGCGCAGCAAGATGCTCAAGTTGTAAAAAGAACTGCAAATCCACGCAGTTCATAATGGTACATCATGTGACAGGAAAGTATGAAGGGTTGGTATATTGGACAAATGAACACAAAGGATTGGAAAATAATGACTTTAAACTATTTAATTCGGTGGTATGCTTGTTGAAAATTATCAGCTATTCTTCTTATGGTTCTTATGAAGCAGCACATTCAGATGCACCAGTCATTTAAGTTTTGCCTGTTTTGTTATTCAGTCTTGTTCATGTAGCGGCGCCAATATGTTCTTAACAGTTTTTATTCCCTAATCATTACAGCTATTATTCATGGACGAAATGTATCAAGGACATTATACATCATTAATTACTTTTTAAATCAATCTATGGAGAAACTAAGTTTTGTGTACAACAACTTTAAACAAATGGGAAACTAAATTTGGTTGTGTTGTCGTCTTATTTCAGAGTTACACAATAAACCAGATCACAAAAATATAAAAGTACTAATTATATTCTTTGCATTATCCTTCACATTGATGCAATAACATGAATAATATTCAATTTAGAGTTTTCTTACTTTGCATATGCATGGATACAATAGAAAGGATTAACTTGTTCGAAACAGAACAAAAAGAAAATATTTTAAAGTAAAGATTTCTTTTAAATAAGATACGTTTCTGTTAGGGTTTTGGGTTAGCTTGCGTTGGTTTCCTGTTTTATTTTGTAGTTTTTCCTGTTTTGCCCGTTACTTTCTGTTTCAGCTTCCTGTATTTGTTCATTAGTTCACATGGTTTGATTTTGGTAATTGTTTTCACCTGTGTCCTGTTCAGTTTCCAGTGTATTTATACCCTTGCTTTTCTTTCCCCCTTGCCGGTTCATTATGTTCCATTGCATCTTTCTGAGCTCTCCGT
>JBAMHX010000006.1:8953055-8989561 GCA_037177515.1 Pseudomugil tenellus | reverse complement strand
GGGGCGTTCACACGCAATTTTGCGTGGAGTGGGAGGAGAACATGTAAATATATGATTTTAGCACACGCAAAGCGATTCATCAAACCTGAAAAAGTAATTTTGCTGATAGAAACTGCATCTATATTTAGCACGTATCAAAAGGACGTGCAAACGGGTTCAATGCATAATTGCGCACACATGGCTGCAGTGATTGTTGCAAGACGAAGACATAGAAATAACTAACCTGCCGTGGAGGAAGACCTCCTGCACCAGGTGGACAGTCAGGTAACATGATTGTGCGTTTGGAAGTGCTGCACTGACAGGAGGGTGAAGGGTTAGACATGCTCCAGTTCCCGTTGAGGAAAATGTCAGTGACTGACTGATCCACATGAGGAGTGAACCAATCAGACCCACTGGAGGAACATGGTAATTTCCTATTGGAAAACATTGAAAGAATGATTATGCTGTTATTTTCTAGTCTTGTTAGCAGGAATTTGTAGAAAAAGCCAAGGCATAGACATTCAACTTCTAACTACTCAAACAAAACTTGCAAAAAAAAAAAAAAAATCTAATATGGCACTGGTGTCATTTCCACCCCCTTTTGTACTCAAAGATACTCACGGTATCGGTTCCAAGTACATGCAGCGTGTCCCAAAACCAGGGTTGTTGACCAGAGTTTCCACCACCTGTGACACCTCTGCGTTTTCTGGCATATCATTGCTGTAAATAGTCCAAATTCATGTTGGAAGTATGTTAATTGTCAATGCGGTTTTACATTTAATTACTCACAGTATGTTTAAGTTCCTGTCATTGTATGTAGCACAAATTTGTCACAGTTATTATAATGATTTAAAAAGAAAAACAAAACGTTAATTATGAGGTAATCAGCTGAATCAACATAATGAATAATTAAAGTTACTTTATTAATATTCAAACATCTGGAACACCTGAAAACCAGTAAAATAAATTTAAAGTGTTCATGGATCTACTCTTTTACTGACAATTAGAAATTGATGCATTAGGCTATTGTTTAAAAATGATCTTATTTTTTTCAGATTTCTTATTCAAAAGATTTTCACAAATCCTCTAATGCAGAAATCCTCAATTTTGCTCCTTGAGGGCAGGTGTCCAGAACGTTTTCTAAGTGTCCCTGCTGGAGCACACTTGACTTGGACTCAGACATGCTCTGCACATGTTTGCTAAATATACATTGATTTAAATCAGGTGCATTCCAGCAGTGACAGATGAAAAACTTGCAGGGACACAGGTCCTCGAGGACCAGTATTGAAGACCCTTTGTTCTAATGCACATATCCTCCAACTCATTCGTCTCAAGGAACAACATTTATTATCAAAACGTCAACACCCCTGGCTGTGTTGAAACCACGCTTTGTTTTATGCTTCATGACATCATCAAGGTTGCCAGGACTGACCTCACTGAACATAGTGCAAGGTAGAAAACTGATTGTATACACTAGGATTAGCCTTCATATGTAGCTTTGTTTATGAATTAATTTTGACCAAGCACATATGCTTTAGGATACTGTTGTAGAGCAAAGGTAAACAACCCACATTTGTTCAACTTGGTACCTGGTTTTAAAACTTGTTAAAAAAAACTGCTTCAACCCATGTTGTTTCACATCTAATGCAGATCTTCTCAGGAGTTTATATAGATATTGATGTAGAACAAATCTTCATTGTAAAAGGCATTTCTTTAACTTTCAGTGGCTTTGGATATAAAACAAGAATGTATAAAATACTATAGAAATAGTGTTCTCCATATCATCTTACCAGCTAATTGCGTTTCTCATGCAAGGTAGTCCTAATACGAGTCTACAAAACTCCTGTACCATATAAGCTCTTCACAGCCTTTCATTATTATCTCAGTGTCCTGTAGATATTGAAGACCTGCGTCTCATTTAAACAATCTTCCTATTCTCATTACTCTGCACACACTCTCTGCCCTTTATCTTAAGGGTACTGTGGGAGTTAAAACAGTGTTTCCTAAAGACCATCATGATGGCTTTCAGCCAGCAGTAGCCACAGCCCAGCCAACCATTTGAATTAATACAGCGTTCATTGTCTCATTTAGAGGCATCTCCATGAAGGTCACACGGTCATTTCCTGGCCACCACTGCATGCGATTGAAGTGGTCTGCTTGTAAAAATGGATTATGTGCAGCCATCTGTTTTGCAATTAACAATGGTTGGGTTATCATGTTATTTAAGATAATAAAACTATTGGATAGCTTCAAATTGAAGACTTGTGCATATACACGGAAATGGTGGAACTAATGAATAGCTCACAGAAGGAAGAACTAAGATAATATCAAAAGGAAAGTCAAATCAAGGCTATATAACATAGACTTGCTCTGTTTTGGCCATTACTTACAGTTTTTGAAGCTAGGACTTCTGAATTGGGTGATCATTGGCCTTTAAGTTCAAAACATAGACCAAATGGGACATACAAGTAATGCAGCATTGAAAATTATATCTTCATAAATGGAGTTACATGACGGAAATGCTCATTTCTTGTAAACTGACGTTTTAATTTTACCTAAGATAAATGCTCAGTAGAGGTAATGTAAAGGAAATGTTGATCTTTGCAGGTTTCAAATGCATCACCCAAACAGATAAACAGCGCAGAACCCAATGCTCAGGCTTGGCCTCTCCTGACAACATGCTATTACCATGCCATTGCAGCATGGTTAAAGCTGAAAAATCTTAAACCTATTACTTATAGATTGGATTTTGGAAAGGTCATGCATTTCCAAAATCTGTTGTCATTGATTCAAACATATCTATATACTTAAGCGCAGCATATGATGGGATGGTTGTTTTACTGAAAACATTTGACTGGGTTTAGAAGCAGATAGAGCATTCAACACTAAGGGCAGAAATGCACAAGGCCTGAGTGAAAAACATATTTCAGCACCACAAAGAGTGAAAAACTTGACAGATGAAGATCAAAATTTAGCATGTCAAATTTCTGTCTTCGCATGTTCTCACGCCAAGGAGGTCGCTGCCCATGTGTCACGTTTGTTTGGCCACAAACACTAATGAGGATGGAGAGGATGGCAGTAGGCGCTTTCTGACAGACCTTCAGGCAACAGATTGCTGGTTTGAGTTCATGGCTTGTCATGCACCCAGAGTCATTTTTACCCTTCTACTCCCAATTGCAATCTCTTTACACATCTCTCTACAGAGTACATGGTTGTGTATTAGAATTAATCTAAATGGTAAAGTTTGCATATAATAAAACATGATTTGGCAACTGCAAAAATACTACAAGCACACTACTTTCATATTCTACTATTCACAACACCCATCCTGTCACATGAATGCTGCCCTTGTTGTTACATATGGGCATCTATAGGTGACGACAAAAATATAATGGACTACATGCACAATTTGGTGCCAGGTTATGTTCTCACGCTGAGTGTGTGGGCGAGTACTTCCGGTTTACTCATTCTTTCATTGATTTGTTTGCGCATTTAACTCTGTCCACAAAATATATTCTCTAAAATATATTCACGTTATCATCAAGCCATACATCACCAATAAAATGAAACGTGCACATGCTTTAATGTTTTATTTATATTTATATACTTCATCTTAAGTATTTGCCCAGCCAATTGATAATCTTGATGAGCATGCATTAAACGTGCTGCTGTTTTGCATAAATAAAATATAAACACATTCACTCTCTGCAATTTTATCCCACACTGCCTATCTCTTCTTTATTTTTTTTCCTGAAAACGTTCATAATCACCACGACGGAGTTTCAGGGCCATGCTGACAACCAAGAATGAGGAGGATTAATTATTTCCTTTTCGGATCAGGACATTTGCTACATTAGATCATGGCCAAAAATAATTTTGTTAGTTCCTTCTCATTGCTCCAAAAAGACACAATCATATTTCACCACTCATCTACATTATTCTTTTTCTTATTATTAACAAAACAATGTCCTGATCCGAACCCGACAGGCAAAGCGCTGCTGAAGCTGCAGCTTCTCCACCTGTCGTTGCAGCTCCGCTATTTCCTGATGTAAAGCCTCGTTCTCATCAGAGAACGGGTATTCCTTCCCTTCTGTAGCCGTTTCAGTCCCGCCGCGGTCACGTTTAGATCTGTGGAATTGAAATGCCTACAACAATCCCGGGTGTTTTTAGATGGGGTGAAGTTGTCACTCCGGATCTTTCTCAGCCACTCAGCTCGAATGATCGGATAAACAGGGGATGAATGAAAACTTATCATCTTGTTGAAACGCGAAGAATGTGTACAAAAAGGCACAATAACAACATGACAATAACAACAACACAACAACAACAATAAAAGCCTGACCTTCTAACTCTTTGAAAAGTGTGTCGCCTTTCTTGGACTTTTAACATAACAGACAAAGTTAAATGCGTGAACAAATCAATGAAAGAATGAGTAAACCGGAAGTACTCGGCCACACACTTGGCGTCGGAACATAACCTGGCACCATATTGTGCACGTAGTCCACTCTATGAGCCATAACATGATGTATTTTAGCAAAGAAGGGAATTAATTCTGCTCTGAAGAAATGAAACCTGTCACAATATTCTTAAAACAAGAATCAACATATTACGCTGAGGACAAATCAAACAGGAATACATTGTAGGTTTTAATGAAAGTGTACAAACATACGGTACAAAATTTTTATTCAGAATAAACCATTTCACAATGAATTTGTTGGTAGTTCAATTTACTGTGTACTGACATCTTCAAAGAAAATTTTTACAAAGTGCTTTGAAGGGCAATGAAATGCCTTGGAACTGGATAAGCAACAAGGGCTTTGTGGTACACACATACACAAAAAAGTAAAGATTACCGTGACGGTTTAGACAGATGCTGTAACCAGCAATGTGTATTAGAATCCAACTGCAATTTGAACCATATATTTTGACAGGCTGCGCTGCAGCAATTTCTGAGATACTTCAACACGCAGGGAAATAATCCCTGTCGCTAGTCTTCCAGGTAGCTGTCATATACACCAAAATGTACATGTGGTTGTATGAAGTCTCTTTTTATTCTCAGCATTATACTTAATAATATCTTAAATATTCAGAGATTATTTTGGTATGGGAATTTGCAGAGGTGTACATTATACTGCTGAGTTCTTATGCATGAGTCAAGTTTGTTCTTCAAGCTATGCTCAGTCAGCGATTATTTCGGCGATTCTCTGATATCAAGCTGCAGCAAAGGATAAAACTGTGTCCAGACTGATGACTTCAGCAGTGTAACAGCATTTTAATTCATAGCAAATGCACATCTATGACATCATTTTTGCTTTGATTTTTTTTCTCTTTTTGTTGTTGTTGTCTTTGAAGTTCAACTTTCCTTCGGGCCTGCAGTCTGTTGCTCCAACACTAACACCGTGCAATGTGTCATGCAATTACTGAGACATCCTTTGTCTCAACACAACAGAAGATCATTTGCAATTCCTATTAAGATCATGCAGATGTTAAAGTGTAACTAAACCCGTACTGATATCATTGCATGCAGTCATGTATTTATATTCAGATATATCTTTTTTTCTAATAGATTTTCTCTCAGATCTTAATATAATCTGTGCTGAGTTTGATTTAAACATCAATCAATAAAGTTATGTGCTGGAGCACAACGCTTACCTATAAAAGGTGGTTTGAGGCAGACCATACATCCAGGGTTGCAATTCCAGACTTGGGTATTCGGTGAATGGTGGGACAATGAGGGAGAAGATCAGAGACAGGCACACGAAAACAGCAGGCAAGACCACCTGGGAGGATGGCGACAAATTTAGCCAAAACACCTCATTAAACTGTCACATAAGATCTGTTTCCAGCAACATCTGAAACTCCTTTCAAGCAAAAATTTTTACAGAGATGAAGTGAAAGCAAAATTCATGGGAAGTAATTATAACAAGAGATGATAGAAATGCTGTATATCTGCACCAAAATGAACAAATCTGTACGTCTAATCAGAGTTATGAAAGTTCTGCTTTATTTATTTTATTTTTTTTTTACTACTCTTCAAACTTCGGGTGGGATCATAAAAGGAGAAGAACTTCGGCTTTACTCCTTCTGATGTTTGTCATTTTATTTGCAGAAAAAAATACATTAATTGTCTGACCATTATGTGACACAATGAGGTAAATAAGAAAGAGCCTGTCTCTTTTATAAAAGGAATGACCATCTTCCTGAAACGTCTGAAAACTCATATGAATACATGCTTTACATTAATAAGAGATTTCAGTTTCATTTATCTGAGCATGTGCAGTCATTATGTGCTACAGTATGCAAAACAGCTGATGCAATCAATAATAACACTGGACCGATGCAATAACGTCAGCACATTAATATTCTCCCCACTAATGTGTTTGGGCTCTTCTGCATCCTTTATGAGTTTGATTAAACACTTCCAACACTACCACCATCATCTGGCCTCTCAGATATAATTAATTTCATGCTATTTTTTTGTCTTTTGTTATTTATGAAAAACAATAGACTTTGCCATCTTTCCTAAACCCCATGTCTCCTGTCCAATGCTCCCCCCAGCCCCCCACCATGTAATCCTCTTTATTGCATTGTTAGAGCACACAAATAGGTTGCTGGCAAAACTGGAAGATATTTTTATTGGTAAATCATTTGTAGGTTGGGCCATGCTTGGCAGCTATAGGGGGAGGTTTGCGTACATTTGATTAATTGCAGGGCATGAAATTTCCCAGGCTAATTCAAAGATGTTGCAAAGGAAAATCCTAAATTTATAGTACGAAGCTTTGGCCATGGTAGCGTGCTTGGGTGAAAGATAAAGAGCAGCAATGACACTTAAGAGCTTGACGTTAGAGCACAAAAGAGCGACTCTTGTTCTGTTGGTCTTTCTTTCTCTTTCTCAACAGTAATTGCAGGTGACAGCTGGTGGCTTTGCCATTGAGAGAAATGTGCAAAAGAAAACAGGGAAAAGTCATTATGCTCACACAGCCAAAGCACTCCCAAGAACAATGCAGGAGTTTATCACATCCTCAAGTTTAGTGGGGATTTTAAAAACAGGAGGAAGGGATTATGTGCAAAGTGGGTAAAAACACTTCAATGTGATTAAGATTTTTTTTCTTCCTTGCAAAGTCAAGGCTGTCATTACACTGAGGCTCTTTCCTTAAGAGTATTTTTTTCTGTGCAATTACATTTGTGAATATAAGCATTGTTGCTGTTGGTCTTGAGTTAAGTTTGTGTTAAATACTGTGGAAGCATAGGGTTCATAACCACAAAGGAAAATAAGAATACATAAACCTAAATCCTACAAAACAAATAGAGTCCCTCATTAGTTATATTTTTTCTGAATCCTTATGTGCACTGGCATGCAAGTGACCAGCACTCTCAAAATTTAAATTAAAGTACGTAAAGACTAAACAAAGATCGAAATGCAACAATGTGATTTAGCAACACTAACTAGCAGGAGTGTTTTGGTGGCAACTTTTGGAGTGGTGGTGCTATAGATGTGCAGCAACATAAGTATACCTTTTTTCTGTCCTGTTTCTCCCAGTTAAGGGTGGCAGGAAAGGTGGAGCAATTAGCAGAGGCGAGATCACCAGTCCAACAAAATTTAAAAATTAAGTTTGAAAATAAATATCTGAGAATGTTTGTTCCATGTTGGAAAATAATCATGTGGAATGATGTTAAATTCCAAATGTGGCACAAAACAATAGTTTACTTTCTGCATGTGCTGCAACCTGCTGAAGAGCATTTCACTGCCTTCACTAATTATAATGCCAAACAAAATATTAGCAAAATAAAAACAGCCTTAAAATTCCCCTTGGAGAGACTCAGACAGTAGATGATGGCCCTCCAAAGGCCTACTCAGTACCTGAAATCTGTGGGTTAGCTTCAAATAAGCAGTAAATGCAGTACAACCCATTCTTCAAATAGAAGAAGCTTTCAGCAGCAAGAAGAAACAAAACAGGACTTGTGTGTATTTAACTTCATGCCTTTTTTTAATAAACAACTTTAAATCACTTAACTAGCATCAACACTTTACACACAAACTGAGCATGCTACTGTAAATCTGTACTGCTTTTATGCTTTCAGGGTGATTTCAAGCACCACAACTCTTTAACTCTCCAACCAAAACATAACTGATGACAATTTCTCCATGTTTCTGACACTGCCAAGAGTTGTCTTATACTAACTTCTGGCCTCATAAATCATTCCTTTTGTGTTTCATGCCAGAACTACTTATATTTTCCCATTACTGCTTACATTTGAGGAGATTACCTCACTTCACAATAGTATCTGCTGACAGTGGGCGCTGTTGACAAGATGGGGGTAAAAAGAAAAGAAACAGAAAAAAAAGCTTTACTCAAATGAGTACAGTGAGTAGATGTGCCCTTGCAGACAATGTGAAACCTAGTACGTACACATTCACACTTTTATCCTACTATCCTGCTCTGCGTCCCCACTAAAGAGGGACGTCCAAGATTGACAGTGACTAATGGGGATTGGTGCTGCTGCAAATTACAAGAGGAACCCATACACCTTTCAAAAGGTGAACGCTGTTCTTTCTTTCTTTCTTTCTCTCTTTCTTTCTTTCTTTCTTACTTTCTCTCTTTCTTTCTTTCTTTCTTTCTTTCTTTCTTTCTTTCTCTCTTTCTCTCTTTCTTTCTTTCTTTCTTTCTTTCTTTCTTTCTTTCTTTCTTTCTTTCTTTCTATTCCTGGCTGGTTCACAGACACAGGAGAGGATGTTCTTTACCAGTCGGTTTCAGCTATGATTATGCAAGCTTAACATCACATGTCATAAATGATGTCATCATAGGATATTTCAAAAACACAATATGAATGTAGATGACAGCTAATGTGTGTCTGAGTGTCTACCGAAGAAGTTGGGGTGTAAAAAAAAATATTTGTGTCCTGCAAACTGCCACCTACTGCAATTGGTTTGGACTTGTTGAAATTATGCTTCTTTATTAGTTTTGACTTCTGAAATTATGTTTATAAGGAGCAAAATAATATAGACATACACTTAATGAGCTAATAGAAGGCTGTCGTCTGCGTAATTGTTGTGCATTCACTTTTAATGCATAGTTAATGGAGGCGCGGCGTAAAATGAAGGACAAACAAATCACAAGTGTCACGTTGCCTTTCTGGTGCCAATCACAGCAGCTTGGTGAACGTTAGGCAGCTCACTGAGGCCAGAACAACATACTTTTCAGAGTCAACAGCTTCCAGGCCATATCCAATGTGTTGTACTTTCTCAGGAGCAAATGTGAGAGTGAAAAACTTCAGCTCCCAGATATTGAGACAGAGATTGTGACTGATTAAAACCGAAGCGTAAAACCTCCCCCTTAGCCGTAGTAAACCCTTGCTTTTGTCCCTCGGGTGTCTTTTGATATAACACATTAGATAAAGATGATTGCTTTGCTGACATGTACTTACACATTCAGCAATTTATGTCTGGCTTTCACTGCAGATTTCTCTTTCAACAACTTAAATTCCACAACTATCGACTCCATCGAGATGGATGACTTTTCCCTCCAGAGTTTAAATTAACTCACTCTATCATATGTGTCACTTACTGATTTTGGAAGTCAACATGTATTTCACACAATCCTAACTTGATCCTCCCATGTAGCCGTAGTAGTATGAGCCTTCAATTCATCAAAACGACAGACGGAGGCCATTACCTGGGCAATGAGTCCCTTGCGGCTTCTCCGGGCGTGGTGGAAGCGCTTGATAAAAAGTGCCAAAAACTGCCTTCTGATCAACTTCCATCCGGTGATGACCGTAGATCCCCTTCCACTGATACTGGCATTCTTCCTCAAGTCTGGTGCAGATGTTAAGTTTGTAGAGTTATTCCCATTTCTACATATATGTAAATGGATGTTTCATGCATGGTTTGCAGTCCAACTAACAAGCTGATCAAACATACCTAAGTTGTTAAAGCTCACTCATTTCTCATCGTAAAGTCACTTTTTTTTTCCTCAGTTAAATTGGGAAGCACTCTAAAAGAGTGTTTCCCATAAAAAGCGTGATAAAAACTTTCTTTTTTATTTTGTTTTGACAATTTGATTATATACCACATTTTAATTAAAAAACAACCTGATGTGTGAAGCTAGATCAGAAAAACTGCTGCTGTAGCAGGGGCTTTATAAAGCTGTGCTTACCTTCCACTTTACTCGTAAAGTTTTCCTTTAACCCTGCAACCAAATTGAGACACAGGACTTAGCAGGAAGCCACAAATTGCTCAACTTCTATTGAAATAACTGAAATATTAGAACAAGCCTATGAATAAACCTTTCAAAAAGTTTATGTCAACATTGTTCACAGAGCTTCAATTTATACCAAAATTTATTACAAAGTGCTTACAAGCAAAGAAAAATAACTAAAATACATTTCCATAGAACTATTATACACATGCATTTAAAACCATACTAAAAATAGAAGATAAGCATTTATTAAAGAGGGAACAGAGTGTTTGGAGGGACTTGCCGCTCCTCCCGTTGATGTGCTCCGTTTTACTGTGAGCGCTGGCGATGCTGTTCCTCTTGGAATTACGGGAGCTGCTTTTGTAGTCTCTCACCACCATCTCCTTTGCTGCTGTGGGAATATAAATAAGATTTGTTGTTTTGGCCTGACCCAATTTGGGGATATAAATAACAATAAGACAAGGTTCCTGCATCGCATGAAGCCATATTATGCCATTTAAAAATACAAACTCAGGTGTTTCAGTCATCAGGAAATCAGATGAATCGACATGAGGTATAACTGCAGGAATAACAATGGAACACAAATCACTCACAAAAGTTAATCTTATTTTGAGTATTTATACTAAGCAGTCAGGAAAAACTACAAGAAATATGACCCATCTGTGACTGTAATTTTCTATTAGGTAGCCTACCACACAAATCGTGTAGCCATCATCTCACTTATTCATTTTTTTAGATCTGTTTTTTTAACCTTTTCTATCCATCACATATTCCCAGTTACTCTCTTTTCTTGCTTTTCAGTTGCCATTCATCTCACCTGCTACTCGTTCCAATTAGCACACTTGTTACAGCTAACAGGATTGTCCCTGTGATGGTTCGACATCCAACTTTTTTCCGCACAACTTCTTGTCACATCCTTAATTTATCCTGTTTTATTTTCCTTTGGTTGTTTATCCTCCTCAGCCCGGCAACCACTAACTTGATACTTGTTTTTCTTCTGCCCTTTCTCCTCCAATGGACCTTGGTTTGTGTGCCAACTGATTTTTAGTTTTCCCATGGACAACAAGTAAAGCCAGTTTTTGCTTGTTTTTGTTTTGTTACACTTGTGTCCAGTGCTGAACTTCGAGACAAAAATGACAATGAATTCTGTTTGCCGTTGGGTACTTGTGTGTGTGCGTGTGTGTGTGTGTTGCAGAAGATGTGGCATTGGAAAAGATGTTCCAGCTAGAAAAGGCTGAAGGCTTAAAACAGAATGAGTTGAGTCATGTTGATTGATTGCATCTCCATCGTTGTGGTACAAATCTACATATCGGCACAGCAATGTGTTATCTTACGTTGTATTTCTGCATCCACCCCAGTATCTTCTGCCACTTTAAGAAATATCTGCAAAAACAGGAGTAAGTGCAAGGTTAATGTTCTGTTTCCTGCTATATTTGAAGCACAACATCAGCTACGGATGCTGTAGCAAAGTTTGTGGCCAATATATTTAGTCAGTGATGTGACAGCATGTGTCAATGATATCAAGGGTTTCAGTAAAAAGTTTAATGTCTGGATACCCAAGCCAGAAATCCCACATAAGTGATGTCTGGATTTGATTGGCTTCCCGGGCCATATGTGAGAAATAATTATTATCAACATTTGTGTGCATTTCTTATTTCAGATGTAATGTGCATTGCTTGTGTACATGGAGTTTTCACATATGCAACACAAATAATATCTTTAGAAAGGTGAATGTTGGTCTTTTTTTTTTTCTTTAAATTGCACAAAAGTAATGCTCTGAAGCGGAGTGTATTATTGTACAACTAGCTTACTTCCCTTACATTGGCTTCTGTTTACTGTAATAGTGTTAAATAATCCCTACATCGTCCAACCACAGATTTGAACTTCAAAGAGAACATAAACGGAGAAAAAAAATATTATAGAGAGGATTTGAGATATTCAAAAGGAATTATTCACATTGCCTGCAGGCTTTGAGTGTCTCATGCATGTCTGAGTTACATTTGCCAACAGTCACTCAGCTTTATGATCCCACACTAGCCTGTCTGGCAAATGTAAAGCATGAACCATTGGCTTGGGGATAATAAGACTGTTTACCAAATATGTGTATAATGACAACAACAATGTTATGACAAGCAAATTTACTTCATGAAAAATAAATCACTACTCCTTGGGTATGAGAATTCTTCCAAATCATGCAGATTAGTTTTGTATAAAACTTAAAGAAAATAACAGCTAAAGTCCAGCAGATGCTACAAATACACTGCTTTTCTGCAAACAAACAAAAGATCATGCCATCATGTCAATGCATTCTAGAAAATGATCAAAAAGTCCATAACAACATGATGCAAGCAGCTGAAATATGAAATGTGTTAAAAAAAAGAACAGTTTGCCTCAGAGTTGTGTAAATAAAGTGTTTATACGGTTACAAAGTTGCTTCACAGGATTGAAACATTATGGGACCTGACCACAAGAGGTCATTGAAAATACATTAAACACTGGGAATAAGTTGGGTATAATGCCTTGATTAAAAATGTAGAACTGAAAAACCTTACATCAATCAGTTGGAGATGACTTTTATAACAGATGCTTGAAATGTATTTGTAAAGTGTGAAAGCATTTCTTACAAAACAGGAGTGTGAAATATGTTGGTTTGCAAACTATCTTTAAAGAAATGTTATTCATACAGTGGGAGAAAAGGACAAAAATATGGCTGAATGCACAAAGAAATGCTTGTAAGTGTAGCAAAATTATTTTCATGCACCATTAAAGTTTATTTAAAAACATAATTAAAAGGATAAAAAAGCAGCCCATTTGTTTAATTCAGATAAATATTTTATCTGAAAGCAGAAAGTGTGTATTTGTCTTTGTCAGTCAATTCAGTCGAATTTACCTCCTCCAGCGTGGTGTCAGAGATGCCGTAGCTGGTGAGGCCGAGGTCCACCATGGCCAAGTCAAGCTTTTGGAAGAGTGTGGCAAAAGTCCCATCTTTGGCTCCACTATAAGGCAGAATGAATGTGAATTCTTGACCGATGCTCTCCAAGAAGACTGCCTCTGGGACATGGCACCGCACAAGCTGCGTCACGGCCGTCAAATCTGCTAAAAAAAAGAACCACAATGTGACTCCCAAAGCAAAACTGCGGGATGCAAAGTCTGCATGCAATGCTCGTCTTTTTTAACTTAACGTGCCTCAGACAGAGACAGACGGGGAGACAATGCAATATCTTAAAGATCATAAGATTTAAAACTCAGCGTTGGTATATAACTCTTTTGCCTGTGAAATCCTTTACAAAAGCATTGTGCAACATAAAGGGATCACCACGCATCCGATGATGTGACATTTAAAAACAGTGTAGCTCAGTAAACATGACTCCTCTGTCTCATCCATTCTGAATCTGGGGGCTTAGTGAGAATCAATCCACACAGTGTTGCAGAACACAACACATCCATTATTGATCCCGAACCTCTCATACATAATTACTGAGGCTTAACAACCACTGACTTGGTGCTTTATGAAGAAGTAAATGGATCTACTTTACACCTCGGACTGAATTATTTGGGAAATTGTGTGTCTGTTAAAGTGTGTGTGTTGGAGTGTGTGCAGGCTGTAAAGAGATAAAGGATAACGTGCTGCCACATGTGGATATATGATTGCTTTCATGACATTTTCTAACTTGTATAATCATTTTGAGTGAAGAAGCAGTTGTGATTTAGATTTATTTTCAGTCCACATGAGGTTTCTTGTGAATAAGATTGGCTGTGTTTGCCTATGACAAAAACAGTTGTTTTTTTTTTTTTTACAAATTATTAATAATATTTCTGTATTCTCGTCAACTTACAGTCCACTTAAAATATTAATATAAAGGAAATTGTGTGTCTGTTAAAGTGTTTGTGTTGGAGTGTGTGCAGGCTGTAAAGAGACAGACGTAGAATTATAATTAATTCTACAGGAATTAATTAAAGTAAAAATTACTCAAATTAACAAAACAATTTTTTTTAATAGCAACATTTTTGGTACTTCTGTGATAAAACTATACAAATGATAGTACGTCTTCTTATTTCATGAAAAGAAGTTGATTGTTTCCCAGTGGTAAGGACAAAAGAATGTCTATTTTGAAATGCCTATTTTGAAATGACATGGTCATACAAAAGGCTACAAATCAGGTGGTAACTCCAGTGAAAGCTTTGTTTCAGCTGTTTATCTGAAAGTTTCTCAGTCATAGACTGCTTAGATTCTTCAATGGCTTGGAGATCAACAGCTTAGTGAGTGAAGCCTTCATGGTGTGGATTGGGGCAAAATCCACTGAAGAAATCATCTCAAAAGCTTCAGACTGACCTGGAACAGTCAGAACCTTTTGCATTTTCACTCCATAACAGGGGCTAAACTGGCAAAAGCCAACAAACACAGTGCACAAGTTTCTTCTTTTGTAATTAATTCCAGTCTGAAAGGGGGAAAAACAGAAAGCACTAGATGTTGAGGTGGAATGTGTCACAATTTACCTGCTTCAGTGAGGTAAATGTCATCTGGATTGTGCACTTGGATTTGTCAAGTGCTTTCAGGACAATTTACCCTGCACCAAAGAAATTCAGTACATACTGTTGGATGCACACAACTGCCTGGATTTATGACTACCTAATAAACAAAGCAGTGTGAGACTGACCGGCTCTGTGCCCGAGGAGGTGGTCAGCAACACAAGACCATCTCAAGGGACCATTTCTCTTCACACTGTTCACTTCAGACTTCCAATACAACTATGTGCCGTGTCATCTGCTGAAATACTTTGACAACTCTGCAGTTGTGTGGGGTCTTTCAGTGATGGAGAAGAAGCTGAGTGAAGTGGACTAATATGGAAGCCATTCGATTCAGGTGTGGTGGATGAGTTGCATCCAAAGGTTGCAGGATAGTATCCCTAGAGGTCTGGACTTGGGCAGAGCTGTGTTATAGGGTCATTATTCAGAGATTAAAAGAACCTGAAAGACAAAATGAGTGAAGAAGGCTAATTCTGTGGTGGAGACTGGAGCGTACCAACATATTGCCATGTTGACAACAGGAGCAGGACGACATAAGTCACTCACACTTAGGGTAGATAAATGATTACATGAATTTATAAATGAGAATTGTTCTTGAGAAAACTGAAGATGACCAATTGCACTTTCAAAATGACCTACAGCTCCTAGTTTTATCCCATTTCAATCTATTTTATCCATTTACTGAGATGCTGAAACACAGGATACCAAAAACCCAAAGACTTTATCAATCCTAGAGAAAATTCCTGACCATACACTCTCACTAAAAAAATAAAAAAAAAATAATAAAATGCAATTGTTAAAGGCAATTAATACATTTTTAAAGTAACATAATATTAAACCTTAGTAATCACCTTGTCCTTGTGTAAAGCTTTCAAGCAGCAGGTAACATAGCTCTCATTTATTGTTCGGATTTATAGACGTGGTTGTAATTGCACCACTTCTGAGCTGTCCACAAGTTTACAGAAGGATGACCATTTGTCGGGTTAATTTACAAATTCCCTTGTTGGTGCTTGTTAAAATATTTCTTTAAAACTGAATGGCAAATGTCCGACAGTGACTCGGATAAAGTTTATACCTGTTGGATCAGAGCTGTCCCAGCTTTGACTGCCGATGCCATCATCTGGGCTGCTTCTGGGAGGACAGTCTGTCTCCTGTTAATCAGAATGGGATTAGAAAGGCTTTATCATCCCTTACCACTTAGAATGATGAAGAGTGCCTCCTTGACAACTGCTGTCATTGATTAATCAAATAAAGAGCACCTACAACTTTTTCTTTAATAGCTCTAAATAACATTTTATGCAAAGAGCAGCTGGTGATGTTTGTTGTGATGGAAAGAAAAGACATAACAATGGCTTTATCAGTACTATCAGTACTATCAGTACATTTTTTAAATAAAATTTTTGCGTTTATAAATTAATTGAAGACTTGATCACCATGAATTCAGACAGGTCTTCTTTAAAAATTGTCAGCCAGAGATGCCTGGATGTTTTTTTTTTTCTTTCCCCTGCAGGGGTTTGCATGGGTCTTTTATTTTAAACGCATTACTCTGCCCACCTCAAAGAGCCTCCAGACTAATGGTAACAGCTCCATCCACGCTGGCATAAGTGCATCTTGCTCATTTGCTCCAATAGATTAAAACTAAATGTGCAAACCATCACTGGCAAGCAAAAGAAAGAATTATCCTTTCCCCAGGTAACAATTATTATCGCCCATAATGGAGACATTTGCCAATTCTCATGCAGGGAGGGACTAAACAAGGATCAGCAGAAGGATGGGAGGCAAGAGACAAAAAGAGTATTTCTGAAAGTCAGACAAAGCGACATATAATTATAGATCTCAAAAGATATATATACGGTGTTAAAATTAAAGATTTTTCTGAGATACATTAAGCAAAGCCTGTCCAATTACAAAAGGATCATCACAGAGCTATAAGGAAATAAACTAAAGGGCTGTTTCGGTGAACTGGCTAATGATCAACAAATAAACAAGTGTAAACAATGTATTTATTTATATGCATATACAGACTGACTGCAGATTTGAATGGAATTGTAATTCGTTTAAATGATTGAATTTGAATTCAGGCTTATTACACACAAGTTGTAAAACCTGCAAAATGGCAACACCAGGAAACAGGACAACTTTAATCGGTAAGGCAGACAGTATAAGTGAGTAAAGAAATGTATAATGCAAACAAAATAGGAAAAATATTATTATTGCAATTGTGTATATATATATATATATATATATATATATATATATATATATATAAGATGCATTAAGAAAATAAATTCAGTATTCAGATAAGTATTTTGACAAAAAAGAAAGAAAAAAGGGGAGAAGGGGCTTAAATATAGAACCCAGTTGAAGAAAAAGGTACATTCTTATTGCTTTGCTTTACTCATTATTCCTGAGACTATAGAAAGACATCTTTTTTGTATATGAAAAAGAAAAATGAAAGACATTTTAGAATAAACCAACAATTCCCTTTTAAAAACACCACCAACAAACAAGGAAATGTTGCATTTCCTTTAAAACAAAAATGGTAGAATAAATGCTGATGTAAAGTACCTGGATAAATACTGAGAAATGTAGTCCAACTTTTACTCATTAACTCTGCCCAAACAGGGGTAGCGCGTGTTGTCCCAGTATGTATATTTATTTGCATCCCAGCTCACCATTGCACACAGATATTGATTTGCTACCGAGGTTGTCCATGATGTCCACACTAAGCATCAACTTTTCCTTAAACTGCCTGTTTAATCTCTGTGCCTCACAAACAGAAAAAGGAAGCTAAAGAACTAAATGAGCTTAATAACTAATGAAAGATGAGTGGAACTGTTTGAGTATTGGAATTTCTCCCTTTTTTTTGGTAAATTGATAATCTGTATCCATATTTTGCCTTTGTACCCTGTTGTTTATTCCAAAAAACATAGCATGTTTCTTATTTACACCAAAAATCGTACGAGTTTTCTTTTTTCATGCTAAATAGTACCCTATGTTCATGAAGCACTCTTTTCTCTTCAGTAACACTGATGAAAAATTATTGGGGTCAGTGCTGGGTTCACTGTCTTTTCCAAGGACACTCCAACACTTCCAGCAGCTAGAGGGATCAAACAACTGACCCTCTCGGAGGACGTATCATCTAACCACTGAGCCACATCAGCTCAGCTAAAAGATGGTTATATTTCTCCAAGAGGTGAGTTCTATTATTCTGAGCAAATATTTGCAACAATTTATATTTAATTCAGAAACAAACCAACTTATTTTGGGATCCATGTGGGGAAAAACAAGGTGAGACAAGCTGCAGCTTTGTGTTCTTCTAAAATGTGCATAGAAACTAAAGCAGAAGTAAAAGTTTTGATGCAAACACAGCATGTACTTAGAAGCCATGTTTACTTACTTCTTGCTTTTCTTTGGTCTGATTGCATATGATGCCATGTCGCTGTGTTGTCATCTTCTCAGTTCCATCTCTGACCAAAGTTAGGTAGTAGCCACTGCCAAAACATTTCTTCAGGAACAGTGAAGAGCCACAGCAGCGCATCTTCCCATGGGAGATGATGGCAATGCGATCCCCCAATATGTCTGCTTCATCCATGTGGTGGGTTGACAGGATGATGGTGCGGCCTGAGAAGAAACAAAGACTCATCTAATGTTGTCTTCTTGCACATATCTGAAACGTTTTTTTCTCTCTCTCTCTCTCTCTCTCTCTTTGGACCTTGTTTTTATCCAATAAGTGTTAACTGTTTAAGAAAAAGCTGCACACAGACTTCAAATTAAGCCAATATCGCAATCTGTCTCTCCGTGTTAGTCACTTATCTTCTTGGTGTGGGTTCCACTGTGTGTTTTACTCATGCTTATCAGCATGGCAACAAAGCAAAGTCGAGAAGAGCGTGTGGGCGTGAATCTGGGACAAAACCGAAACGATGATAAAGGCCATGCAGACAGAGCCTGCTTTCCAGTTTTTCTATGGGAGGCTGTATTTTATCCCGACTCTCTCTTTTGTGCTCCAAGTCCTTTGATCTGAGAGGCAATGAACTGAACACAATTGCAATAACAAATCCAGCATGTATTGCAAGATTACTCACAGGTGTTCTAATCCTTTTATATCACGCTGTATCAGATTACACATATTAATTATCACATACCCCAGAAAGCACGAAAAAAAACAAAAGCCTAAAAGTGTGATGAAGTCACAGCATGGTCATCTCTCTGACAGCTGCATGAAAACATTATCAGAGTCTACTGGCTGTTTTTGATCCAGTCGTGTTTAAATAAAACAAAATATATTTAACCAGTTACGTCTCTTACAATTAAATAAACCAGCTTCAGGGCCAAATACATAAATAGACTTATTTTTTCCAAAGATATTTATTTATTTTTATTAGAAAGGTCAGGAGTAAAACGGATTTAATAAGAGATGGATTTTCAACCATGCTGGTTCAAGTGCTGAACGGACTCTTTTCAGTTTTGCTGAAGGAGCTCATAAAACTGCTTTCCACCCTGCTTTCACAATAGTATCTTTCAATCTATCATCACTCAGTTTGTTTTCTTCTTTTATTATATTTATACAGCACAAAATACTTTATAATCTAAACTATATTAACATAAAATGTATCTGCAAAAGTTTAACAGCTCAAATGGATAAATAACATTTTTTACTAAAATGAAATAATTAGAAAGACTATAAAAAGTTTCATTTTGATTGTAAACTCTTTTTGTATCATGAGAAAAGTTTCACCATTGCTGCCTTTGGGTTGGATTTAAACTCTTTCAGTAGACTGGAGCATCAGGCCGAGTTCAGAGTAAAATCAGATTTGATTATCAATAATTTCATCCATTCATTTCCCATGCTACTTAATCCAGTTAAAGGATTGTGAGAATGCTGGAGTCCATCCCAGCAAGTAGCAAGCAAAAGGTAAGGTACACCTTGAACAGGTTGCCAGGTTGCCAATTATCAACACCATTTTAAGTGGCCATATTATGCAAAATTTTAACCTTGTATTGGTGTTAATTCTATTTTTAAACGATCCCCGAAGTCGAAGTTTTATTTTTCAGCCATGCATTTATTTTAGCTTTATCGCATTGAAAAGAAGGGTCCGGCTTAGGCACAGCAAACAGCTGACCCCATGTCGCTGCTCCTGCACTCTTGCCAAGCCGCAAGCGGGCTGGATGAGCAAGAGGAGCAGGGGGCAAGTGCGAGGAAGGTACAGTGAGCCTTTCACGGTTCCAAGTAGAGACCTCCCAGCAAGAAATGAATGGTATGGCAAAACTGTAGTATGGTGCATGTTGTAAAATGCACAATATCATAAATGTGCATAGGATAGACTGTGAAACAGCAAAATATAGCAAAATATGGGACCTTTAAAGTTTAAAAAAACTAACAGAACCTTGAAATCAAGTAACAGCTTTCACAGTGTACAGATAAATATCTCTACAACTGCAAGTTAGCATATTACCAAGTGATGTATGCACAAGTTCTGGCCCCTTCCCTGAATTTGTGAGTGTTTACCGCTGCTGTGCTGAGCATGGCTATTTTTGCACGGATTTTTTTTTTTTTTTTAATGCTCGTAGGTCACACTATCCTATGCACAAGGACAGATTCAAAAGGTCATTAAGGGTAGCCTAGACAGCCATGTTGCTTGGCTGACTATTTCTACCCCCACTCCTTCACACATGGACACCTTGCCTCCAGCAGGGCTGCTAAATCCATCCCTTTCCAGTTAAGTTATGCTGCCTTATTCTAAGCCAAGCAAATGTGGCTCCTGCTATATAAACTCAAACAAAATGCCAAAAATTCCTGAACGCTGACTCTCTGGTTAATTTAAAATATAAGGGGGGAAAAATAAACAACACTCATGAAATAGAAGGTTTAAGAAGATTGCTTGAGGTTTAGTTTGACTGCGCAAGCTTATTTTGCATGAAGAGTACAAACTTAAGAGATGATCTTCTAGCGGTGGTTATGTGCAAAAATAAGAAACATCAGAAAGCACTGCATCATCTGTGAGTAGTGTAGGTAGAAAAATAAATGTGTTTGGACTGCAGATGGCCCACAAAGGTATTCTGATTTATAGTGTGTTGCAGCGCATTATAGCACAAAGTAATATATCAAATGGAGTTGGGTGTGTTCAGGTAAATTGCAAAGTGGAGCCGGGAAACTGGTTTCTGTTTTTTAGCTTCTTTCCCACTAAATCAAGTTGATAGAAATGGATTTTAGAGAGGGAGGAGAAAAAAAAGCTGGACAGACATGAACATTGGCTGTAGGATGAATTACTGCAGAAAACTGTATTAACTGCTTTAAGTGGCAATCAATTCAGATCAATAAATTTAAAGATTATTCTGACATCATTTACGACCTGTCCACCGAGTTATAGGGAACAGATGGGATTGAATTTACTGGAAAATTTGGACAAAGAATGTTTGAAAGTATGAATGTTTGTGTGCTGGTGCAGCTGAAAGGCACAGTGTTGGTATTAAGAGACTATATGTATTTGCCGGAGACTAAAACCAGTTTGAGTCTAGTTGAATGTCCCTTTCTTTACATTCTGATGTTTGAAACAGCTTCGACTCCGAACATGTTTGCTTACATTCTGTCAGAAAATCTTCAGAACAGCATTTTCCCTTTCTTTATCGGGGAAACAACTTATGTAGCATAACATAAGATACAGTTTTATGCCATTTGTACTGCTACATTGACTTCATCTTTACATTAATTTATATTCATGGGTGAAATGCATTATGTATAACAGGGAACTGCATGCGCAGCATTCAGAGTCAGCATGACTGGAGTTGTTCTAAACTTGGAATTTCTAAATTCACTAAAGTTTTCAAGGTGAAAAAAGAGTAAGAAATATAATCATAATGTCTGTTCATTGGAAGAGATTTTCAAATATATTTTTGAAATGATTATTTATTCTCAAGGTAAACTTTGCTCTTTTCCACATGACATTTGTTAAAATCCTCTCAAACATTTTCTGCATTCATGCAAATACATTGATTATCTGAAAATACAACAAACTTTATTTTATTCTGCACCTTTTATGTGACCAAATACACTGCATGTGACAGATTTATTCTACTAAGGCATGCAGAACTATGTGTTGTTAATACTCAAGTCAGATTTTAGGAAATATGCCAAACTCAGAGTCAAAACATATTGTATATGGCAATGTGAATTAAGTGTACAACCTACAATATTTTACTAAAAATAATATGTTTGCTGTTAAAAATGCACACACTGCTGTTGCTACAAGCCATCAAAACAACCAGTTTTGTAAGTGAGGGCAAGTATGTTTTCATGTAAAAATAATGTCATATTTATATGGTCATAAGAGCTATTGAAGGTCAAATAAAACAGACTGGAGACATGTGATGTGACTGCTCCAAAATGTTTAAAAACTAATAAAAATAATAGGTACAATCAATAAATCAAGTGACACCATAATCCAAAGCACAACAAAACCATACAATGCTGAAGGCAGGTGATGAAAAGTGTGAAAATAATCACGTTAATATCAACCTCAAGGTCTATTCTTTCATATAATGAGTGGGGTTATTTAATAGCGATCAACTTCCAGTGATGGTGACTAATTAAAAATAATTCTAACTGGCTCATTTTCCCTTTAAATCTTGTCTTTCTGTGGTAATTTTCAAATAAAATGCGACATAAAAAGTGATAAAACCCAACATACATGAAAAAAGCCAACACCCTCACTACACCATTTCAGCATTTTGACAAATAGCCGCTAATTAGGAAAAGACAGATCGTGCATACACATCTCCAACCTACGACAAAGTGTTAATTTCAGCTACAATAACATGCATGATATGTTTGTGTTGCATTGCAAATTAAAGAGTTTCAACGCAGGGTACAAGATCCTACACAATTTAATCAAAAATGCACCCACTCAGGGCAACGTGGTCAACCTGTGTGTGAAAAACCTGCACGTTTAATTAGCTGTGAAGAATCACAGCATTAAGTCCAAATTCAGCCTTCAGCTTTTTCATATAAGTACTCTTTTCTTTCTTTTCTTTTGCTTCTTTGCTTGATAACAATCCTTAGTAACACTGATGCTCAAATAAGACCAGAGAGGTGGAAAACATGAGTCACTCCACCAGCTAGATTGTGGGGGTTCTCATTATAACAGGGTTATCTGCAGCTCCCAATTGGAGTGAAAGAACTTGATTTGAGCGAGGAAGACGTTAATGACATGGTGAGGGTGGAATGTCACTAAGTGCCTATTAAACATTTAGACATCTGTTAAAAAAAATGTGCTTATAATGTGCATGTCCAGATTCCAGCCACTAGCAGCCACAACATACACCGGGCCGGAGAGGGACAGACTGACTAATGCAGCAGACCGTTAGGGACGCTGTCAATAAAAGCTACTCGTCTTCACTTCGTTTTCAATCTGTTTATGCACAAATCACATTTTCTCTCTGTCCACAAGTGAGTGTCTCTGCTAGCGAGGTTGAGAAAAAAGAAAAGGTTTTCGGCCTAGTGAAGATGTTTCATAGTCTTAACAGCCCTCATATTGGATACATGTCAGCCCTGCCAGTTAAAAGTTTACCCTGAGCCAGGACCAGGGTTGGAAAGTTTCTCAATTTGAAGCAGATCAAACATGTGCTCTGTGTGCTCCACTCAATTCTACAAACATAAGGGGCTTCAAAGCCTTCTGCCAAGCTTTGGATTTGAACGCTGAACCCATACCTTGTTTGTACTTCAACAACAGTTCCCAGATGCCCCTGCGGGCATAGGGGTCCACTCCTGCTGTAGGTTCATCTAAAATGACGATTTCTGAACCGCCAACAAAAGCTATAGCCACAGAGAGCTTTCTCTGCATGCCACCTGAAACACAGAACAGAGAACAATAGCTTTGTTATCTTTTGAAATGTATATAAAAGCTGACTGACATCTTTGTGACTTCAGTCTGTAAAAAGTCTTCAGTTATTTATCATGATCAGGTTTCACATCCAATACAGACACAATATCAGGAAGTGATTATAGAATAAATATGTCTAGACGTTCCTCTCCATGTTTTATTGCTGCTTGCAAGCTGTGAAATGATTGATGGCTGGAGAGCAGATACACCTTCCTACCATAATTCCAGTCTGCACTCTCTTAGTGAGCTCTTCAAAATGCATCCAATGTAGTGCTAATGTAGTGGAAATGTCAGCATAGATCAACCTTGAAAGTCATATTTCAGTGATTTTGCTCACAAGCAATCCGTGACTGGAGACAATTTATCAAGTAGGACTTGCTCATGCCCCCCCAGACAATGAATTACAACCTGTGACACACAGGTGGAGTGAATGCGCAACGCAGCCGCGTGTGGACGTGGAATGGCATATTATGAACGGAAAGAATCATTTATAGGTAATATTTCTTTATTTTTAATCGCACCAATGACACAAACTCATGCACACATTAAAACTCAAATGTAGAACTCCACGTCAGTCAGATCCACTGAACACAAATTCCTTGAAAGATGTTAGCAAACACAGACTAACCTGACAGATTCTTAGCGAGATCCTTCCTCTTATGTGGTAAACCAACATCTTCAATAATCTGGTCAATCTCAGATTTCACCTCACTGCGACTGCGCCCTTTGAGTCGGGCGTAGAAGTAGATGTGCTCTTCTACGGTCAGTCTAAAAAAGCAAAGAGACAAAAAAAATCACAAGACCAGTTTGACCAACACTTGTGGAGGCATGAGTGACCACAACTGAAAGCCACATACAACTTAATCATGTCCAAGCAATAGAAATCTCCCAAATCTCACATTAACATTTTTTCCAAGACAATTTATGAGCATCCTAATTAAACTCTCCTTAACAAAGGAACAGTCTTTAATTAAATCTGTCTCAACAGCTTCACAGCTGAGGATTTAACATGTCGTAACGCATAGACTATGTTTGCATGAATATTTTAATCCTACCGAAAATAGATGCTTTCACTGTCTGGAATTAATATTAATGGAAGTAATTTGCAGGTGCTCAGCCATAATTATGATGTAAGACTCAAATCAAGTTTGAGGGAATCGGTTTGTGGAGAAAGAGAAGTAGAGGGGGAAAAAAAGGTAAAATAAGACAGGATAATAGTCGGGAATAGCACTATTAAGAGAATCTAGTGGACTGGTGAATAAAGGTCATTTCATTTTTATTAAGAAAGAGAATGGGATAAAGGTGTGTTGCTGAGAAACATGACCCAATACTGAACACTCATTAAAAATAAGATTAAACTGCAATGAAATGATGGCCTCCCACATTATTCCAGGGAAAAATACGATTAACCTCTTTAGTAGATGGATAAGATCATAAGATGGCTCTCTTCCTAATTCTTATAAATTCACTCACTCATTAAATAAGACGTTATGCTGAGGACACATTCCCAAGTGCTTCCGGATGGTATCCATGTCCGTGCAAATGTCATATCCGTTGATAAGAGCTGTTCCTGATGTTGGTGGGAAGAGTCCTGTCAGAATAGACCTACAAAAAAACATCCAGGATTAGTCAAAAGATCAATTATTGTGCCAAATAACAATAATTTAATCTGTAGCTGAAAAGATTTCAAATTTTTAAAATATAAAACTCTAAAAATGTCAAAACAACATCTTTCTTCTTTAACATTAATTAAATCTGTGTCATTCTCACCATGATAAAATCAAGACCATGACAGGGAGCAAAACGGTGGAGAAATATGTAAATTTTTCAAATTGTTTATTTTTCCAGAAAAGTTAAAATTTTCTTACATTTTCAAGGTTTTAGTCAATTTTTCTTTCCATTTTTTAAATCAGGTTTTAAATATCAACTTTAAAAGACACTTATGTTGCAAAAGATATGATGGCCCCGGGTTTTAGACAATCAACAAAAACAAAATAAAATTCCACAGATAAAATTGTACTTTTGGGCTCTGTTTAGTTTTTCTCCCTCATATTGTTTATTGTGTTTCTGTTTCTGAAAATTCAGTAACCTGTTTTCTTAAATTTATTGTGTTTTCTGAAAAGGCTGGGATTGCATGTAGCTTAGGAGACATTCACTCAATTTGTAGTTGAGATTTTTTGTGTCTCTGTATGTGTGTTTTATAAATGTCCTTTATCCCTTGTTTGTTAGCTGGTCTGCTTTGTGATTATTGTGGCCACTGTGCTGATTTATTGGTAAAAAGATGGCAGCTATTTAGTGCATATAATTCTCACACTGTAGAAATTTACCAAACCAAAATTCAATACAAAGCAATAATGTTAAAACAGCATGAAAGAACCAAAGGTTTTTTTTTTTTTCTTTTATGGTTTTGGCCTATTTGTTAAACAAGGACTAAAAATTGTATGCAATTAAATTTTCATGGCATCAGTGCAGCGTAGTTTATTTATAGTCTTTTCTTGTACGAAACATAATCATAAAACCTAGAAACAAAGTACAAGGCAGCATTACTCATTAATGTTCATACAAGTTTGATATTTGTTTATTTGCTGTCTGTGTACATTTCCAAGTTGCAAATGCTCACATTTACTATAATGCAACTGAAGAGATGAAACAGATAAAAATTTCTGCCATCTTCGCTGGAAGCAGAGCTCTTATTTCTTTGAATTCATACACAAACCAAGTTGTTTCACTACATCTCACAGATAAGAAGATATTGTGCTCTGGCGATGCATCGACACAGAGCTTTAGTGTGTGACAAAGTCCTTTCTTTGTCCTTTCTTTCACTGTGCACTGTTATGTTTTGTTCCAGTTGCTCAGAGCGGATGTCTTCCCCACAGCCCGTAGTCTTGCATCGCTTGCTTTCTCTGTCGCTCATACTTTCTGGGCCACTGGGTTTCATTTATTTGCTGTCATCCTAAACCCCTGCCAACTTTCTACCTATTTTTCAAGCTGCAATTAGATAACTCCCACTATCAACACAGCAGCCGACTCTGTCTGAAAAATTTCCTCTCAGTAGAAGTCTGTCTTTGAAAGCACTGACCACTGAGTGATTGCAGCTCCAGCACGGTCAACATTGTGCTAGTTACACCCTGAAAAATTACATGAACACTGAGATAGTAAAAATTATACAAAAAAAAAAAAAAAAAAGAATCGAGCTCACATTGTGGTTGTTTTTCCTGCACCATTATGGCCAAGAAAGGATGTGATCTGATTCTCGTAGAAGTCCACACTCAGTCCATCCACTGCTAGCTTCTTGCCGGTCTTGTAGATTTTGACAAGATTGCGAATCGACACCCCTGCTTTCATACTCGGTGGCGGTTTCTCCAGATATTCTTTAGAAACAGATGTTTAGATTTATAAACAGATAAACATGCAAAGGCACAAATGTGTTTTAAAGAGCAGAGTCCAATTCCTTATATACTCAATATAGTAATGGAAGTAATGCTAACAGCTAAATAAATGCAAAGAGCTGGATTTAGATATTCTTGTTTGCATACACTTAAATATAACTTATGTGCATGCATTTACATGTAAATTAATTATTACTGTGTCAAAAACACAATCACCCTCTCACTTGTCAGATTTAAACAGTCTATTTATTTCATATTGTAATTCTAAAGCTAAATTAAAAAGAGTTCTGATCACTGGCTCGAAATAACTGAATTCATTAACTTGGATTTTAATTTTAAAATAGTTGCTTTTAGCAGGTTCCTGACTGTGAAACACTCCCCCCGTTAATTGTACCAAGTGCTATTATCACCTGATATGGCAAGTGAGGTTTTAATGTTTGTTTGTAACGCTTCTCAGTTCACTCACACTTATTATTAGAATTGTGTTCCCTCTAGAACATGAACAAAATGACAAACACCTGACAAGCACATAACTGAGTGAGTTGTCCTGCAGTCATGGTACAGATTAAATAGTAGTTTGTTACCATCATGTGCACCAGAATCTTTCAGCAGAGCTGTGTCACTTCCAGTTGTTGTTGGTGTCCCACACCAATAAGAGGAAGTGAAAGGAAAGTACCATGGTTTGGGAATTCCATATTGACCTGCAATCAATTGTGGAGAACATTGCTCACATTTCGATATAAGCGTCACTCCAGCAAATAAAATACTCTGCATTGCAGTCCACAGTCCTGTCATAAACCCAGCATTCTTTAATTATAAGTTAAAGAGAGCAACATTTAGTATTGATTAACTGAAGAAATTCAATCTCAATGGGTTTTTTTTTTAAACAAAGCAGCTTTGAACATCTTTATTTACATCTTTCCTTTCTGAAATTAACGCATCTCTAAAAAGGCATGGAAGGTTCTTATTTATCCAGCTCATAATATCCAGTGTATACTGGGCGAAGTCAGCTGGACTTGGTTATTTGTTTGTCGTCTTTCAGTAGATGGGCTCTCTTTGCTGGAGTTGGGATTCCCAAGATGGGTTAGGCTGTCAGTAGTGACTCCACACTTTCAGTAGATGGCTCTATGTGCACAATTTGGTGCACTTAGAGAAAGCTTGCAAATGTAAAGACTGCCATAAGTTGTACAACCTAAAACCACAGTTGCAACGTTGAGCTGGACAGTCAGTGTGCTGCCACTAGACATAAAATGAATCCATCTTTATTTAAAAAGCACTTTAAAATAACTGGATCAGATCATTAATAAACTAAATACCCATTTTATCATTTACGTGAAATCTCCATATTTTTAAGAAGAGAGTAGGCTTCTCTGCATGAGGGTGAAAACGAAAGTGAACCAAATCCAGATGACTTGACTGAGAATAATTCGTAGAATAACAACGTTGCAAAATATTGTGCTAATGACTGAATTTGCTTGAAAAAAATTACCTGGAAAGACATTTTCTATGTACCAGGTGAGCAGCCAATACAAAATGGCATCAAAGAGCATCATGATGATGGACACGATGAAGGTGTAGCGCCCCCTCTCTTCGGGACTCTTTGCAATATTGTGCCAATGGATGCCAATGCCTTGCTCCTCATATTTGGAAAGGTTCTCACACCCATAGCCAAACGCCACACATGACAGTAAACTCTGGGAATGAAGAGGCATTCATAATACAAATATTGAGGGTTAGAGGTCATTGGTTAGTTTAAAAAATATACTGCTTACATGAAGTTCATACAGCTCTTTTTGTCTGCACTAGTTGGAGTGAGCAGCTGTTGGTTTCAACATACTGTTCTAAGAAAAAAAAAGGAAACAGCTAAGCTCAGATCTAGAGTCGAGTCGTTGCCTCGCATGTTGTTGGACCCAAGACAGTTTGGCTCATAAATCACCACAAGAAGTACATTTCTGAATGGATCTGAGATGATTGTTGGAATTTTAGTAGGATAGGTTCGTTGTGGTTGATATTTAAACTGTGCTCTTTTCCCATTTGCACAGCTAGGTACACCAGCTGTCTTTGTTTAAAAACAAAGTTTAAGTGAAATATTTCATGAACATCAGAACTTTCGTTTTAATTAGATTGCTTATTTCTGAAAATAATCAGTCATTATTGATGATTTCAATGCTTATGTTACATGCAGCAAAGTTGTGAAAAAAGGAGCTTATTATAATATTTAATTGCATAATTAGGGTGATATCATGAGAAATCATCACCAGGCTAAATATGCCCTAAAATACATCTGCTGCAAACAAAGATTTGTTGGATCTTTCATACAGTAGGAAACTACAAATGATGCTTTGCCCACAAGACATCATCTGCTGTGGCTTCTCATACCGCCTCACCATGTTGCCTGCCAGCTGTTTTATCACACCTCATTTGCTCTCAGCATTTATCCTTCAGCAGAAGTGTTTGCTGAAGCTTGAGAGACAAATCATCATGGAGGCTCGATGTTACACTACCACACTGAGAAGCTCTGCAGTGAGGCCAAACTTATAGCCTGCCTGCAAACACTGCGGGCAGCTTCCTGTGCTGTCCTCCACTGCCCATCTGCCAATCAGTCACAAGATGAGGGAAGACAGGGCCAAGGGCCAGTGGGCACCCATCCTTGACCTCTGTATGAATGGCTGACAAAACAACAGGAGCCACTCCTTTGGCTTCAGAATAAAGGGCATGAGTCAGGATGTAGACAAAACAAGCCACCTCTATTGAATGCATGTCATGGCTGTGGAGAAAAACATTTTTAAGAGGAAGAGTAATCTAGGTTCTTGCTCTTCTTTGTCTCTTTTCTGATAAGTACAGATGAATGACTGGCAAGGATCACATCAGAGACTAATACCTGTCGGGTGTGATAATGTTTCCTCTAAAACCTGCAATGTTCAAATGCAGGCTTACATGAAAATGTCAAGTCTGTCTATCTGAAGTGATTTTCAAATTAACAAAAAATGGAAGACAAATTGGACGAATTAAAATATTAATCCTATTAACTTGTCAAGTACAAACATCACATATCTTTTTGTTTTATTGATTTTCAGGTGTGGTGGATTAGCAGCTTTGTTTTTTTGCCATTACAAAATGAGCTGAGAACATCATTTCCAGGAAACTGCAAAGCCATTTATGCAATAATCAGTGGGCACTGTTACAGCTGGGGATTTCTGTTGCATGTCATTCCTCTTTCCACTCATGCCTCTGTGCTGCCTGCTACTGAACAAATGCTAAAGTAGCCCCCAACACTTGTAACTGATGATGAAAATAACCTTTAATTAGAGCCCTAAAGGAGGCCATACAATGTATTGCATTTTCTAATGAATGTCAGTGGAGTCACGTAATTTCCCAGAAGAAATCAAGTTCAACTTTAATTTTGGGAAATTATTATTTCTGAAGATTTTCCAGGACTTTTGTGTTTAATTTAAAACCTTTTCTGCTTTTCAAATAAAACATGGGCTCATGGGTGGTAGAAAGAGTTGCCTGCTTTACAGAAGCACACTGCCCAAAGCTCCTCCGGTACACATTCAAAACTTTCCTTATATATATTCAGGTGATCTTTTTAAAATTCAATTCACATTTAAAAATTTCATTATCAAGGACAACATGGGGGAGGATCTATGTGGCTTTGCCACGGCGTGTTTCCATCTGAGCTTGGAGCAAAAGCGAAACAGCACGGAGACAGGAACGTCTCTGATAAAGTGTAGGAATGAACTGGGTAGAAGTCTGGTCAGAGGACCATTGCTCATGCTAATTAGAGGGCTAGAGGGCTATCCATCCAACTAGAGCAGGGGAGAAAAGTCTGAGCGCCATGAGGAGATCAAGTAATGGCACTTTCTGGAGAGATTAAATAAGGTTTCCTGTGTTTCATATGTAAAATGCCAACTTAGCCAGAATTCAGTCTTTAAAAGGCATCTGGTTATAAAGTTATCCCTCGAAAGGAATCAAGTTGGAGAACCTACTCAAGCCAGTACTTGGCAAGTAATTTCAACTGATATGATGGTGTGAATTCTCAGCAAAAACAAATGTGTGAAGATGAAAGTTGACAGCAGAAGGGACTTTTTTGTCAGGCACAGCACAAGATAGTATTTCAAATTGAAATAGTGTCGAGGGAAACACTAGAGTGGCCACACACACCTGATACTGCACTGCTGAAGTTGACATAAAAAAAAACATGACCTGATTAAAATTCTTTGAGGATGGACGTGCATACACTGCAATGAAGATTCAAGACTTTGTGTGTTTTCTTCCGGAGGAGACGGCTTGAGGACAAATGATACCAGCAGCAGCATAAAGGTCACACAGAAAGGCTACGCTGAAAGTTGAGCAATGGTACACTATTTATCTTTATCCCTCAGAGACAACGAGAAAATCCCTACCTTGTTCTTTGTGCAGACAATGTCTTCTTTGTAAGTGTTGATGTTTCTGTCAGCTGAGTCTACCTATTTTTAACTGAATTCTGCACATTTGTGGGAAGTCTGAGACACTCAAATGTACTAAATCTATATGCTAGCAATTGTGTTGTAACTGTAAAGACATTAGATAATTTATTATCTAGTAGCTTACACGGTTACATGACGTTTTTAAATTCGGAATTATTAATTTAGAATTAAATTATTCCAAATTAAATTCTTCTTCTAGTTTACATCAAAATAATTCTAAATTAAGGATTAAGTGGAAACACCTTTATTCACCTTCTCTTAGATCTGACATGACGGCGGAAGTAAAGCACTCACTCACATCGGAAATAAAAGAAAAAATCTTCCTGCCTCTTGCCTTATTGGCTACGTGGAAAACAACATAAAAAAAACGTTATCGCTTCAATCAATTTTGGAAATACTAGCTCGAACATGAGTATAGTACTTCACTTTTTTGAGCAGCTGAGGATAAATAGAAAAGTATACAAGACCAAATATGGCCGACAGAGAGCAGAAGACTGCACATGTACGTCATTGCGGTGGGAAAAGGTAACAAGCATGCGCAGAAGAACCGGAATTAACTCAGAGCAGAAAGAAGGTTTACATGATGGAGGAATGAATTAATGAATTAAAAGGAAAATAAATCAACCACTTTTTTTGCAGTTTTGTTTAATCCCGAATTGTCATTTTCATTCGGAATTAGTTGTTTACATGGTTATTATTTTATCTGTTTAAAGCGGAATTAACTTGTATTCAGAATTAAAGATGAATTAAAAATCTCATGTAAACGTATTCATTGACAATCTTAAACAGTGTCCTGGCACCAGCGACGCTCTTATGTCCTTTCCTATTGACCACAGCCAAAGATATCAGACGTGATTCTGTTTAACAGGAATAGGAAATGGACACGCAACAAACAACTGTGACGGACAAAGTGTGATTAATCCAGTAAAAACTTAACCTTGGAATAGAGCTGAGATTGTAAAGCTGTCCAGCAGGTGGGTGGGTGGGGGGTATTGAAAACCATGTCAGAGCTAAAGATGGACTTACCACAGCAACCTTGGCCCCGAAACTCATGACGTCCCTCCAGGCGTAGCAGAGGATGTGCGGCAGGTAGAGGAGAAAGTAGATGAGGCCACCGCACGCCGCTGCTAAGTTGGCCTTAGAGAAGAAGACGCTAATGAAGAAGCACTGAGACATGCTGGCCAGGCAGAAAACCAGCAGGAAGACAAAGATTACAGAGGGGTCACTGTATTGCAGGACTTTGCCGTACTGTGTGAAGGGAATGAAATGAGAAATGAAAAAATATTAGACACAGAAAAGTTAATTTCAAATCTTAAAAGTTCCTTAAGGTACAAGAGGTCAAATAGGAAAAGTGAGAGAATATGATTATAGTGGTTGATTTTCTTTTAACACACTGAGTTGGCCTGGAGACCATACAGATCGACGAGCTCATATTTCCACATGTGACTAGCCCCAAATTTCTATTTGGCCTCTTTTACTTTCCAGCTAGACTTTCCTAGACTGTGCAGAGGAGCAGCATCTAGGTATATTACACACTTTATTTCTCTGATTGGCTCCAAACCAACTCATTTTAGATCATTTGTACAACCGCGTCAAGCCAGGCAAAGCAAAATGTGATAGCAACTCCAAAAATATACCATATAGTTATGTTCTCATGAAAATTATTATATAAACATCATGTTGCAATTGTTAAATGTGCTGGTATTTTACTGTGCCCGTTTGACAAAGGACCATCCTAATTTTAGAGAGGAACTTGCAAATCCATCACACAGTTGCTTATGCCCCTATGACACTTTTTCCAAGAGTTGTTTTACAATAACATATCTGAACAGGTCAAAGATGCTATCAGGATTATTACAATGGGTAATGTTCAGTTGACTTCATTATAGAAACTAATGTTTTCCAAGATAAATAAACTAGTAAAAATCAGCTTGAACTGAAATACCAGAGCCAAATTTCCATCAGCATCCTCATTACTTTAAAGTAAATTCTTATCACCTTACCAAATGTGATGGTCAAAACTCTCCAAAAATAGAATTGGGTCCTTTCTGAGCCCCTGCTGAATCATTGTTAAATCACCTTGAGTATAAGAGTAAGCATGGCAGCGCTGATGGCCAGCGGCAGGACACAGGACACAGCCCAGCTCAGCCAATAGATGGTACTTCTCAGGCCCATGATCCGCACTGTCTCCTTCAACCTAGACTCTTTCTCACTGACAATGCCTTTAATGATCATGGCCACCGAATAGATCCAGGCAAGAGTCATGTACAAAGGGAGAGAGCTTGCCAGCATGCGCAGGAACCTGGAGGGTGCAGGAGCCAGACCAGAGAAAACAATGACTCCCATTTTCACCTCTTTTTAAACACTCAATCAGTATTGGGATGTATTATTTAAAGGACTTGTTTGTTGAGGGTTTCCATTTATGTCATATGTGAATACTTTTTTTTTAAATCCTCCTTTAAAGAAATATTGTGACCAGATAAAAGAACAAATCCACTTGTCTTTTGAGTTTAAAGTTGGACGATCATCATTAGCCTCTCAAACATCTTTTAAGATTTAGGATGTTCATATAATAACTTGCAGTAAATATTCCTTTTTCATTAGACATGAAAGGAGAGGTAACAAAAATGCATTTCTGGAAGGAAAGAGTGCATCCAGTCATGGTGGGCCTCAGATTCTAAGAAATGTTGTGGAAAGGTCAGTGCTGGGGACTGATAAGTTGTTAGACCTGTGAGAGGGGGGTTCAGCCAACAGTCTATCACACAAATGTCACACAAAGTTTCCATTCACATATTTTGTCTTTGAAGCTTGCATCGAATGCACTGCTTCCCATACAGCATATTGTATAGGTGCCTTGAATATTTCCATCACAGGCTTGTGTCATTTTGCCAGTGATGGGGTCACAAGTTTGTTTGTTTTTTGCCATGTTTGACTGAACAGTCAGAAAGGGAGTGGGTGGGGAGAGGGGTTCAGCTTATCGGAACAAAAGGCAAGGCAAGGCAAGTTTATTTGTATAGTACCTTTCATGTACACAACAGTTCAAAGTGCTTTACATAAAAACATTAAAAGCATTACAGATGTTGAAACTGAAAAAAACAATAAAAACAGAGCAAGAATCATAATAAAATAATAAATTAGATTAAAATCATTAAGAACATAATAAAAAAGTTACTGTGCAGACTTTATTTATAGCAGGAAGAGAAAAGATAAGGTTTTAACCTGGATTTAAACTTTTCTACATTTGGTGAACGTTTTATCTCTACTGGCAGTTTGTTCCACCTGTTTGCAGCTTAACAGCTAAATGCTACTTCTCCATGTTTAGTCTGGACTAGTTGACCCGAGTCTTTGGATCTAAGAGCTCTGCTTGGTTTATATTCTCTGATATCGCTAACTTTGAACTTCAGAAAGTCCTTGTTGAACTATTTGATTAACATATTATGAGATGTTATGATCCAATGAAAAAGGCAATTAAAAATACATTTAAGTTGTTTTGTGATGGTATAAAAATAAGGAAATAGTGCTTGGTAGAATGTTTCCGATAGATATCACTGATAGATTTTTGTACAAAAGAAAATCTGGCAACAAGCTAATGGCTTGAATCAGCCTATTTCATGTGGGGGCTATGTGTAGGGAAAGCATTTAAAAGAAATCTGTCTCCATGCCACAGTGTAAATGCATCATCTTTATCATAATGACACTGGAAACAAATGTAAAACGACAGAGGACTCAGGTGCAGATGACAGAACTGCTTGTTGTCAGAAATAATCCTGATACAAGCTTATGATAATTACCATTTGATTTGCCATAATTATTAATATGCTGAAAATGGCTGTGAAATTATCATTTAGAAGAGGCCTGTGATCTGAATTCTCATGCTGCTTGCCTACTCCTCTAAGGCACTCAACTAACCCAATTTATTGTTATTAATGTTTACAAACTGTTGATGGCTTACAAACACATTAAGCTGATGGGAAATTACATTTCACCCAGCTGTTCAAATATCAGTTTTTATTTACCAGCCACATTTTCCAATTATACGGCAGGAATTGATTAGGCCAATCTACAATAGCCATCATTTTTATTTCATTAAGTATTCCTGCAAAACTGGAAGCTGTTAAAGATGTGCTCTATATAACCGAATAGTACAAATCTTCTTCCAGTAGCTTTGGCTACAATAATGTTTAGTAATTAAGCAGACAGTAAAGTAAACAAACAATGATACTATAAACCACTGAAACCTAGATTCTGAATAGTTTAACATAAAAACAGGAAAACAAACATTTCTAGTCAACAGTCTGGAATTACAAGAACATATCTAATATTTATATCAATCAACATACTGTAAAACAAAATGTCACAATTAAGAATTGGCAATATTTTCCATTGGTTATTTTGAGCAAGTATTTAACCCTACAAATGTATCATTCAGTTTCTAAGATAATTTGCATCACTTTATGGTAGAAGCTTCCTTTTAAAACCCAATTGTAAAAAAAATGGCGTTCACTTATAGCGCCTTATTTTCATCTCTCAATGATGCTTTACAGGTCCTGCTATCCACCCATTCTTACACACCATAGAGCTACCATACACATAGCCTGGCCACCAGGAGCACCTGGGGATTCAGTGTCTTCCTCAAGGACACTTTGACATGCAGAGTGGGAACCAAACCCATGACCCTCCGATCAGAAGTCGGCCACAATATACCCGTGCCACAGTTGCCCCATTGTATACCATGTGATACTGGTCTCCTGCCTTCTGCTGAACAACAGGAAGTAGAAGACTACACTTGTATAGAGAAGACACAAATATATTAATTGTTGGTTTTTATTTCAGACTTCGTTGAAGGGTCTAATGAAAAATTCAGATTTTCACAATTTTACTTTTCTGCTCTAGTTCTTAATACTAATCTCTGAATCATTCCAAAATCCAGTCCTCAAATCTACTATCCTGGAAATTGTAGACCATTTGATTCAGGTGTGTTAGAAAGAGACTTGCATCTATAAGGTTGCAGGATATTAGATATTGAGAACCAGACTGACTTGTGTGTGTGTGTGTGTGTGTGTGTGT
>JBAMHX010000006.1:8929887-8942330 GCA_037177515.1 Pseudomugil tenellus | reverse complement strand
CCCAGAATATATACACACATATATATACTTATAACATATTTATATTTATAACTAATTAACCTAATTTATCTGTGATCAATCAAAATATTGGGAAAAAAATACCAGCATATAGATTCAATAAAAGTTAGGTTATACAAATAAAAGAAAACAAACAGCCACTGAACAATTTCAGCTTGAGTGGCTGATAATTGCCCTTACTCGGTCAGTTTGAAAAACTACCATTGCGATTTGCAAGTCTTTGCATTAAACAGTGTTTCGCACATAAGCCGCAAATATAATAAAATCTTGTCAGCAGGACGTGACGTAGTATCATGAAGCATTATTTTGGGGTTTCTACATGTTGCAGAAAATTTGTTACAGCTTTTCTAAGTCATCCATTTTTATTTCCCTTTCTAAAACCAGTTCAAACTCTGCATCTCCTGTTTTTTAACTTTGTACTGCACCATCTAAACTGGTCGCATGAACTACTACATGACGTCTGGGGACATGGAAATGCAAATAAAGTGTTTCCATTAGGCTTTTGTGATAAATTGCTCTATCGTCTGAAAATCCACTTCTTGAGATTGCAAAAACCTCTTAGCAATATTTGAGAGGTTTTTTTTAAAAAATGCAAGTGTTTCCATTAACAGATTTCTATTTCTATTGCAAAATTTAGGTTTTGCGCAAATCTATGGTAATGGAAACTCACCTGAGTGGCAACTACTCTGAGAGGACTGAGATGCATTTCATTAGCTTCTCCCCTGTCTTATTCACAAGCTTTAAACAAGATAAATAAAACTTTTGTACTCACGCATCATCCACATAGCAAGGATAGGGCATTTGCTGGGCAAAAACACCAAGTGGTTGCGTCTTTAATGTTTGCAATCGTATGATGCCATGATCCACCATATCCTGCAGGTAGGAGAAGCCACCCCATATGTAGCGCAGGTCATTAAAAGAGTCGTCTTTGGCTCCAGGAGTCCACGACCTTCATAAAAGAAACCGGACAGAAAAAAAAGCTTGTATTGTAAACCGTGATCTGAATGATAAGACATCTGAAAAGACTTTGGAAGACAGCAAAGTGAAATATAGTAGAAATAAAGATTTATTCTCATTTTGAACAACATATACGTGTGGTGAAATGTCAATCCCAAGTGTTCTGAAACAATAATCATTATAAAGTAGCAAAGCTTAGCATGACAGTTCAACATATTAGTGTACTCAATGGATGGCCATTTATGTTTCACAAGAATTGCTTCACTAAAGCATATGTGAGACTGTATAGTACTTTATTCTCTATTTAACTCTAATTTGGAGCAAGTTTATTTCTTTTCATTACTTAATATGCTGGTTTAATAGGTTCTTTGTGATGGACAGAAATAGTCTGAATAGCACCACTAAAGTCTCTCCTAAATCCATTTCAGTTCAGTTGTTGGGTTTGTGTTCTATCCAGACAAAATTGCATATTTCTCTATTTCCTTTTGTTTGAAAAATAAAAGGAATGATGAGTTGATCAGGGGGTGTTCTGTCCACGTAATTTGCTTTGATGTCTTCAGGGCAGCATTATTATGCACCCTGGAGCAAAATAACCCATATTCAAATTTTATTTCTTCTCCTATTAAGCTGCTAAAGCTGGGAGCATTTAGGTTTGTAACTTTATTCTTGCTTGCTGCTGGGATTTACATGTTTCCATATGAAGTAACCTGTAGTAACACTTTTATATTATATATAAACACCATTTAAATTAATCAATTAGACAAACTAATAAGTCCAGCTTGGGATTTAAAAAACAAAGAAGTGTTTTCTGATTTTTAAACTGATCTAACTCTATGACTATAATGAAGTACTAGATAAAAGATGCATTCTGACTTGTGACCAGGTCCACAAACTCACTCATTGGATTAACCGATGTCACTAGCTGAGTGAGAATCAGGAACGATTTCTATGGAAACCAGTCATGCTTATCTCTATGAGCACCAGAATATATATTTTAAGTAAAACAGGGGCAGGGTGAAGATTGCACGAAGTAGCGAAGCGTGTGCTGTAATGTCACTTTTAATCACTGTGGTACTAAAGGGTGAAAGAATAACTTTTTTTCTAAAATAACATTCAAACTACTTTTTTTTATCTCTAGATAATGTAACTGTTTAGAAAAATAATTTGAAAACAAAAACAGAGGTGAGAATGGAAGGAGGTAAATTTGGAAAACATTATGATCTCAATTTCAATGTTTAATTATCTTTAAAACGGTTAAACAGAGAGATATTTTCTCATTAAAAGTTCAGCAGAGCCAAGAAATAAAGTATTGATATAAACTAACATTTGCCTGTTGAATTATCTGCATTTTTGTAGCTCTCCTTGACCCTCTTGACACTTTGATAAAACAAAGTTTGTCGTCTCGTGATAAACAGATGGTTCCTCCAAGTAACAAGAGGTGAGAGTATAACTAGTGTCAGGAGAAGAGCTTTTGGTATATTATGTGCTGGCAAAACCAAAAAATATATTTCTAACTTGTACTTTTCAAAGGCAACTATTAAGGTTTTCCAACAGTGTAAACCTCTGCTACTAGTAGTATTTCTAGTCATGTCTACCGCTACGTTAGTTAACTCCAGCTGTTCTTCTATATACAATTTAAAACAACAGAGAAAAAAAACTATAAAGTAAAACTTGGTATATGTCTTGACATTTTGAAATATAATTACTTATATTTCACATAATGAAGAGATTAAGTTAAATGACATACCTGGATTTTATCCTGTTGGTGGTTTCTACCTCTTCTATGTCCATACGGATTTTGTACTTGACGTAGCTGGGGATGTTACTGGAATTTGGTAGGAGATTTTCAAAGACAATACCAGCCCAGAATGTACCATTATCCAGATGCTCCAAGGCTTTCTTCACCAGATGGCCTTCAGTGGCGGCTGCCTCAAACTTATTTAGGTCTAAACACTGTCAACAACAGAGATTAAAGAAAAACTCTTATATTATTCTATAACCCTCATATATTTATTCAGTAAACTTGTCTCTTTATTTTTTTATATTCACACAAAAGGGAATAAAGGTGAAGCAGACATTAACTCACTGGCAGAGTAGCAGATGGATATTTAGCAAGAAAAAGAAAAAAAGCTATTCACTCAGCTATTGACTAAACCACATTGAGCGTATTTCCAAATTATCTGGAGCTGCCAGGGGGTGGGAAATGTTTTGGGCTTCAGCAGAGACAAGCAAATGAGATACAAACTTGCTAGCCCTCCCCTGCTCTGTAGCCTTGTCTTCCCGCTTCATGAGACGATAATGAGCTAGCCTTCCTAGGAGGCAGTCACACCTGACAGCTGTCCACGCATCTCTGTGCTGCAATAGTTTTATCATTTCTCCCCCAGCAGTCTGCACGCTGTATCAAGCAATAGTGGGAAACAAATATCACAGGAACCGCATTTGTTCACTGCCTAATAGTGAAGAGATTGTGGCAGTGACAAGTTCTATGAGGAGAAAGTTTGGGCACTCACTGAGTGAAAAACAGAAGAAAATGTTCTATATTTTCCATATAACAGCAGCTAGATGTTAATTATTTAATTGGAAAAATCATAAATTCATATTAAAACCTATTTGTAGGAATGATATGTACATCAACTGCCTTTACAGATGTTCTCAAAGCCTTCTCAGTCTGTCTTTGATCCGCTCTGTACTTTCCATTTGAGCATCAGAACCAGTCTCTGTTGTTAGGACCCTGACCACCGCAGATGCTCCTCCATGTTTATCCATAACATTTTTTTTTTGCTACCACTGAGCCAGGAAAGGATAAGCAATCTCATATCAACAATCTGACTCTGGTTAGACTAAAAACTGGCCCCACTGATAGGATGCCAATCCCATCTTGGCCTAATTCAGTCAAGCAACACATGCAGTGGTATTGCTATGGTTTTATCGTGCTTAGAGGCCAAGCTGGTGATGCTGACTGATTTATAATAGTAAATGGATTAACTTCAGCAGGTCCACACAGCATATATGATTATAATGTGTTACTGTGTTGGCCAAGTAGCCATAAAAGATAAACAGAGAGCAAACATTTCTGTGATAAATTACACTGTTTTTTTAGTAAACAGAACAGTGTTTGATACACAGGGTTATTCATATAAATAATACAGTTTGCATTCACAGATATCTTTCAAACAGTAAAAATAATTCATTTAAAAGGTTTTACTTGTGCAATGATACTTTTGTCTGTGTGCTAGTAACATGTCTTTAAATTTGTCCAAGCTTGCTGTGTTCACACTGAAAAGCAAGTTTTAGTTGTGTTTACTAAATCCAACTTATTGTCATAGCTGACTATTTTCTTATGATGATTAATAGAAAAAGGGGCAATGATAATAATGAGCCATAAAAGTTAAGTGTTTAGATAGAAAGTTGGGTTTCAAGTTACATCTGTTTCAGAGGGTGAGATTTTAATGTGTTTTTCTTAATATGTCCAAGAAACTCTTTAAATTTTGGAAGATTGTTTAAAAATTAGAGTATAAAAAAAGAACAAACAAACAAAAGTACTAATGTGACAAATAAAATAAAGTAAATGTAAATAAAAAAAAAATGAAGGTGAAAATCTAAGTGGGCTTTGAGGCACATGTGAGTTGGCTATAGAGAAAACATTTAAAAAATTACCTTTAAATATTGAGGTTTTGATCTTTAAATATAATAAATAAATTAAAATTATCCCATTGACTGTAATTGCAAGGACACAAATTTCCGACAAGAATAATCTTATTTTCCAGAAGACTGTGCACCCTCTTCTGATTACATATTGAGTACCTGATTTTCTATAAGTCAGAAAAGGATGTCCTTTTGCTCTAACAGAGGATTTTTTGCAGGTTATTAAACATGCAATGATTCCATATATAAACCAATGATGACATTCAAATATCATCAGGATAAATTATGTTACCTGTACAAAGAGCAGACTTTAATATTTAGCTTTAAGTAAGACGCAAAATTTTACTCCTCATTTTTTACTTTATAATATATATATATATATATGTATATGTACATGTATATACATACATTAGCAAAAAAGCAGAGGAAAAGGGTGTTTGTTGCTGTGTTGTGTTATGTTTCTTTGGGATAAAAACACTGCTTATTTACCTTTAAGTACTGCTTCATATGTAAGGAAATCGCAAATGCTGGATGAGCAGCAGAGTTGAGTATGTGGGTTGCATCTATAAAACCAGCTTGTCTTCCGATGCAAAACAGGTCATTCTGCGGTTGACTCTTGGTTCCACAGGTGCTGACAATAAGGTGCCTAATAGGCACCCAATCCGCAGCACCTGTGCGCATCAACCCTGCCACAGCAGTCAGTTGGTGTCTGCTCAAAGCATGTCATGGCAAAAGGCCTACCATCATTACACTGTAACCTGGACTTGTGGAGGAATATTATGACCAGAGTTGCATCCAGATTATGCCAATAGGAGTTGGATCAATGGGTGGGGAATACGTGAAGAATGATGTGTGTTATACTGAAGGGCACTGAGGTCCCTTTTTGCTTAATGAACACATTTTCACAGTCAGTAGGCCCTATGTCTCGTTACCTCAGGCATCAATCATATAATGTAATAAATAACACAGAAGGAGACAAGACCATGCAGAATAAGCCATTACTACTGACAGAAATAGATTTGGCAAGTTTTTTATGGGCAAGGCCCACACACTAATCTCTGCTGCTTATCCCACAAATGCATTTCCTTACATATCTGACACCATTTAAAGGGGCAATAAATACACTTTACAACAATACAGATCATCTATTAAGCATTGTCATAATAAAATTGTAATCATCCAGACACAATCTTCCTCATATTTATTTTTTTGTTTTGTTTTAATTTTGTACAGTATATGAATGTGGAATTCATTTTGAATGTTTATATTGTACCATTAGTCTTATAGTTTTAAATATGTGATGCCCTTTTCACTCACAGAACAACATATGCTCATAATTTCTTAAATAACGGGATTCTTTTTATTTTTTATGGCAACTCTACATCCACATAAGATAACACAACCATGAATTATGTGTTATTTGAAGCTCATATATGTTTTGATCAACATATATGAGCTTCAAATATGTTGATCAAAACATATATATATATTTGAAGCTCATATATGTTTTGATCAACAGCCTTTCCATTACAGCAGTTAATAGATGTTCCACGTCAGAATTCCATTGACTGTGGCCACGTTTACACGAGAGTTTTAATTCCTCTTTAATTCCGAATTAAGTTAATTCTGCTTTAAAAATGAAAAATAACCAAGTAAACAGCTAATTCCAAATGAAAACAATAATTTGAAATTTAGCTTAATTTCACGTTATTGTTTTAAAGTGGCCCGTTTATTCTTCTTTAAAACCCACATTATTAAATTCCTCTGTCAGGTAAACCTTTATTTCGCTCTAGGTTAATTCCTGTCATTCTCTACATGCTTGTTACTTTTTCCCACAACGATGATGCATCTTCTGCGTCCAGTCAACAGTTTTTTTTCCTACTCAGCGGATCAAAAAAGTGAGTATGCTTGTCAAATCAAAAATTTTCCACGTAGCCAGATTATGAAAAGCGGGAAAGGGTTAGTGTATTTCCAGTATACATAAGTACGTCACATCTGCTGTCACATTGGAATTAAAAGATGGCGAATAAACACGTTTTCATGTAAACTTTAATTCGGAATTAATATTTTAATTTATACTTGAAGAAGAATTCTTTATATGAGAATTAATTTCGAACTATTAATTTTGAATTTTTAAAAATAACCCAACATGTAACTGTCCCCCATGTGCTGCTAAACTCAAGGACCTAAGCTGCCTGTTTACCTGTTGGTGAATTAATATTATAGGGGTGGTGTGGGTTGAGGGTGGGCTGGGTGCATGTCCTTCATCAAACAGAATCAAGAAAAACAGTTTTGCTCAAGACTGCACGACAATCAATATATCACTGTCAAATACTGTATGTGTCCCCATTTAGAGACAGCATGCTGTTTGATTCCATTTCAGATTCACCAGAGTCTGGTTAATAACGATGCTTTTAAATGATTATGATGGATGTGTCCTAGTAACAGATCCTGACAGTTTGTTAAGTCAAGGATTTTTACTTTTAATGATTAAAAGACCAACATCTAGTTTTGCATTCTTCATTAGACACAAAAGCTTAGAGTTGTTAAGAAAAGGGGAAAAAAATATGGTAGCTTTGATTCTAGGTTGAAGAAAATTAGAGTATACTGCGTAAAAGAGCTCAGAAAAAACAAAAAAGTAATGTACTAGTTTAAATAAAGAAAGCTGGACTGCCCAGAAATTTAACATGTCATGCATATGATGTAAAGCAGCTTGTTTACATATAATGGATGTTGTAAATCAGTTGGAATTAGAATGACACAATACACAGAACAATGTCCTCAACATTATAGCAGGCTAATTAACAAGCCCCCATGGCAACAACATAGTCCGCTGACAGCGTCCTTCCCAGAAGGACAGTGAGCCCCTACACAATACAACTACTCCTCAGGAAATGCTCAAGGAATCACACAATGCACCCAAGGCAGTCATCCAAACTCTAAACTCCCTAGATCCCAATCTGATCTACAGGAAGCACAAGAACAAAAAAATACAGGCAAAACCCCAAAACCCACAGGAAGACCACTCCAGAGTCATTGTATGTGTACCGTATAGGGACAGAAATTGTTTGGTGTCTCTACAGTGACAAAAACAATAGCAAACAGGTGATTTAACGTTAAGGCAAATTTGTGGCATATTCAATTCATTGGATGTATCACATAGACTAAGCAAATGAATAAACCAATAAAAAGGCTTATTGTATTTATTTTCATCAAGATATACTTCTTTTTAAAAGGTCTTTTAAAAGTATTTTAAAAGGTCAAGAAACAGTTGTTTTAAACAGCAACAACAACTAAGGGAAATCTCAGGGGAGATATCAGACAAAAAAAAATCCAATAAATAAAAAAGGGAAAGGCTTAAACACAGCAGCAGAAGAAGGGCAAAATATATGTTTTGCCAATTTTCCTCTGCAAAGAGAATTATGTTTTCCAAACCTAAATGTCAACCTTTTTTTCTTTTTTTCCCCCCATCTCTATATTTTTTTAAGTCAAATCTGGCCCTCTGCTGAAGAATTCATACAAGCCTTTGGTTTTCTGGAGGCAAGGTGTGGCTTTCTGCAATGCATGAAGAAAAACAAAGACAAAACAAATTACATACGCCAAGAAATTTGGAAAGGAGCTTCAGGGCATCAGTAGTGGTGTTGTAAACATCCCGCCAGTCATAGGGTGGCATGCCAGGTGGACGATCTTCTGGAGGCCCGTTGTATAGGAAGTTGGCTAGCTGCTCAGCAGACCATCCTGTATCGTTGAGACGCTGGTTGAGTGTCGCAGAAAACATAGGATTTGCCAGCAAAGCCTGTTTTTAACAGCAAAAAATGAATGCATTTATAGATTCAGCTTTGTTAGAGATTTAAAATGATAGAAAAGTAAGAAATTTAAGATAAGTAAATAAATATGGAAAAAGGACATTACATTTTTTAAACTATCTATACTATTTTGGGGGAAAAAGCACAATATATTAGTTATATTTTCTGTAGTAAATAGCATTAAGCTAATATTTGTGTTGTGCCATGTGATTTATGCATGGCAGGTGGCATGCATGGTATGCACATAAACAGAAAAACATACACAGGATTTGATGGTTTAGACATACAGACATACATGAAATGGATTCAAAATAGATTTTTTTGACTGCTCACATGGGGAAATAAACATCCCCTGTACTGGTGAGAGGAAAATGTGCTTTGTTATTTCTCCACCCGAAGGTGCGGAAAGTGCTCCAGTGGTGCAACAAATTAATAATATGTGTTGATCAGGGAGTTAATAAGTACACTGACATTGCCTCCATAACAAACAAAACATGATTTTAGTTTCTGTCCTTTTTTCTAAAGCTAAATAAATACTTTTTCATAATGAGGTAATTTAGGCTCTAAGTTGTAAAATTATGCCCTCCATTGGGTAGCCTCTCTATTTTCCTCCCTCCCGCCTAGGTTTTTGTTTTGTTGCTTTGAAATGAAAAAGCTATAGTATGTACGCTGCAATCACAGAAAGTAAAATTAAAGCTAAAACTGATTTTCCAATTATGTAGACAGGAAGAGAGTAAACTATTTAAACATAATAAGCCATTTTAATTACATTTTCTTGGACTAAATTACAAATGTATTTTAGCTGAAAACAGAAATGGACTATTACGATACTAAGTGACCACACTGAACTATAGACGAAGTGTAGAAGTAATCACAATGATGTATGACTCTAGAAAAAGAAATAAAAAGAGATCTCAACAACATCAACCTGTGCGGATGTTATTATATGGATGCAACCCATCATTTTAATGTCATTTTGAAACAGCAGTCACAGAGGGATCCCAGCAAATCGAGCCGAACCTTTAAAGCGGCTCAGTAGATGAGATCTTCTTCCAGCTCCTGCTGAAAAAGTGCCTGAGTGTCTTGTCCACCGCTTAATGTTCCATGACATTTGAAACAAACAGTTGCAGATATACCATTTAACCTTTCTGGTCATGTGGTAAATTAACTGATTTGTCATAAGAGTGTCTTCCTGTGGCAAAGTCAAATGTGTTTGTTTTCCTTTTAAAAGAAGGGCAAACTTCTAGTCCCTGTGGTGACCAGGTAGACTACAGCTGGATCTTTACATTATTCTTAGAAGGGCAAATGGTTACATATTAGTGCACAAGTATTAATGTTAGCAGTAGGGGGGTTGGGGAACTAACCAGGATGTGGCAGCTGTTTTCTTCAAAGTGTTGGGCCCATTGATATATCTTAAGCTAAGGCGTAGTCATTGAGATTTCTAAAGAGTCTGCATGGATTCCTCACAAATCAGCTATTCAGACTTTTAATACAGAACCAAATTTCTTGCAACATTCACCGCACCAGTCTTGGCAATGATAAAATATTACCTTTACATAAAGACATGCATACCAATATGAGGGTATTCTTATTTCTTTTCAGCAAAGAAGATTTCAGCCACATACTACAATCCCGTACGTCATTCCTTTTAGGACTACTCCCTAAAACTTCTATCTCAGATACAGTTTTGGTGATGGTAATTGGTCCATCAATGGACAAAAAGTGTCTGCAACCTTGAAGGACCCCTGAAGATGACAAACCAGTGAAGCTGTTAGTTTCATAGCAAAGACTGGGCACAGAGATGGGCTGGAAGAAAATGAAGACAAAGGAGGATTGCAGGTCCATTTGTGTAAAGGTTAGGGCTAGGGTAATGAATACCCTAGCTATATGGAGCTTCCAATGTCTGCTTCCCTCCAGCTGCCTATAAGCTCATTTGGAGTGACACTGAAGTAATGTCAGTGTCAAGGAAATACAGAAAGAGGCAAACAGAGAGAGAAGAGGGGAGGGAGGTGGTGGCGAAGAGTCTACGTCCTTTACTTCTACAGATAATCCTCTCTGCCAGGAATGAGAATTATCTTGCACTTATCCATAATTACTTTTCTCCCTCTGTCTCCATATCTAACAGAAGGTGCAACAAATTGACATACACAGCATGTGTATTCTCACCTGCAGAGTAAAGCTCATCCCTGATGCTTTTTCTTTCAACCGTTTTCTTTATAGAAAAAAGTTTTGCTTTGATTTAATTGTCCTTGGTATTTATGCGCTGTTGCCCTTTCTGAAGCAAAAACAGGCTTGTTTTTCTATCTATCCATCCATCCATTTTCTGCCTATCCTAGGTTAGCCAGACTTCCCTCCTGCCAGCCACATTTGCCAGCTCACCAGGGGGTATCCTAAGCTCGCTAAGAGATATAACCCTTGGGTCTTCCTCAGGATCTCCCCCTACAGGAACTTGCCTGGGACATCTCAGAGAGGCGTCCAGGATGCATCCTAACCAGATGTGTGAGCCACCTCATCTGGCTTTTCTCAGTGCGGAGAAGCAGCAACTCTACTCCGTCCTGGATGACCAAGTTTCTCACTCTATCTCTAAGGGAGCGCCCAGTCAACCTGCGGAGGGAACTCATTGATGAGTAAATGAATGAGATTTGTTTTTTAACTGAGAAACATAAGAGTGAGTAGCTAATCACGTAGAAGGTTGCTCTGAATTTTTACTGTACTTTTTATATTTCTTAAAGTAAAATTAAAAAAAGAGTTTTAGTGGAAACTTGCTAAATTAGTAATTGCAAATTAGTATTGTCTGAAAAACATTTATGTGAGTCACAACTAGTTAGTGTTATGAAGTTATGCAAACATCTGTTTTAATGCCAGAAAATGTATAATTAGAGGCTTACTTTGCTGAACTATTTCTCAAAAAAACATTTTAAGATTTCTTTTTCACTTGCTGTTGAGCTGTTTTTCTCTACCTAGTTGGCTATAATTTATTCACTAAATGGTTTGTCACCACAACCATCTAGTAAGTCAGCAAAAATAAAATGTTTGGATGAATGCCTTGTTTTCCAAGAGTTTTTGACAAGTTTTGGCAAGAATCATGTGTTTGTGTGTTCATGATCTCTTTTCCAACTCAGATCAATGAACTGGATCAAGTTGTTCAAGTCAATCTCTAAATAAGCTGAATGGGAGATGAAGGTAAAAAACTTCTCCGACACAAAAAGGATGTACAGATAGTTACTCTTTTTATGTTGTGGATGCAATATGTGTTTAAAAGATGCATTGCCAAACAGTGCAACAACTATAATTATCTGGCGGGGTATTGACTGACCTGAAAATATTTTTTGTAAACATTTCTGTATTTCACACTGCAAAATGCATTAGTTAGTGTTAGGAAGTGTTTGAGGTTGGGTTTAAAATGCACTGCCGTTCATTGATGTGAAATGAGGTTTCACTACATAGAGCTTGAATTCCGAAAAAAAAAAACAAGGCCTATGACGTCGGAAACTACGATCTTCAACAATCCCGGTATTGCATCAGGACAGGATGCATCCTGAGGTTATGACCTTTTATTTGTACTTGATTTGAGGTCGATGACAGAAAAAAGTTCCAGAGATATAGCCAAAATCAGATTTTTTTGCATAAAGCGCCACCCTAGTCGGGAAACCAAAAATCCTAAAATGCTTAAATTTGATGCAGGTTGTCCCCTTAGGGACGTAAAAAGGTACATTGAGTATCAAATTTCAATTGTGAAAACTGGTTGAGTTATTCCGCTCTTACGACAGGCGGCGGCGGACGCGGTGGCCATCGTGATGAAACTATTATATCCCAGACACTCCGCGTTTAGGCATATAATGATGCTAAAGCAAACCTAAAGCAAAGTTTTTATATTAATTCATGATGCCAAGAGTTAATTAAAGTTATACTTATGAAATGAAGATATGCCCAACTGAACTACACTCACCGGCCACTTTATTAGGTACACCTGCCCAACTGCTCATTACCACTTAATTTCCAATCAGCCAATCACAT
>JBAMHX010000006.1:8914986-8929787 GCA_037177515.1 Pseudomugil tenellus | reverse complement strand
AATTGAGGCAGTTCTGAAGGCAAAAGGGGGTCCAACCCGTTACTAGCATGGTGTACCTAATAAAGTGGCCGGTGAGTCTATATCCCTTTCCAATGCAAGTTTTGCTTTAATACAGGTTCACTTGATAAAATTGGTCTTTTTGCCAGTAGTAGCATTATTACTCCCAGTGCCTCAAGAGCTATACATCCATAATATTCAGACATGTGCTACATCCAGTTTTACTCCCTTTGAGTTGAAAACCAGGTAAAGTGCTAATATATGTAAAATGATGATGCTATACTGTATCGTAAAGTCTGTGAAGGTCCATATTAGCACAGCATTCATGGATAAATGTTGCTTTTGATTCATCTGCAGGAGTCAGTCATACATACCTGGCCAGACAGTGAACTGCCAACCGCTGTAAAAACTCGTAAAAATTGATCCACTGTCTCATCTGTGGATTGGTTTTTGCGGATTTCAGTGCATCAATGTGAGATTGTAAATATACATCAAAAATAAATTAGTTGGGCTCATGCTGAAGTCCACACCACCCTGCACTCAGTGAATATGAGCTCATCCACAAGGGTGTTGTGCTTACACTACTGCAGATTAAAGTCATAGCTGATAAATACCCATGACCTCTGTAGACTCATTTAACTTTGGACTGAATATCAATCAAATAATTCTCAACATTAGACGAGAGTCCACTGATAATAGATGGAATAGAAAGTAAGTCAAAGTAAAGCTTGATTTATATGGCACCTTCAAAATATAAAATCAAAATCTGATTCACAAGAGCCAACAATGCATAAAAATAAGAAAAATAGAGAGCAGATATATAAATATATGTTTTTCACTTGCTTTTAAAAACAACCACAGAGTCCAACAAGCTAAAGTACAATGGAAGCGATTTCCTGAGTCTTGTGGCCACTGAACAAAAGCCACGATTTCCATTTGTTGTCAGCACAACCTTAGGGATCTGTCAGGGACTAGACAGACCCTGGACAGGCATTCATTCATAGGACCAGGCAGACACTGAAACAGAGTCAAAATCTTACTAAAAGTGTTCAACATTTGCCTTAAACATGAGCACAGGGTTAAATTGTTCCATCAACACTGAGTCCAGGTTCACATGGTTGTGTTGGTAAATGTTCATTTGCTTGTTTATTTTTATGAGGAACAATGCAGTTCAGCAGCAACAGAAACTCAACATATGTCACTTATATTGCAATCAGGAAGATCAGGGACATTTTCCTCACAAAAACACTGAATAAACTGAATATAACGTCTCACCCTAATTAATAGTTACACAGGACACAAGACACAGTAATGCTTCTGCATGTTGTTGGAGTGACCTGTCTGTCATGTGAGAGGGATATGTTTTAGTCTTTACAATAATGATATAACATCACTATTAAAAAGTTGATTTCTAATGGAAGACATTTAAATTGACTACTTTTGGTGTTCAAACAATAGTAGTGTGTTGGTGTTTGCCCTGCTGCATGGTGGTGGTTAGAATATCCTCCAACCTTCATTGGAATAAGTGACACAGATAATGGGCGGATTGACTTGTAACGTTCAAACATCATCAGTGTGTAATGCTGCTGGTTCTGACTCTATTAATGCATCATTAAGCTTGATTTTCCCTGGTTTTCAGTTTTTATGCAGTACTGTTAACAGATTACAGTATAGGAAATGTATAGTTCTAATTGTAGAAAACAAAATGAATAAAGCAGTTTTCTGACTTACCTCTTTATTTTATAAGCAAATATGGAATAAAATATATTTTACACAAGATTTTGCATGTAACGATCTTAGTCAAATTAGTCTGTGGTTGATAATGTCTTCCATTTAATAATAGCAATTTGTTTTGTTTAATGCATCATTAGAAGGCCTGCTAAGTTATAACAAGGTAGAAGTTGCAAAGAGCAAAACAGTTCAAAGTTTAAGTAAAAGTATATTCTGTCTTCCACCGAGGCATGTTTCTGACAAGTAAATTCTGAAGGAGGCTAAACAGGATCTACAGTGCTGTATAATACAACAGCTGGTATTATCATTATTACAAAAAAGGAAAAACAAGGCCTATGCTGTCAAAAGCAGCAGCTAGAGGTATATCCCCAAATGCCCCCAATCCTCCAATTGGCTTTATGCACAGGTCCACTAATTTCTGAACTTAGAACAACTCCTTTGTTTCCTGTCTTTCATTACTGGATGAATTGATTAATCCAGGTGTGTCTGGCCATTGCCGTTGTGGTTACTAAGGTCAGACACACCTGGATTAATCAGTTCATCCAGTAATGAAAGACAGGAAAGAAAGAAGTTGTTCTAAGATCAGGAAGTAGTGGACTTTTGCATACAGCCAATTCCCCAATGCTTGAATAGACAAAATACCATTATATAAAGACAGACATGTTCACTCACAAAGCTCCACCTGGTGTGGAAACTTTGAACCAGCTCAGTATGACATCAGGACAGAATGCATCCTGAGGTCTTAAGCTTTTATTTTCACTTGGTTTGAGGGCAAAGAAAGAAATAGTTCCAGATATATAGACAAAAATCTGATTTTTTTGTGCATAAAGCTTCACCTAGTGAGGAAACCATAAATCCCAGAATGCTGAAATTTGATGCAGATTTTCATCTTGGGGACCTAAGCAGGTACACAAGTATCAAATTCCACTTTTTAAAACTGTTCCAGTTATCGTGCTCACACCAAGGATTTCTGGCGGCGGTGGCCGTCGTGATGAAACCATCATATCCCTGACACGCCGCAATCGGGGATATAATAATTAGCCAAACACCAACTACCTTAGTAGAACTAAGCATATATGCCTCTTAGCTATTATAACAAGAAAATAAATAAATGTAGTTATCTTTCATCTTACCCGAAATGCATTAACTTCATCACTGTTTTGGAAGAAATTGAAAACACGTGGCCCGAGTTCGTCCCATGAATCAGCAAGCTCTTTTAAGATAGCCAGGGAGTTGAATGTGGTGTTTGCCTGAAACAAAAAACAAAAAACTGTCAACAATTAATCTCAAACAATCCTAAAGGAGAATACTCAATGACCTTCCACTCATGCTGAGCAAGCACAGATATAAAAGTCATTCACATCACGTTCCCCAGAGAAAATCTTGACATTGTAGCACTCATTCCACCCCATCCACTCTCTCAAATCTTCCTTCTCATATGCTGATGAAAGTAAATATGGATATTTAGTCCAGAACATTGATTTGTAAACAGTCTGTGCACGATGTGAAGAGGGCAGCTTACGCAGAACACCGTGCTGCTTGCTGTGAAGTTGTCGTGTTTTGCTCCAGCTTATTATGTAATCATAACACAGAGTCTTCACCATGTCTTGTTTGTTTTGTTTACACAGCTATCAAAATGACGCCAATCTTCTTGACAAATGTCAGGGCATAAATTAACAATGCTTCTTTAGATTTTCCAATGACGCCATCTGTATAAATACTGTTTGTGTAATAAATTTGAGCAGATTTTTTTTTTACTTTTTTTTACCACAGAAACAGACATAATCCTGTACTGACAAGATAGTAAGACATAATACATGTGCAACAAAAATAAATTCATATATTCATGTATTAATATGGATTTGTGCTCAAAACGACATAATACATGCATGTACTTTTTTTCCTGAAAACCTACTTCTTTCACCATCAGGCGAGCAGCAGGTGTGTCAGGCGCATAGAGGACCTTCCCTTGTATTAGTGGTTTGAAGGTGCTCCAAATGTAGCGCAGACCAGGTGTGCCCTCTAGGATGTCGACAAGGGTCTGACAAAAAGCATCTACAGGAGAAAGACGATGGGATGAGACAAGACAGGGAAAGTCACAGCAAAGACCAAGAAATCACCTCTAAATTCTGCATACTTGATATGTACTCTTTCACTGGGCAAAATTAAACATCCTGTGTGATCAGTCCAGAAAATCTGAATTTAAACGATACAGGAGGCAAACGTGATAAATGCTGCACATGTTTTTTATTAACACACCTTAACCATAATAACCTTAACAGTTTATTCTTTATCCATGCAGAGGAAGCAAATATAATGCAAAAATTGTATCATATAGCATTCTATTGAACAGAAAGTTTTTGTAACATTTCTTGTAATATTTTATTTTTTTCTTAAGATTTTGTCATGATGGTAATAAAGAGAAAAACAACTTCTCGTACTGGTTGGAGATGACAGTAAAGCAGCAGTACTTGAAATACCAACTTGTTACCACTAAGTTAATGTAGAATATAATCTATATACACACACGTGTTTAAGCAAATCCCACTTAGTGCCAATCCTTTCAGCTGAGAACAGGAAATGTAAGCTACAGCAGAAGATTGAAAAAACATGTTCCAATGTTGCCTGGTCTGCCATATCTTTTTTTCAGCTACATTTCGATAATGGAGTCAGAATATTGCATAAATACCATGAACACTTAAACCGATCCTGCCTTGTATCGTCAATTTAGGCTGGTGCTGATTATGAAATGATGTGTAGAGTGATGTTTTCACACACTTTGAGCCCTATAGTACCAACTGAGCATCACTTAAATGGTAGTCTATCTCAATAATGTGATAAACATGTGTGTACCTTCATAAACACAACATGCCAATTTTTCTATTATAATGTGTTTTAACCTGCTGGAAGTCAGATTGGAATCATCTACATTACAGTTTGCTGTCCTCCAATGACCCCCAGATCTCAATGCAATAGAGAAACTTACTGATATGATACAGATACTGTTACTTTTGCCTTGATATGTCACTATTTAATAATTTTGATTATTTATCAGGATTTTTAATATCTCAGATGTGACCTTGGACTACAAAACCATATGTATGTTGCATTGCGCAATAGCTGCTAAAAACACTGCACTGGTGAAAATCATAGATTTTAGCAGCTATTGCTAGAAATATTGCTGTGTGACAAATAAAACAAATTATAAAAACTGAATGCCAACTGACAAGTAAAATTGAAGGATTTCTTTGTAAACTATATAAAATACCATCAAGATTCAAACAATGTATCCTTCTGCGAAAAATGCATATCATCACAATGGTATCAAGCAATGCTGATACTTGCTATGGTATCAGTAATTTTGATATTTGGATTCTTTGTTCCAGTCATACGTAGTAGCAGGGCCGCCGTTTCCACCACGTGCATTACACACTGTGCGTAGAGGGCATCAAGTGCTCCGAGAGGCACCAAGTCGTTGTGTGTGTGAGTGAATGTTTAATGGTATATTATATATTTGTTCTACTTTATTAAAAATACAGTTATATTGGTGATTTTAAGCTGTCTCTTGGAAATCACAGATGATGATAAGACATGGATCTTCTGATCGTTCATTAAAAATAAAAAAAGAAAAAAATCTGGCTTCTGGCTGCGCTACTTACGCAGGCTGCTTTAGATCTCTTAAATAGCCTATTTTCTCTCATCATGATAATCACATTTCATTAAAAATACAGTCAGAAGAGTAAGGGCGATCACATTTGAAAAGAACTCTGTAGCAGCTACTCCTGCTGAGTCTAAAAAGTTCAGGGTTTGATTTTCACACCAACACATTATTACAAAAAGGAATAATTCCCAAACTAACCAGTATGTAAAGCACAAAAGCTTTCCATACCTAATCTTCATTAAGCAATAAACTGAGATCGGCAGAGGATATGAACGGTTTTAACAAGCTTGTCTGGACCCTCTTTCTAGTACTCATTTCCTATCCAGTAATATAACTTTAGTAACACAAACTCAGAATAAAGTTTAAGTCTAAGTTCATATTATTTTTCACCCTCCATGTCCAGGCTTAGCATAGTGGTTTTGCTAAGTGATTTAAATTTGAATCACGTGGTCAAACTTCTCTGACTTGATTGGTTTGATGCAGAGACTGTTTGCTTCCCTTGACACAAGCTCAACTAATGATTCTTCAGTAGTGGCGTTACATTAGCCATATCTGATTGGCTGACCGTTCTTTTTTTTTTTTTAAGGGATGCCAACCAGCAGAGCCTCCTCTCTGCCTCACTGCTTTACTATAAAGTATCACCAATAAAGGGGCACTGTTTCAGTTTTGAGAAATGGTGATTTGAAGAACCGTAAATGAAAATCCTCATTGTTTTTACTCTAAAATGGTCATACGACTCTAGTCTTAATCAGCCCCATCACAGTCACCTGCCACTAGACTCGTTATCCCTGATTACCTGCACCTGTTCCTGATTCCCTCACTGCCTTAAGTTCATCAGCTCACCAGTCATTCCTTTGTCGGACATTATCGTATCTATCAGCCCTTTCCCGTCCTCCATTTCTGATCTTGTTTATGATGTTTCAGAATAATGACAGCCATGGTCTTAGAAGAAAATGTATAAATGATTAAATGTACACGAAAAAATAAGATATTTTATTCATCCTGGAGGGAAATTCAGTAAATAAATAAAATATATATAGGAGGCTCAACTTCCCTCAGCCTCTGTGAGGAAACACCACTGTGTGGGAGTCTACAAAGATGTTTTGTGCATCTTTAAAAGAGGTATACACAGTCGCCAATTGTTTATTATGTACTGTTTATTCTAAAAATACATAATATTTTTGGTATGTTATTATTATTGAATGATAAATACTTTAAATTGAGATGTCACCAGCATCTTGACGTGTAGATAAAAATGTGTGACTTATTTATGACTTTTTTTTAGCATTGTATTTGAAATGTGATCGTTCCGTCTTTCTGAGGAAGGATAAGGTGCATAAGATACATTTTAGCCTAAAATGACTAATGACTTTGCAGCTAGAAAAATTGGACATGTGCATTCTTGGTCTTAGGTCCATGTTTGACCACAGTTTTTTAAGTTATTGTTATTTTAAATATGTTTTACTTTCTACAGTTTGTTTAAAATCATTAATGAGACAGTTATGGCAGTGATACATGATTTACCTACAGGTATAGACATCTCATTCTAAATGTTGCTGGAAATAAAGTTTATTGCATACGCAATATCTGTATATATGTGTATTATTATTATTATTATTGTTGTTGTTGTTGTTGTTGTTGTTGTTGTTGTTGTTTCAGCAAACTGGGTTGGGAATAGGGGGGACCACCAAGAAATTCTATTTAGGGCACCAAAATTGCTAGCAGCGGCCCTGCAGAGCAGTGTAACAAAATAATCTCATCATGGATGTGCATGTACCTAACATGTGAATAAGGGTTCATTCTATGCCATGGTGAAATAAGGCACCATTAAAGGCAAAAAAGTCCAGTCTGCTACTTGCAATGTGTGCTGAATCAAGTGGCTGGTAAGTGAATGTGAGCCGTAGCGACAGTATTGATGCAACTTCACTTCAGAACAAACTGTTTAATGACTCCTTTTTCTGGAGTCTTGATTAAGGGTTCTTGTTTGTCCATTTTTCAGACACAACATGAATGGCTGCTTTTAGTAAGTATTGTTGCATGTGTTGATCACTTTAAAACATTTTGACAAAAACTTTGACCTAACATGGCTGACTGCTAAAAGAAAAATATTTCAGAGAATAGAAAATCTATTTTTTAGTCCATAATACTGTTACTGTTAAAAAAAAGACTTGAAATGGCCAATCATACAAGTCATGGACTGCAATGAGTTTTATCTTTTAAACCTAAGTAGTCCAGATACACATCATCTTGCCTGGTGGGTCCGCTTATAAAAAGTACATATTAAAAAAAATATATATAAAAAGACAGCCCAAATGTAAACAACTCAAGGGTCCAGACCTGAGTATATATGGGAAAATCTCCTATGAATGGAGTGAAAAAGTCAATACATCCATCAGTGGTAAGATCATTACTAATTTAACTTATATGCCAACTTGAATATTATCAGGCCAGCAGAGTGCAGAATAAGTTAGGTCCAGCACTGTGAGGTATAACTTAAATTTTTCCTCAGACTGTCCACCACTTGTTCTGAATATAAATACATGATTCTCATAGGTAGGTGTTTCAGACAGTTGATTAGTTTGCTGCGTCATTTAGCAGTTAATGTGACCTTTCCCTTTTGCTCCAATACCATCAGTATTCTTAGTGCTTTGTCTCATTTTTGACTGCCAAGACTGTAACAACACCTTAAAACTTCCCTTGCCTTTTATTTCAGCAGGGCAACCATCTCCCACATCACATCACAGGTATTTTAACAGCCATTTTGTTGCAATTAAATGTTAGCCTTTGCGCCTGCTGGTCTACTTTACCGGATGCTCCTAGGAGGTCATTGTGTGGACAGCTAATGGCCTCCCCTTAGTCTAGGTCTGGCCAGCTCTTCCATCCACAAATTGCACAGATGCAACCCTCTGCAGTCATAACAATATACAGAGAAATATATATTATATATATTTCCAGAGGGGTTTCAAATGCTAAAAGTGCGGCTATTCTGGAGTCCAATAGCTCTGCTTCCTATTTTTCATAAAAAAAACACGTTTCTATTTCAAAAACCTTGATTGCAACTAGTGTGGAAAGAACTCTCTCCCTTTAATATGCAGGTTGTCCAAAAACACAACTTTCACTGCTGTGACTATGATTTGATCATCCATCCATCCATACATACATACGTACGTACCTACGTACATACATACATGCATATGTACATAAATACCTCCATCCATTCATCCATCCATCCATCCATCCATCTTAGTAACCGCTGCATTCAATTTAGGGTCACATTTGTTGCACAAATTGTAATTTGCTCTCTTTCTTTTTTTAAGTTAAGAATTCAAGTGAACCCTGATGACTGATAGATAGTTTTGCAATTTAATATAAAGTTATTATCCACACTTTCATTTTATCACCTTTCATTTCAATGTTAACTTTGTGGAATGTCTACTCACAGTTGGACTCTTTCTTAAAATGGTTAAGGAGTCATTGCAGTCCACTTAACCTAAATCTATACTACATGATATTACAGAATATATGAGTATTATAAACCTCTAACAATGCTCTAAACAAATACATGTACTGAAATATATTTGCATGATCCTTTCCTGCAAATAAAATATTCTTAGTTCATTTTTAGTTATGGGGAATTTATTTGCAAGATATTCAAAGCAGGAATGAAAAGAATAGCCTTAGCTAAGTCTCAATGGAATTAACCTTTTTCTCCTGCACAAGAATGAGTTATATGCATACTACTCAAAACTAAACACACGCCATCAACATTATCTTATCTTTTTGTTACCTAATGTAGAATTTTATTTGGATGTGCAACAATGGAACAAATTTTTTGCAGTGAATTTTATATTTATACAAAAAAAGTGCATGTATCTAGCATAAGGCTGAACATGTTGTAAGAACCAGTGATGGAATACATGAATCTTGAATCTCTACTGGATTTATAATGTTAGTGTAATGTTATTGCGTTGATTGTTCAGCAGATAACTAGATGAACTGTATTGATTAAAAATGTCGCATGAATCATAACGACTTAAAAGAAGAATTATCTTTTTAAAATAGGGTTTTGTGGATATTGACTCAATTTTGGAGCAAGTCTCCATTGTCATTTCTTTGGAACTGACATCAAACATATGTCCAAAAAGTTACAAATTGGTTTTTGGTCTCACTATTGTTTGTTTGTAACAGGTTTGTTCAAAGGTGTTCAACTTTAATCATTTTCACAGAGTATGTCATGTTTTTTGCCTGCTTGTCTGTCTGTTAGCAGCTTTCCACAAACAATATTAGGCAGATCTTTTTTCTGGCAATACGTCTTTGTCTACCTAAAGTTTCTGTTAAGTTTCAGGTGTGATCAGGAACAAATTGTGTAGACAGTTGTTGTTAAAAGGATTCTCCACAATGGCTGGAAATGAATTGAGAGCAGAGGTCTGCAGTGGTCTGTTCTCTGAGTGTTTTGATAGTTGAAGCAAAACACTCTTTTAAAGAGTCAACCTGGGAGAGAATATTGGGTTTTCCTGCAGCTAACTCCACATTAGGGGAAAAAAAATCACTTTGAGAATTTTCTGTTATATGAGCAGCCATAAAGTAGTGTTTTTACAACTTTAGATTACACATTGGCTCTTTACTTTATAAATGACTTCCAATTTTTTATATCAACTTTATTTTCACTTTTTCTTTTGAAATATCCAAGTAAAAGAAAAAACAGCCTTCTGAATAAAGATAAATGTGCCTCATAGTGTGGCATTAAAGATTGCTTAAGACAGCAGTGACAAATGTATTGAACACTAATATGTGGTAACTTTGTATCTTAGAAAATTTTTTTTTATTTTTATTCCCTGTAAAAAAAGCTTCATTGGAAGTTTCACATTCTGCAGAGTCATGTAGTTCTTTTTGACAACAGGAACTTGTATTATTATAAGACATAAGTCCACAAAAAAAAGAGATCCATCTGTTAGACTAGGTTTAGCCGCAGTCAAATAATTGCTTTGAGCCACCAGCCAGCCCACAACTTAGCTGACAAATTTAATCATTTTGAGGTGTACCCTGGAGATGGGTGGAATTCAGTTTTTCAGGGAGACAGTGCTGTCAGTGCAGTATAACTGCTACATACATACATACACTGCTGTCAGGATAGATGTCTATTATCCCTTCCTGGACTCTAAAACATATAAAAAAATATTTAAAAAAAAACATTTAATTCAAATAAATAGTACTACCTATTACAGATGCCAATGACGAAGGGTTTATTTTCTCATTGTAACAGGTTAATTTATAATGAATTGGGATGAGGCAACTCAGTCTCCACATAAAAGGTTATCATTTCTGCAATGCATGCAGCATCTCTGTTCAGTAGCCTATATATACACACACACACACATATATATATATATATGTTTTTCTGCGCATTCACACGAGGTTTTATATATCTTATATAGTCTTTTTATGTTACTTTTTGTTAACTTTATCAAGTATGAAAGTCACTTTGCCAAAATAAACATTAGCTTGACCAACGACAGCAAAAGTTTGCCTCATTTTGGGCATGAAGTGGTGGATGGATATGATACATTTGCTTTCAGCTTGTAGATTCATGTTGTCTTCTGGTATCTCTTCTCCACTTTCTTTAACTTTTATATCGTATATTATGATATTATATTATATATTATTTTTTCCCCTTTATTATTTTTCTTAGTAAAAGAAATTGTTCAGATTGGGACCTCAAACACACATATACACACACATATACAAAGCCAGCTCCTTTATAATATGCATGCTATGTGTTTGTCATTTCCATAAATGTAAAATAGCAGTGTATTTTCCTGGAGACTAGACTGTATCTTCTGGGACTCCTTGACATTGCAAAATAATTGCAGTATGTAGAACTTAGTGTCTGGTTTATTTAACCACATTTGTATTCATCTTTCAAGATCAATGTCTTGGTTGTTGAAAAAAACATAACTACTGGGCATTAAGTCAGGACATAAATGTATCATGTTTACTAGAGTATGTCATTAAAATAGAAAATATCTTGCATTTTTCAGCTTCAGCCAACTGATTCTCAAGCATAACCCAGAGGCAGTTGTTAATAGTTAAATAGTTTTAATAACTTAATATAAAAAAAACAAGTATTTTTTTTTTTAACTGATATAAATAAAAGGTGATAAAATATATTGTGCAATGCCTAAGATGCAACTCATTTCTTTCTGATTTTTTTTTTCATTCTGGAATTGGCTGCTGGGTGGCTGCAAACTGTAGTAGTTCTGTCTTAACTGTTTTGTTTTTTGTAATATATGCATAATTTTTAAGACATGAGCTTTCAATTGGGGTTGTCCAAGAATTTTTCACGCTGGTAAGAAGCTGTTCTATATAGGAGATTTTCTGCATAATTTTTCTGCTTTTTTAAGACTTGTTATGGTGAGTCTCCATGCCAACAAGACTTATTTGCCATCAACTGTTGTTTTCTCTCCAAATTTAAGATTATCATTGAAATAACACTTCTAATCTCAACGGAGTTGAAAAGAAAGAGAAAGGAATGCAGAACAGGGTGAGGTGGAGAGAAAACGGCAGAGATTTAAACATTTTCTTCCAACTATTGCGATGGGTAACGTTAGCTCGATAGCTAATAAAACTGACAAGCTCCTGGTGCTAACGGAACATATCCCAGACTGTAATGGGTCTGTACGCGGCTTCAAGACAGTCCGTGCAGACCACAGTAAACAACTCAGTGAAAAACTAAAGGGAGGAAGAGTTGCAGTACTGGTTATCCATTGTTGGTGTCATCCTGGACATGTTACTGTTTAAGAGAAGATCTGCACAAGAGACATGAAACTGCTAACTGAAATGTGCTACATGCTAGCTCCATTAACCTACAGCTTACCTGTCACACCACTGCTCTGTCACACTGCAGCTCAATCAAGGACCTGAACACAACCACATCTCCTGGTGTCAAGTCCAGATGATGCGAGTCCTAGAAGTCCATGCTCAAGACAACTATGTCTAATTCTCCAGCATCAGTTCAACACCAGTCAGAAAAGAATACCAGTGATGTGGAAAACATCCAGCCTTGTCCCAGTGCCTGAAAAACTCCAACCAGCTGAACCAAATGACTACAGAATTTGAATTTCCCTCTGGGATTAATAAAGTATTTTTCATTTCGTTTCATTTTATCTCTGATCTCAATATAATTGCATCAAATCATCCTTTTAAGCCTGACCATAGTCTCATATTAATATTTAACAAGTCAATATTGATTCATTTGAGAAGAATATTTTGTTACTGTTTAATTAAATACAGTTCTGTACACCTGTAATGGAAAAAATGTTTTGTTTCGTGTTATGTTTTGACCCATGCTCCCAGATAATTTTCTTTCAGGTGCTTCTAGGGTTTACTACGGCAAAAGGCTGTCTCCAGGGCTGCCCCTGTACAGTTCCATATCTAGCAACTCCCCTTTAGAAAATAATAAGAACAAAAAATTAAGTTAAATTAGATTTTGGTTTACTAGCTATTTTCCTTTTAACAAAAGAAAATCAAGAACTTTCAAAATCACACAATAGAAGACTGCTATAAAAAGAAAACAAAACTTGAATAACAAAACATCTTAGAATTACTTGTTTACTGTTATGGAAGTTCAGCCATTAATAGAGGGAACATTCCTTTACAGTTACTCTATGTTTTGGTCTTTAGTTTATAGTTCCTTTAGGTGCACTTGTACACTGATGCCAACACTAAAAGGGAGGGGTAGTACAACATTATGCAGACATGCTGCACATTCCAGATCCATTTAACATAGACTAGCACAATGAAATGCAACAGCAAACCCATAACAGCCATTAGCCTTCTAACAAAGATGTTACTGCTTATTATGTTGGAAGGATACAATGTCTGCTAATTCATGCTGGCATGAGCATTCAGCTCCACTTCATGTTGTTACTTAATCCCTAGTGTATAGAAACTTCTTATTAAAATCTAATTTTGTCAAGTTTTCTCCAAAGAATTATTTAATAAAACAAGACTATAGGGTGTCTAATGAGCAAACTGCAGGCTGCAAGAAATTATGCAGTTGATCTAATTCTTAATGCTTTTATGGAACAAACATATTCAGTTATTTCCTAAGCTGCCCCCAAACACCACTAACAAGATTTTTTTTTCCTGATTTAATTTGTGGTAAAATATTTTTAATACCAGGGAAATATATAACTTAATAAGTTTCAATTGGTTCCTTAAAGGCCAAAATACATATTCATACAATAAAAAAGGATAAATAACAATAACTTTTTACCTTTCTGAGTTTTGTAGTTGGGTTTATTTTTACTGCTAAATTCATTTTAAAAACCTATGGCGTATAAACTACTGTGTGGAAAAAGCTCATGAAAGTTTTTGCTTTCAAAATTATGTGTAGGAGCACTTTGATTTTTTCATGGGTACATCCATGCATGCATCCATCCCTTCATATATAAATTAATCCATACATAGACACATAGAACATGCATAGATACCTCCATATATGCAAGCATGTGAGTGACTGTATTGGATCATGCAGTCTTTAACAAACTCATCCATCTAAAAAAAAAAAACCCCACATGCTTGCATTTTTTTTATAAAAGTTATACACAAACTGGAGCAGCACGGACAATGGGTGAAAAATAAAAACTGTAGAAAAGTTACTGTTTTTGAGATGGATGGATATGCAATATACAAACATAACCACAAATCCACACAATTTCTAGTCTCACTGTAGCTACATTTATTTACTCAAAAAGCAGAATCTATGAAGAGAAATGCCATTACATTTAGCTTTTGGGTGATGCACCTATCTTGTGGATAGTTTTATTGGTTATAAAAGCTCCACTAAAGGTATCTGCACAGTCAGTTTTTTGTGCACAAAAAGCAACACGCAGATGGTGCAATATTAATGGGCTCTCATTCCTATTACATGGCAGATAGCTTAAAGTGGACTTTAATCATTGCTAAAACATCATGCAATAGTTGGACTATTACTTAAGGCATCAGATGTTAAACTTCATCTCCTGCATGCAATATCCTGCATACAATATCCTGTTTTTTTTTTTTTTTTTTTTTTTTTTTTGAAGATGATAAATAACAACGGAAGCGTGAAGCACAAAGATTCTTTATGCATGCATCCCGTATGCCCATTATACCTTGATAAAGTACTCAAGCACTACACAAACTCAAGGATCAAAACACACTCTAAAGCAAAATGAACTGAGTGGGTAGCAGGTTAGATCAAAGGATGATGTCAGATTGCTGGTAGAATAGTTTTTTCTGCTTTTACCAGTTGTAGGAATGCAACATGAGTACACGTGCATGTAAACCAACACACATTATCTATCTATCTATCTATCTATCTATCTATCTATCTATCTATCTATCTATCTATCTATCTATCTATCTATCT
>JBAMHX010000006.1:8879515-8910006 GCA_037177515.1 Pseudomugil tenellus | reverse complement strand
GCTCTCGATTTACCGGTCGATCTTTGCTCCTACCCTCACCTATGGTCATGAACTTTGGGTAGTGACCGAAAGAATGAAATCGCGAATACAGGCGGCTGAAATGAGTTTCCTCCGCAGGGTGGCTCGGCTCTCCCTTAGAGATAGGGTGAGGAGCTCGGTCATCCGGGAGGAACTCAGAGTACAGCCGCTGCTGCTTCACATCGAGAGGAAGCAGCAGCGGCAGGTGGCTTGGGCATCTGGTTAGAATGCCTCCTGGACGCCTCTCTGGTGAGGTGTTCCGGGCACGTCCTATCGGGAGGAGGCCCCGGGGAAGACCCAGGACACGCTAGAGAGATTAACTCTCCCGCCTGGCCTGGGAACGCCTTGGGATCCCTCTTGATGAGCTGGCAGAAGTCTGGGCTTCCCTCCTTAGGCTGCTGCCCCAGCGACCCGACCCCGGATAAGCGGAAGAAGACGACGGTACGGTAAAAACACAAAGTTGCCTTATTTCAAAATTTCATGGTCATATATTTATTTCAAAGTGTTGTATTTATTTATTTAATTATAAATAATATGGGTCCCCATAGAAACACAGAAAAAACCCTACCTGCTGCTTGTCCAGAACAGAGCAACTCGACTACAGAGGAGAGTTACGTCGGTGAGGCAAATCAAATACATGAGACAATGCTTATTAATATACTAGCATCAATCAGGCTAATGTTAGCTCGGTGTCTCAGGCTAGCTACCCACCCTTTGTCAGGAGGGCTGCGGCAGACACAGAAGGCAACGTGCCCCGCTTTAACCACAGAGCAATGGTGAGAAACATGCTTTTTAGCTGCTCTGGTGTTAGCTCTCTTTATGATATCGTGTTTAAAAGCTGCAGGAGTGAATTAGGGCGAAAAATGGTGCAGTGCCTTAAAAATGTGGACGTTGGCTGTCTTTTATTTATTTTCGAGTTAAAGTAGTAAGGAAAAATGAGAACTTAGTTATTTCATTATAGTGTGAGTGAAGGAGAAATTCTTCACATCATATAATACTATATGATATTGTTTTATTTTGTATGTGAATACTGAGTAAATCAGAGTCATTTTGGTGTTGTCATTTGTGCACTAGGAGGCTTATATTGCAGTTAGATGATTTAGGACATTTCTTAATGTCTCTGAACATTACTGTATTTATGTTTGTTGTTCTAACTAAACTGTATGTCAATCTGGTAGAGATAAGTCATAACACCAGTTATGTTATTTATGTGTCATGAGGGAAAAATAGTTACTACTGCTTGAACAGCAGAATATGTGCAATTTAAATGCTAGTCCTCCTCATTGTTGAACTATGATTTTAGATGTTGTATAACTGAATGAGAAATTTACTAGATCTATGAATATGTTTCAATGCATTATATTAGTTTTGACAATTGATCTCTATGCATTTGAGGATAAAGTGTGATAGACTTTTATGTCCTTGTCTATATGTCAGATTTTTGGAATGGATAAAAAGAGTCCAAGGAACAGGATGTGATTTGGATGGCGAGCCAAAGGACCCAGGGGAAAAGATAAACGCATACATTTTCCACACACAATGTATTAAGATCTGGAGTAGCTGCTCTGATCAGGTGCACCTGCAACTACTTGTTACAAGGGCCCAGCGGACAATATATTGTTTTGTTTTTTGTGTGCGCACACCAACTTTATTTTGGGGGAATTTATTTAAGGTTAATTTAAGGTTTTTTCATGTGGGCCATTGGCCCATGTTAAAATACAGGAGTTGTTACTCAACCGTTAACCCTAATTGCTTCATTATTGTTGCTCAACTCTATGGCTCCTTATTGAATCTAGACCTTCTAAATGCTAGCTTCTTTTTCTGTCAATATACCACTATAATCAGCTGTAACACTTTTAAATCGGTTACACTCCCATTTATTTTAATACACCAATTGCTTATCTTGCAGCATCAGTTGCTCAAGCTTAACTCCAAAATATTTTGGAGGTTGAACCTTGAAAACGTATCAAAAATTTATTTTGCCTTTCATATAAGCTTAAAATAAAAATATATTGATTGCAAATCTTGAAAAGCACTTGGAAAGATAGAGGCAAATAAATGTAGCATGTGGTTGTTTTGGGTGAAAATATTTTATATAAAGCTACAACTATTCTATTTCCAGAGGTGAGGGTTTTACTTAAGTTCTAATTTACCATTTTAACAACACTGTCATTGACCTACACATTGTAATTTTTTTTAAATTGCACATGCGACTGACCTTGCAGAGCAGGAATTAGGGCTTTTTAAATGACTATAATTACTAGATTTATTACCCATCAGCATAATCAGTGATGACAAACTCATCAAACTTCACTCATCAAAAAGTTTTCTCAAAATCTTTGAGGTTCCTTATAATTTCATCAAACTTAAATGAGAGAGTTTTTAAGATCTGTATATTCTGTGGGTGACAGCAGGAAAAATTTTACCTCAGAAAGCATTTTCCTCACATCCAGGTTTTGCAGGAGGACTTGCTGGGTGTTAATCAGCTGCTGTTGAGTGAGGGAGCAGCTGACATTTTGAAAAGCTTCCCTCTCATCTTGGTTGCTAAATTGGACATACTCATTCAGATCTGCCCCCTCACACAGGATGCTCCTCAGATTGCCTGGCCCTGGGATGCCCACCATCTGAAAAATAAACACCAACTTTGGTAAAAGTTGCCAAAAAAAGAGAACTTTCCATGTCACTATTTTTCTAATCTCATCATATGCTGTATACTTCAGGTTGCTGTGCACAAAATACCCCCCCCCCCCCCCAAAAAAAAAGTGAAATAAAATATACAACCCATAAACCTGCTTTAAATATTATAGTATTATAGTTATTTATATAACTATAAATAATTAATATTCTATAACTTTCGTAAATTTATCAATGCACCTATTTGCTGTATATGGATGAAAAATATGGTCTGCTTCATTTATGCAGTATCATGACATCCTGTGGTGTTGTTTCACCTTGGCATCCAACATGGTCGTAATATAACATTGTGAAAGGAAGCAAATTGACTCAATCATTTTAGTTTCCTGCCTCTAAATAGGTAGCTTTGATTTTTCCTGAACCAAATTGATTCTTTGCACAAACTAAATAAAAAAAATATTTTGCATTTACCAAACATTGTAGATATTATGAGTATACAGAAAGTGAAATTGAAGAAAATGGCGAATAAATCAAGTTAAAAAAAAAACGTAAAAAGAGCCATTTGCTTCTGCATTCTTATCTGATATTGAAGATTTGTGTCATTTTTAAATAAATGTTTTGTAAAGATGATTGCTTTCTTTTGCAATAAGGTGTGACAACAAAAGAAAATGTGCAACCTCACTGGAGTGTGAAATTGCTGTTGTAAATCATTTTCAAATGTCAATCTTCTCTAAAAAATCCACAATTTCCTTCATGTTCCAAACAACGTTTAAGTTATAGAGAGATTGATAAACCTGCCCCTTGGAAATTCCCAATGAGCAGCTTGTGCTGCTCGTTACGCACTGGTGACATAAAGAGGCCTTGTTTGGTATGATCACATGATTTTTTGGAAAATGGAAAAAATATAAATTTGTACTATCATTGGAAAACCTTAAACACCACATGGTTGCCTACCAATTGGCAGTGGTAGAAGCGTGCAAATTTTATTTCTCAGACTTAATCGCAAGCAGCAACAACTCTGGAGTATTGTTTAAAACAATAAACTTATCTACTTGTCCTCCAACCCTTCATATTGATGCTTCTGCTGCACAGTGTAAAATATTTTAGTATTGTATTATTTTATTATTGTTAAATATTTTACCTTTTCTACACTGGTTACCAGTCAATTTTAGAATTAATTATAAAATGTTATTAATTACTTTTAAACACCAGTAACACAGTGAGGAACCTTAGAGTTATTCTTGACCAGGATTTGTCCTTTGGCTCGCATTCAACAAAAGTTTCTAGAACCGCTTTCTTCCACCTACGTAATATTGCAAAAATTAGGGTCTCATTGTGTCTCAGAGTGATGCAGAAAAATTAGTTCATGCCTTTGTTGCTAAAAGACTGGACTGCTGCAATTCCTTATTTATAGGCTGTCCTAAATATGCCCTGAAATGTCTCCAGCTGATCCGAAATGCTGCAGCAAGGATTTTTATGAGAACTAGCAGAGGAGATCATATCATTTCTCCAGTTTTGGAATCTTTTCATTGGCTCCCTGTTGAATTTATGATACAGTTTAAAATCCTTCTCCGGACATATAAAGCTCTCCATGTACAATCTCCATTGTATATCAAAGATCTCATAGTTCCATATATTCCAAACAGAGCACTTAGCTCTCAGACTCAGGTCTACTCGTGGTTCCCCAAGTCTCTAAAACCACGATTGGGGGAAGAGCCTTTGGCTATCAGGTCCCTCTCCTATGGAACCAGCTCCCAGTGTAGGTACGGGAGGCAGACACCCTCTCAACCTTTAAAATCATCTTAAAACCTTCATTTTTTAAACAAATCTACAGTTGAGAATAGTGTAGTCATCAATTAGTTATGTGCTATGGGGTTGTCCCATGATACACTGAGCACTTCCTGTTACTTTCTCTGTTGCTTATTTTTTATTTTTAGGATGGTACTGGGATCATTAATATATTTCTCCTTTTTCTGCAGGTCTTGTTTCTTGTTTCTCCTTTTTCCCCAGGTCTTATTTTGTAATTCTCATTTTCTGCAGGTCTTCCTGAAAAGCTGCAAAAGCAGCAGTGTACAGTATATTGATCTGTCTTCCCTGTCCTCTTCACCCTCAGCCAGTTGAGGCAGATGGCTGCCCTCCCTGAAACGGGTTCTGCCGGAAGTTTTGCCTTCCTGTTAAAAGGGAGTTTTCCTTCCCACTCATGCATGCTCAGGGTGGGAAATTGGATCAAAGTCAAGATTCGATGCAATCTTTTTGGTTCCCTTACATAGGCTATTTTTTATGAATTGTCTCAAACTGATTTCTGTTGAGCGCCCTGAGACAACATTGTCGTGAAATGGTGCTATAAAAATAAAGCTGAATGGAATTAAATAGATGTGAGGTATTATCCAGGATTAGTCAGCCAATTGACAAATAAAAGCAAGTGGCATTCATACCCTTCGTTAAGCTACCTGCATGTCACTATGTTCAAAACATCTTTTGCCAGGATCAACAGTTTTGATAAAGATCGACCTGAACAGTTTCTACCACTGCTGGCCCCTTCCTTGTTTATCCTCTAGATGGGGATTGAATTAGATATATTATTTAATAATATCAATCATTTAGTTTTTCTTAGCTCAGCAACTGCCTTTGCAGTGCCTTGTATGACCACCATAATATAAATTGAAGCAGAGTCGAATTTAATTAAAAAGACAATAGATTTGAACGATTGCAAATTAATGCATGAAAATAAAATGATCCAAAGATCATCTTATTTTGAATATTTTTGCAGGAGAATCAATACATTATAAGTAAGTCAGTTCTAAAATGTCTGAAATAGGAATGTTAAAAAGTCATAAGTATGTGTTTTATGTGCTGTATTAACAGTTGCAGTCAGACCTTGAGTGGTGAAATGGTACTTTTATATTTGTCCATGTGAGACTCTTTCAAAAGCAGCAATAATACAGTTTGGACCATGTCATCAGAGAGCCTCAAACAATATGGGGACCTGTCTGTTAGTTTGCAAGTATTCCAGCCTCGCGAGTGTGTTATAATGACCTTTTTCCAGTTTTTCTGAAAATACCTAAATAGCACAATGAAATAACTGGGGGGCATTTAGGACTCTTATTACTCTTATTGGCATCCATTTCACACCAAATTACCTATTGTTGGTCATGCAAATTACTTTTTTTATCAAGCAAATAGTAGAGTACTTTGATTATAGTAGTAGTTTACTTACCGGATTGAGTTGAATCTTAGCATCCATGAAGCTTTGCACTACTGCTGGCGGGACTGACAAATCCTCTGTCAGATGTGAGGAAAAGGTTTCGTTTTCTCTTAGAATGCTTTTTAGGATGACCCCTTCAGCTTAACCAAAGAGAGATAGAGAGAGAGATTACTTCTCAGGATTAAATTAATTGTCAGTGCTAGTTTACTTGATGTTTACATAGATGATGACCATTGAATCTTTTAGCTTTTAACTGTCTCATGTTAATTGTTTCACCTATGAATCATCATCATCATTTTTACACTGCAGCAGCAAGCTAGCCCAGCAGCCTTTTGTCCATCCTTTTGGATTTCCATACTTCTGTGCAGATTAAAAAACATGTATCTTCAATTCAATGTGGAAAATATGTAATTTGCCCTAATGAACACCCATGACTGAAATAGAAGGCACACAGAACTAATAGGGCAAGAACATCTTTTCTGTGGAAGGTCATTCTAATAAAAGGACAATGGGATTATTTCGATGCTGCGATTTAAAATGTATGTGTTTGTCTTTAAAACCACCACAGTGTAATTTCAGTTGCTGAAAACAATGGCCATATCTTGAGGAAATAGGAACATTACAGAAGGTGATTTGGTTCTTCTGTGCTTATTGTTTTAGGTGGAATTACAGTTCAAGGTTAGACACTAGAGACAAAAACCCTCTTGAGTTTAGAAATGTTGGGTTATTGTTCTTGCAGAAAATGATGTCTTTGTTTCTTATCACATGTGTATCACTTATCCTCTTAGAAAGATGCTTTCTTGATTATAGTTATAGCAACGTTCATCATGATCAAAAGGGGAAGAACACTTGAGCTGGATGAGATTAAGAGTGGAGGATTTGTTGCTTAAAGGCTTTTATCCACTATAATAAACTGTTAGGAATGTATGCCTCTTGTCATTGAAGCTTGTAAAACATAATTTGCACTGTCAGGCTTCATCTGCTAGCAGATCATTCTGACTGACAGTTCACTGTAGCTGAAGACTCAATAATTTTAGTAATTTACTTTTTGCATATTCCCAGATTCTTAGAATGCAAGGAGACCCAGCAGTAGACCTTGCATTGCTGTTTCTTGAGATGCGATAGGTGCATAAGAGTCAAAATACATATTTTTATCTGCCAGTTTCTACTGAGGAGCTGCTACGTTAAAAAAGACAGACCGTTAATTCTTACTTCTGATCAACAAAATACACAAATGATTCCCAATGATTGATTATTATGATATATTTATTCTACTAGTTCTCTGCTTAAATCACATTGGTGCTCCTGAGACAATAAAGAGCTTATAAAATATAATACAATGATCACTTTTGCAATTCTAATATGGATAACCTAGTCAGTTGTGTGACTGGGGGTGGGGGTAGGTGCATGTTAATCTTTTCAAGGTTCAACTATATAAAAAACATTGCAATTAATTACATTGTTAGAAACTGTTCTCACTTTATACAACACCTTGTGGTTCCCACTGTTGACATATTATTATGCTCCTCATGATCACAGAGGCTTCAGAGGGGATTGGCAGGGTTAGATGGAACATGCTCTGCACTCATCCCCAACAAGGTTACCTTTCTGATTGAAGTGACCACCTGAGTCTTTTAATCAACCCATGGTGAAAGCAAAAAAAAAAAAAAAAAAAAAAAGACAATACAACCACCTTTGTCATCTTAGTCTTTTGATAGTACTCCATTCCCCATTCTTGCTAATGACCTTTTGTGCTCTCTTCTCAGACAGCAAGTCCCATTAATTACATCCAGGCTTAGATCTTTGATGGATTTAATCTTGTATATTACAAGCCAGCGACCCCAAAAATGCTAATGTCCCACAAGCTGCTTGTTGAACAGCAGCACCTTCCCTCCCTCCCCTGCCTTTTTGCAAATTAGGTGCTGCATGAAAATCTGAATATCATCAGGCTAAATGAGCCCAATGCAAAGCAGCAACTTATCAAGACAAACGATCTGTCAGTCTGCATGGCAAATTGCATCATAAATAATCACATGCCATTGTTTCTGAGGGATAAAGGAGAATAACAAATCCTCCAACTTGTCATCCACATGAAGGGGATACTTTCCTTGATGGAAAGGACTAAAAGGCAAAGCAGGGTGATTTCTGCTGAGGCTGAGCATTTACCACATCAATTATGATTTGAAACGTAACTCAATGGCTACATTTTATACCAAAAAATTCATTTTTCCCCCATTAACCTTGTTGTTCTTTGATCAGTTTCTGTTTTTTATTATAGTTTCAAAATAATATTATTTTAAAATGTCACTGCTTAATGAAAAGTCCAGAAATTTTGAGGAACTGCCATTATACTTACCTTTCGACTTGCCATTGAAAGGCTTTGACTTTGACAGGATTGAAGCCCACTGGTCGACATCATCTGCCAAAGACTGTGCCTTACTGATTAAAGATCTGTTCACCAGTATGGTTTGCAGTTCTATCAACATCCCTGCGATTCTTGATTATCAGAAGGACAGAAATGATTACAAAGTGTCAATGAGTGACCTGAATTCTAAAACTATAATGAAAAAATTTTGTGTCATCTCAGGCAACAGAAAATTGAACATCCTAGTGCATACATGGAATTATTGAAGTTATTGACTTGGCCTGGCGTCTCTCCTGGCGTTGGATAGTTCAAACAGGGATTCTCGAGGTTACATACCATACCTTGGATCCAAGGCAGCACACCAGCTGATGGCATGGCTTTATTTGGGTAGTGGCCTGTGGGAAAAGAGGTGAATATTGTTTCTCCTCTGAGGTTTAGTGGTTAACTAACAGTTATTTTGTGATATAGAATGAGGCCTATATGCCATCGGAAGCAACGACCAGCGGTATATTCCAGAATGCCCCAAATTATTCTATCACCCAATCCTCAAATAGAGACGATGCAATACAGTATAAAGCCGCATATGTTCAGTAACAAAGCTCAACCCAGTGTTTAAACTTTGTTCCAAAGTTTAAACACTAGACAAGACAGATCCAGGACAGGATGTATTCTGAGGTAATGACCTTTTATTTGCACTTGATTTAAGGTCAATTTCACAAATAGTTCCAGAGATATAGTCAAAAATCTGATTTTTCGTGCATAAAGCGCTACCTGGTATGGAAATCGTAAATCCAAAAATTGTGAAACTTGAAAAAGGTCGTCCCCTTCGGGACCTAAACAGGTATACGGACTATCAAAATCAAATTGTAAATAGTTCAGGAGATATATGGAAAAAAAAGTGCACCTAGCACTGCAGGCAACACCTGTCCCCAAATACACTACAGCAGTTCGACTGCACTTATCTATGATGTCCTCTACTGTTTGATTTTGTGTGGAGAAAAGCGTCTGCTCAATGACTGTAATGTAAATGTAATGTAAATGTAATGTAATATAGCCAAAAATATGGATTCTTTGTCCATAAAGCTTCCCCGGGTGGGGAGACCATACATTCCAAAATTGTGAAATTCAACACAGGTTGTCCCCTTTGGGACCTAAGCAGGTATAAAGAGTATCAAAATCCATTTGTAAAACTGTTCGAGTTGTCACATTTGCACGAAGGATATATATTAAGGATAAACCATAATATCCCTGACACACTGCGTTCTGGGATATAATGTTGTCAAAATACAGCTCTTAATAATGTTTTCTTCAACTTCATTACGAATGGATTAATTTAAAAATACAAGTATGTTAAATTCATCAAATAAGCATAAAATATTATTACTTTTCTCTGTACAAGCAAACTAACTCAACTAATACTTACATTGGCCTTTGTAAATAGGCTTATTAGTAGACCTCACCCCAACAAGAATGAAAAAGAGAAACAGAGGCCATACCAGCTCAACAACCAGCCGCACCTGCCGAAAGAACATAGAAAAATACAAATAATTTGCTTATGGAAAGCATCTTTGGAAGATGCTGTGACTGAAAAATATTTGCATTGCATTTTCTTAGATCAACAATAAGATATAATGGTTTTTGAAATGATATAATGAGCAAACATAAATGGAGTGAGTGCTCATAAAAGCAAGCAGAAACTGTGATGTAACCTTTCAAAAGAGTTTGAGATTTTGGGAAATATTGATTTGCTGGACTGATGCCACTGTTTTTATTTTCAGTTAACCTAACAACCACATTGCCCATCTAAGCAAGACCATAAACTGGCCTGCAAGCCAAAAAATATCACTTAACTGCTCAAACACCATAATCTGATTTTCACACTCAAGTTGTGTGTGAATTCAGTTTTAAATGAATAAGTTTTGTGAGTGTTTTTGATGTATAATGCCCTGATCATTCATTTGTATAGTGTCAACTGGGCATTAAACTGGAAAGACTTGTAACACCAGCTTTCAGTATTGGTTATACCCCACTGCAAGATTTTGGAAGGAAAATTTAATTTTTTTTAAAAAATGTCCATGCAAAGAAAAATCTTTACTTTTATTCATTAGTTTACCAGTGCATTAGTTTCCTTGCCATTCTAGTGTTGCCTGATGTGGCTTGTTGTGTTTAAGTACAATCCCGGGAGCAGGTTAAAAGAAAATCACATTAAAAACACACATGGATGACCTAAATGATTTTTTTCATTTTTAAATTTGTTTACAGATCATTTGTGTGCTGATACAATAAGTCAGAAACAACAATGACTGAAGATTAAATTGAACTGTTATTAAGCAACAGCAAAGTGTAAAGCAAAAATGTATTTTAACATATTTTTTTGCACTTGAAAATAAAAACAGACCTCTTGTGTTGCAGGAACTCATATCAACTAGCTAGCTAGCTAGCTGTTTGCTCTTCATTATGGAAAAACATCCTCCCTAAAGCACAAATTTGCAGAACTTGGGCAGTTTGTCTTTGGTTCAGATTAACACAACCGAGTTTCAGGAGTATTGGTTGCAAGTAGAGCATCAGTGGACTGATTTTGTGTTGCACTTTTGTGATAGAATTTTGGAACATCACAGCAAACCCACTATAAAAATGTGGGTTTAAAAGTTAGCAATACTGGTTGACTTGTAGGCTACTAGAAAGTGATGCCTATTATCAACTAGAAATTTGCTGTTCTTGCAGAACAGCAGTGTGACTGCTTTCATGCTGAATCAGTTGAACTGTAATGCTAAAGAAAGCTTAAAACATCAGGTAAATTATTATCTGAAGAGATGAAAGCACAAATTCATGTTGGAAAGTGTTGAAATTGGCGGAAAGTTCAACTGAAATTAGCATAAGAGAGGTGAAGGGGTTTGAAACCTGCTCATTGAACCATTTGTTGAAATCATTATGAAGTTGAAATCATTTTCTTGCTAAGTTTTAAATAAAAGTATTTGAATTTGAGTAAAATAGTGAAAAGATAAACAGTTGTAGCAGAAGTGTCAGAAGGTCAATACCAGGTCCAAATTTAATGAAAATTGATGTAAGATCAACTAAAAGAGGGAAAAAGATTTTGGATAAAGAAAGGAGAAAGAATATGAATTGATGGATGTTAAATTGATGGAAAGAGAGGGATGGAAGGATGGATTAACAGAAAGATGGTTGGGTGGATAAATAGATGGAGATAAAGATGGTTGGATGGGTAAATAGATGGAATGAAAGATAGTTGGATGGTAGATAGATGAAAAAAAAGATGGTTGGATGGGTAGAAGGATGGAAAGAAAGATTTTGGAATGGGTAGATGGATGGAAAGATGGTTGGATGCCAGATAGATAGATAGATAGATAGATAGCTTCACAAGACAGCGTCGTCATGACAACAGCACCAGCTGTTTACAAGTAAGGCATTCAGTGAGACTTCAAAGGGCAGAGTGAATCAATTGAAATCTGATAGGGCTATCCTGCAAACTACTTACTTCTGTGAGAAAAGCTTAAGACGATGTATGAGTAATTAACGAAATTACTCCGAAGTTGTATGCTAGACCTATTTCAGAAATTGTATTATTGGTTAAAGTTTAATAGTGGTATAGCAGTATACCAATACGGGAGTGTACTGCCCTCTTTTGGAGAAACCTGTTTACGTTTTTTGAGTTTTGTGTATTTTGGTCTTTGAGTGCTACCGTTGTTCATTGTATTCCAGGCAATACTTCTGCTCAGCTCATCTTCAGAGTGTTAAAGCCTTGTCTTATTAGGGCACTAGAAATATCTTTAAGTATACCATTTTACAAAGTGTTGTATTGCATTAGGTTACGTATTTGGATGTTTGAATTGTGTTTTAAGTTCTGAATTTCATAAAAAAAAAATATTAGACGCGAGTTAGCATTACCTTCCCTATGGAAAACCCCATGTTAATTAGCATTATACTAGCGGATTGAAATGCACCTGTTTTTTAGGGTTTGTAGCTAACGTCTGTGAAAGAGTTGAAGTGTATGTTGTCTGAAACTATATAAAACATGATTGTAATGTACTTCTTTGTTCTGTATGTTGCAGTTTTACAGCCAGATCCATGAAATTGCCAAAACAGCAATTGGCTTCCTGGTTACACTAGTGGAGACCTTCCTGTGTTGGGATGCAGGTAGGTGGTGGGCCCAAACGCAGCTGAGGAGGACAAGCAGGGGGCAGCCACAGTGCAGCTTAACTGGGTTTATTAACAGCACTGACACAATGACTGACAGACAGACTAACTAATTTTATGATCCCGCAAGGGAGGAAAGAAAACCAAGGGTACCCTGAAAACAGAACAAGACACAGGTGAAAACAATTACCAAAATCAAACCAGGTGAACTAATGAACAGGACATGAAGCTGAAACAGAAAGCAATGGGCAAAACAGGAAAAACTACAAAATAAAACAGGAAACCAAAAACCTAATCCAAAACCCTAACATCCTGGTTACTTACATACATACATATATACACAGCAGCAACAGCCAGAGCTGAGCTCCAGGACTTTCTAAAATAAAGTGAAATGAGTAAAACAGTTGTAGCAGTTGTGTTGGAAGGTCAAATTAAAAGCTGAAGATTGATCATTAAATGCTTTCTGTTCCTCTAAAACACTGTATATTACTGTATAAGCTGGTGTGTGTGCCTGACTCCATTCTAATCACACACAGCTGCTGCTGTATCCACGGCAACGGAGCCCTCTCCCTAACTGGCAGCTCACAGAAGCAGACAGAGAAGAGAGAAATGTGTTGATTTTCACTGTTTGACCCTCCCGAACTCCTCACTGCTGTGAGAAAACCGTAATACTTTTCCAGTTCATTCTTTCACCGACACCACCCTGACGCTTCTACGTACACAGGGATATAATTTATTTTTCACTACTGTGAAAAGAATTTAAACGGCGGTGATGTAAAAACATGTGAGGTTTTCAGACCCGAAAAAAAAACTTTTGAATGGTCTTTCTATAGAGGAATTTCTATACTTTGCTCCCTTTGGAAGCCCGTAACTCAAAAACCATAACTCCTAGCCACTTCAAACCTATGATATGTTGTAGGCACAAAAATACCAACATTTGATTTATAGTTTATGTATGTACCACAAATTTCAGGGCATGAGAGCCAGGAGTTCGAGAAATTTTTTATTTAATTTTTTCAGGCAAAGTTAGAGTGGAGCTAGAGTGGGAGAGCAGAAGTGAGAATCTGAAGATTTTCATGATTTTAAAACTAACACAATTTAAAATTGGTAAAAGATATGAACATGAAAAGTCATTCCAGAATAGCTGAATCCTTTGTGACTTTTTTCAAGTTTGAATGGTGTCTCTAGCTAAAAGTATGTGAAAGGAGTAGCATTTTAAATAGATTTTTGTGGAATGTTCAAGCTTTCCCATTTATTTCTATGGCCAGCCTATCACAGGGCCACACATACACAGACAAACAACCACACATGCTCACACATACATATGGGCAATTTAGAGTCTCCAATCAGCCTAATCCCCAAGGTGCATGTCTTTGGACTGTGGGAGGAAGCCGGAGTACCACGGTAACACGGGGAGAACACTCCACACAGATAGGCCACCGCCGGAGCCGGTGATCGAACCGGCAACCTGCTTGGTGTGAGGCTGCAGTGCTAACCACCTCGCCACCGTGCAGCCCCTCATTTTTATGGCAAACAATGAAATTTAAAAGTTAAATATTTTAAAAAGTATAAAAGTTTAAAAGCTGAAGTGATATTGCAATAATGTCCTGAAGAAGCTGAATGTTTTGATAACAAACATGTTGAAATCACTTAATGTATGAAGGAGTCATTAAGCGCCAAATTATCAGTTGATAATCAGACTCACCCTCTAGTGTCAGAATAGCGGAAACCTTTTACTTTACAATGATGATGAGAGCAGTAAACAGTAATTTATTTACTTGATGATTGTTTTAATTACGACAGCAAATAGCTGTCATCCATATTAAAATGAAATTGAGACCATATCACGCTATAACGTTAAAGTTTATTGTAAAAACGAGATACATTTATTGTAAAAACATTATACATTACATTACATTATAACATCATACATTTTTACAATACACTGTCACGTTATAACACGACAGTTTCACGTTTTTACTATAAACTATGACGCTATAATGTAATAAGGTTCCGATTTTCTTTTAAAGAAAAGTCCACTTTAAACTAACTTTGATTTTATTCCATAAAAAGTATGGTTCATTGGGAAGAGTTAACACTCGTTGCACTCTAGTGGGAACCAAATAATTCAACTCTGATTCACTTGAAAATGGGAGCTCTTGCTTTAGTGACATTCAGTGAACCAAACAGAGGAAGTGACAAGGAGTGTCATAGCACAGCATGTTGGATATCTTGCTTAGTATCCTGCTGCACATGCTGGATATCTCTTGTGAAAATTTCACCAAAGTAAAACAAGCCTTGAGACTGCATAAATGTGTTATATTTCCCTTAATTCCTTGAGGATAGCATTACGGCCAATCGTTAAATCAGATTTTCTTCCTTAGGATTTTTTTTGCATTTTCGTTTTTGACATTTTGCAGAAATTTGTCTCTGGTGAGAAGTTGTTGTTGACATAGTCCAAGCAGTTTGGTCTGTGTGAAAATTGGAATATTTTGCCCAATCAAGCAGATTTCCCTGCGCTGTCCCAGTGTGAATGTGCCCTCAGCCTGTAAAGATTTGTTTAAAAAATATGAATAAAATAGTATTCAAATAATAAAATTGCAATTTTGAAATAAAATAAATACATATTTTGTGTATTACAAACTATAGGTTTCTTTTGTTTTTAAATATTTTATTAATTTTTCATACTGCCATTTTGTCACACCCTTAGTGGTGGTAGAGGCAAGTAATTATTGCAAATATTTCAGCAGAATTATATATAAACGAATTAATACCTGGAGTAAATTATGAAAACATTATCTTATCTTACATTTATTTTTTGCTCTGTTTGCCTATCAAGGTTTTACATGTCCCTTGCCACATCATGACGCATCACCCTTACTCTCAGTCATGCACTCATCCACTAAGCCCTTGCTGCTACCCTCAGCTGACCTGCTCTGCTTGCACACTCATCTCCCTCAACACATCTGGTGAAGTGACCTGCTTAGAGGAATCAGCTGAAAAGCTCCAGTCAGCCGTTCTCTTGATCCTGCTACCATTACATGTCCCGACACTGTATCTGATGAAAAGCACCAAATAAGAAGAGACAACATCCGTTCTTCTCTTGGCTTCAAAGATCTCAACATTGCAATATTCTTAATATTAAGAATATGAAACTGTGTCATTAGTCAGTGACTGAATGGAAAAATACAGAAAATTTTACAGAAAAAAATTGCTTTGGCTTTTTTGCTTCCATCTAGTTTGTCCACATTTAAAAAGAGGGTGAATTGTTATAATCTATTCTAAAGAAAAGGCTTGGAGAGGAAACAGACATCATGGGGACTTGTTCAATCCCTGACTCCTCAGGCCTATGCCATCAGACACCAGAGTCTTTGTGAATAGATAATCTCCTCCTATGAAATTACATGAAATACTGGACCATAAAATCAGTTTCATGCCTGTTATAAAATCTTAAAATGCTTGGTGAGGCATTCATATAATTGGTCATTAACCTCCAGAAGCCCTCCAGAAGCGCTATTGTCCTTGCTAACTCCCACTGGTTTAGCCTAATAACAATATTTCATGTTGACATTGGCCAAATATCCCACATTCCATGCACAAAACCGCCACTGTCTGCTCACATGTTCTTTGGGAAATGTAATCCCATTTTTCTTCCTGGTACAAAGGATACCACCCTGTACCCCCCTGCTAGCAGATAAAGTTAAGAAGGCTAATATTTCCCAGGTGCCAAACTGTAAAACTACAACAAACCCAGCTTTAAACTATCCCAAAGAAATAGGAATTTTTGATTTGTTCTCTATCCTTTTGTGCATATGTGAAGATGGCTTTTTTTCTACTCAGGCAACAGAAACACTGTTGTGCTTGAACCTCTTGCAAAACAAGTGGGTGGATGTGACTCCCATCATCACTGCAAGGGAATAAATCAAACAACAGACTGCAGCTTTTGTAACAGCCATGTCAGCCTCAACAATGACTCATAAGGCTCACTGGATGTCTTGACTACTTATTTGGATCTTTGGAATGCTGTTGCAACACTCTGGTAACTGTTGTTTTTCTATTACATTGAAAACATGGGAGAAATCACAGATCATTAAGTCTCAGCATTGCAGCAAAAGCAAATGGACAGTTGTGCAAAATGTCTCCTAAATAATTTATGAAGGTTTGCCTTGCGTTAAAGTAACATCATTGCTTTTTCAAAGGATAAATTGTTTAGATTAAAGCAGGTTGCATATATGCATGTTTAGTGAACATAAATTAAAAAGCATATCTATCAAAAGATGAAACCCATTGTAGCCCAAATGAAGATGCAAACTCTTGTTTACAGCTATTTTTTTTTATATGTAAATTGAAAAATAGGTGCAAAGATGCCCTTAAAACTAACATTTTACATTTCGGGCTCTAGAGACAGAGGCTTGACAGAAAAGGGAGAAGTAAATGATAAAAAAAGAGGGGTGACAACCAGAACAATGTCACAGGCCGGGTTAAGAACATCAACCTGCTTGCTTAACCAGTTATGGTGCCACAGCAGATAGTATGTTAAAGGTGAAAAATACTTCCCTGTAGTTTTATGGTAACATTTTTATCACCTTTTTTTATGTGCAAAATTTGTCCTTCACACAAAGCATTTAAAACTAGGCTAAAGACTGGCTTTGTTAGATGCCAAGTACTGGCAATGTGACATAACATGGATAAGAGACAGATCAGCAAAAATTGAAGGTGACACTTTGAATTGGTTGGTATTAAGATAAGATTGTTTTAGCTCTCTGGAGGGAGAATTAAAGGCAGATTATTTCAATTGGAGATCCTTTTTGAAGTAAATCCCCCCTCCTATTACCTCTCCATCCCATGAATAACTTAGGTGCCCTTGATATCAAAAAGGGCGCCTGGGACTGTACCTTTATGTTCCCCCCCCCCCCCCCCATCCCTGACCACTTCTGAGCAGATATGTGTTTATGTGTAAAAAGGAGGGTTTGTGAGCACAAGCGTACCTTTTGTCTCTTCCGGAGAGTGAAGTTCTTCCACAGGAGTAGAGTGAACTGCGTCAAGAGACCCATTACAGCTTATCCTGGCAATATACTGCCAAAGCGTCACTATGGCAACTGGCCCACTTAATAAACCCTGGAGGGAATAAAAGGTAGAGTTTGGTTTTAATACAGAGGAGCAATGCATCTTGGGGGAGTGCCACTAATCACTCGCTTCCCCAGGCCTTGCGGCTTATGGTGCAGCACCTGTTCGAAGAATTATTATCATCTACACTCAGCAAATCTCAGGACAGAGCAATGTCTCATCACGGGGGGGTTTCACAGTTAGCCTCTACAGTGAGAGAATCTTTATCAAGGAACATGTATTTGTTTTACAATGTAGCACATGAATGTGGAAAACCTTCTTTTCTATTAGAAAAAAAAGAGCAAAATGAGTTACCGATCTGGTCGAACAGACTGGTGGATTATACACATCTGTCAGTTAATCAGACTTTCTAAACTCCAGAGAAAAATAAAATATAAAATGCATGGGCAACTACGTCACTTTTCATGTGCACTAAAGACCGCTGTAAAACATTTATAACTTGTTTTACTAGCTACTCAAACCTGATTACACAGATAATAAACAAATAGGTCCACCATGTCATTTTTACACTGTTCTATCAAGTATGACCTTTATTAAAAATTCAGTCTTTCCACTGACTTAATGTAATTTATTAGCTTGCAGTGAGGAGTTACTAACCTCTGTCTCTGAAATGTTGCCTCTGAGTCAACTTTACAGTATGTTCTCTCTGTTATTTTCATATATTTTAACAAAAAAGCTCTATGCACACCAATATGCACAGATTTTCATGGAACTTTACTCCACAAAATAAAAAAATGTGAAGTATTAAACTCACACAGTGCGAATGCTAATATAGAAAACGGAGAGCCTCAGATCTGATATATGTCTTTCGTGCTGTTCTATTATATGCCAATTTTTGTGAGATATTTATATATATATATATATATATATATATATATATATATATATATATATTTATATAAGCACCAAATCTTTACATAAACAAGTAATTGCCAGGGGTGAAGGGTGCATTGCACTGAATGAATGGACAGTACCTGAACTTCTTGCAATTGAAGCACAACCTTCATCAATACTGCATTAAATTAAAGTTAAATGACAGTTACTTTACTAACAGAAATAAAAAATTACACCAGCCTTTTTTATTTTTTACTTTGCAAAAACAATAAACGTTTAATGCTTACCATATTCACATCAGAAAGTAAAGTGAATATTAAGTAGTATACTACTTAAAAGATACTACTTAATGACTGATCAGAGAATCAATTATCAGATTATCAGTTATCCCTGCAAGGTGACACCTATCGCACGACCTTCGTAAGCTCGATTTCTATCATATGTATTTAAACATATAAACTAATAGTCAAAGTGTGTTAGCCTGCTTGTGTTTAAAGGATGTTATTTTTAAGAGTATAGGTGAGATGGGGACTGGGATGGGCTTTTCGCCTGAGGGTAAGCCTGATGAATGTTCTACCTTTTAATGCTCCATTTCCTCTGTGCAGGTACTATCTTCTGTCTGTGTTTACATTATTTAATGCTACTTCACAGTTGTTTTACTTAACGTCTTGAGGAAGTGTATCCTCATTCACTTCACAATGCAAAAATATGTGTTCTAATTAACTAGAGTTTGAATGCTGAAAGCCAATCAATCCCTTATGATGAGGTGTCTACACAGAGCAGAATGTACAACCAAACATCTTTGCTAGCTAGCAAGAGCAACATGTATTGTTGTAGTTTCAAAATCAAACATTTTCCATAAACTATGAACTAATGCAATTTCATTATCCTCCTTCATTGTAGTTTTACTTGTTTATCGTCCTTCATACATGCTTTCTGTAGTTTATATGTTGAAGATAATAGTTATGGATCAGTGGAAGGAAGAAATGGCCTGGGTGTTTTTAATCAAAGCTGGGTACAAGCATGAACAATGAACACTTGACTCCATCAGCTTCTTGTATAATTGAGTATGTGCTGCATTCACTTGCACAGCTTTCAAGCCACATCGTTTGAAAAATGTAATGCACAAGAAAGGAACAGCTCGGTACCACCTCCACTCTGAAATCACGTCAAGCGTTAAGGGTAAACAACATCTCCAAGAATATATTCAAGCCACATGTTAAAATGTATGCATGTGAGCTGCTTTGGTATCTGAAAAGGGAGATTTGTCTCAAACATATGACATGGATGTGTGGGTGAGAGTTGTAGGAAAAGCCCAGCTCGTGGACTGGTTTCCAATTCCCTACCTAAAAAGGATACAGAAAAAAAAGAGTGTGCGACTGAGCTTTGCTTTTCAGCCCTTTGTTACAAAACACAATGAACCAAGTTCTCTGCAGAATAAAACCCATAAAGTGTGAAGTGTGTCCCAGATCATCATTTTAATCTACAACTTGGAGCCCAAAAAATAATTTAAATATATCCAACCCCCCCCCCCCCCTTTTTTTTTTCTTTTTTCTACTTTTGGGATTTATTTTTCACTAGATAGTGGCCATCGGGTGCCAGCATCAGCTTTTCACTATATCATTATTTTCAAAAAAAGCCCAAAGAAAATGAAAAGGAGGGAAAGTCTGTAGTGCCATAAAAAAAAGAACTACTCAGAACATGTAAGTGCTGATGCATGCCTGGCATTTGGGGCCTGAAGAATGTGAAGTGCATTATTCCAGCCTCTGGGATATTCGAAAAAGAAAACAGATATTTGTCATACAGCTTGAGAGCAGAGGACGGTAGAGGATGACTCCAAACATCACTTACAAGAGGGGTCGCCTTGGCCTTCTGAAGAGTATAATGGTCCCTGTGCTTCCTCCTTCAATTTTTCTCTTCTCTCTTTAGCTCTGCCACTATCTTGAGCTGTGTACAACCTCAGTCTAACAGTGACACTGTAAAATGAAGATATCTTGGTGTTTCTGATCAAGGAATTTAATTAATGATAATCATCAGTACACCTTAACTCTTTGTTCTTATTTAAAAGGGAAAGTCTGTTATGTTAATTCAGCCCAGGCTTTGAATAGAGTGTCCTTCGTACAGTGCTAATTATCACATCAAGCTTTTTCTCAACTTATTTTCCTGGATTAAACCCATTTCAACTCACCAGCATCACTAAATCGGCAGTAAGATGAAAACAACAATGAGAAAAGGAAATTCCTGTGGAGGAGCTAACAATAGCATATTCATGATGCGTTCAATGACATAAGAGCACAAAATGTTGCATTCCTCATCATTTTATAACAATTTTATTTCATATTTTACAATAATTACAAGGGTTTAGTTCAGAATTTTAGAGGGCATAGTTTGACTCCTGCAATGTTACAATGAATGTTGGAAAATTCAAAAGATTTTTCATTTATATTTATAAATACTAAATAAATAAAGTAATGTTTTTGGGAGAGTTTGTCTCTTTGTGAACAACCTAACTTGAAAAGTACTGAACGGATTTTCATGAATATTTCAGGATATGTCCAGAATGGAGAGATGAAGAAGTGATTAAATTTTGGGGGTGATCCAGATCCCCGGATGGATCCAGAAATGTTTTGTGAGATATTTCAACATATGTTGAAAATGGAAAATACCTAGATTGCTAGCTTTCTAGTTCCTATCAATAAAAGAGATGCAATATCTAGAATGTGTGAAATATTTTTTAAATTAAATTTTAATTTAATCTAATTTTAATTCATTTAAGCACTAAAGCCCCACATAGTTTATAATAGCTGCTGCAGGGAATCAAGAGTGGGCTGAGAACTAGGATTAGACGACCTTCTATCCTAACAGGACTCAGATAGGAACAAAAATTTTAAAAAGTTAAAAAGAATAATAATAAAATCTGTTTCTTAACAGTTGCAAATTCATCTATAAGTCACATTCAAGTACCTGTTTTTACAAAATATTAGGCACTAATAAACCCTAACCACAATCTCAGTTATTTATGTTTATGTCAGCACATGCCAAACACAAACAATAACCTTAATGCATCCACACAAAGGTATGCTGACATATGTGGACTTCACTTAACTAAAAAAATCCATGTCTTTCAAGTTAGCAATAAACCTGAAGGTTACAAGAAAGTCATAACTTATGGAATGTAATCACCAGCTTGTGGCAGCTGTAAGAATCTCCTCTGTATCCCAGCATTACTTTCATAGGTGTACAGCACCCTGCATCCCTCAGGAAAGCCTGCCTGTGCCTGTACCAGCTACAGTAGCTGTCAGAAAGAGTTTACTGACCCCAAGATGGAACTTAATTTTATTTTGGCAACACATACTGAATTCTCAGCAATAGAAGCAGAGAGTTGCTGTATAATATAACTTTTTTTTAGTGGAGGTTCATAAGGCTTCTACTATTCATGCCCATACACAATAAACTTTCTAAAAAAAAAAAAGGCAGCTATGCCAGTCTGCATATGCTTAGCAGTTATGAATTTTGCTCTTTTAAAGGTCAGACTACTCATGGATAAAGATGTGAATTCTGCTAAAAAACAAATTGTAATAACAATAAAAAAAAAAAACAGGCTTAAGGCTTTAAAATAACTTATTTTTGACCATTTTCTTCAAAATAGAATCATTATATTTCCTCTGGGATATTATTTGAATTCAAATTCAGAAGGCAGCATGTGAACATTAGCAAATAAGTACATGTACACTGATAACAGCATTGCACATGGAGAGCAAAAAAAGACAAAAACACATTTTTATTTACTTGATGGACTAATATGGAACCAAAATGACTTATTGTGATTAAGAATGTATCTCATTCTAAGTTTTAGCCAATTCAACACCTTTTGGTCTGATGTTAGTTTGAAGAATAACAAAAACCTTTTTAGACGTGGTTTACTGTTCACAGGAGTGTTAATTTATGTTTTGACAGAAGTGAAAAACCAGTTTTTGCTGATTTCAACACAGGGTTTATGATCACATTTTCTTGTAATTACTGTACATATTCAATGAAAAGCAAGCTTGAAAATAATTAAACAATTTGTGTGGTGTTTAAATTCCTGGTTCAGAAAATCTGCAGAAATTTACGATAAAAGTACAATATTGGCAGCTGAAATACTAACATTTTACTATTCTTTGTGAATTTTTAGTTATTTATTTCCAGGTTGGCTTATGATTTATACTATTCAGGTATTGTTAATATCAAATGTAAGTTTTTACACGATCTACCAGGATGAAGTGTTTCTTATTCAAAGAATAGCAAAATTGATTATTTTATAACTAATTTATATGAATGACTGATTATTTTAAAAAAGAGCAAATTAAAATCAATATTGTTAGTAAAAGATTAAACAGCAAACTGGGTGTCAAAAAGCTACTACCATAATTTTTATATAATAAGATTAAATAAAATTAATAGAATTGTAGTTAATTTCTACTTTCCCAAGGAAGAAAATGTTTTCCTTTACCTATTTGCATAAAAAAGCCAAAGCCTTTTAAAAGATATATGTACAAATGGTCATGAACATGTATTCTGTTAACTTGACAGAAAAAAGATCATATTTATAGACTGACTTTAAAATTTGCAAATCTTTCTTTGCTTGAAACTCCAAAACCTTCCTTCACTGAATCACTTCCCATGTCCTTGTGTGGGTAATAAAATACAGTAATTATCTGATAGCAGTTAAGTGTCATAACATTCAAGGTCAGAATTATGTCCTGTAAGTATCACTTCTCATGAAATAAAACAGATTCTGTTGTACAATCATAGTACATTTTACAACTCTTACAGTGTACACTCTCGGTTACAGGTACTTGAAGGTGGGTAAGGAAGCCAAAAACTGAAATTAGCAAAGAGTAGTATATATTCTGAAAAGCATTACTAAAGTAAAAGTAATGAGTAGTCTTCAAAAACGTTATTCTTGTCAGAATAAAAACGATGACTTGTTTAACTCGTTTGTTTAGGCAGACATGAGCAGTACTTTGCATTTTAGGCCAAGAGTATTGATCCTTTTTAATGTCAACATTAGAGGGATATGCTTATGTAATTTTTCTTGCCTTTTCCATTCCTGTAATGCTTGATGGGGAGTTTATGCTGTTGTGGTGGAATGTTTTACATATGTTCATTTGACTGCATAAGGAAATATTTGGCAAAAAATAAATATATTTGAATAAATGATAGGGAAAAAAGAAGAAAGAAGAAGTAGAGTATTGTTGAACAGTAAGAAAACAAAATTCTCAATTCCTTATAATAAATGTACTCAGGAATATTTAAATTAACTACTATTGGGAGAACTTTTTTTTTTATCAAAAAGTTACCATATCACTTATATTAGAATATAACTTTTCAACATTACCATTTCTAATCGATTATAGTTGTCAAAACACGTCTATAGTCTAACTTTGAAAAACAAAGTGAAACTGATAAATGGAAAATTAAAAAATAAATAGAAACAGTTTGTCTACTGTCTTTATACATGCCATCTGGATACATTTGTTTTGTATCACATACACGTCATATATAGTGCAAAGGTACACTCTGCTTCTAGTAAAAGTAACCGGGTTCAAAGTAAATCATTAAAATAGGAATGAAATTACACAACAGGGGTTAAAGTTCACAATCTGGTCTCCCAACTTAGCAAACAAACCTGCAAAATATGAACACAAAAACACACATGCACACAAATTCTAGTTTAATTTTTGGCTTACTTTATAAAAAAAAAGAAATATTGATTGTTTTCCACTTCTATTGTCTTCATTTTATTTTAAAAACACCACCATCCCTGGGATAGTTTAATTAAATGCTTCCAAAATAAGATGTGTAGCTCTCAGGCCACTCTATTTGATCTGCTACAGACTAGGCAGGAGGAAAACAAATGGATATTGCTAAAGACAGCATTACGGGAGCTCTGACTGCCACACGTGTATCCTGTTGGAAAAAACAAACAGTCAAAAACAGCCTACCTCCAAGCTGTGTGGTCTTCACCCATCAGCATGTCTCATGGCCTGCGGATGGACTGGAACAGTTTTACCTGCCGGCACCTTATGACTCGGGCAAAAAGTCAAGCTTTGCTTGTTCTCACACCCTGCCTACCTCCCATAGTTACTGTTCTCTTTTACCCAGAGTCATAAAGTATGCAAATGACCTCTGCTGAGCCTTCATAGTGACTGTAGTCACAGTAATACCCCAGCCAGGAAGCACACCAGTGGTGTGCATTACACAGCAGGTTCCCTTAAGCTTAGCCCTCTGGCAAAGCACATATGGCTGCTTCTTGTAGTCATTTCTAAGTAACTTGATGAAGCGAGGAGCGTAAACAAAAGCCCTGCCCTACATTTCACTGGCCTTATTTTGGCATTCAAAGGCTGTGTCCGTTTATGTCACGGTAAACTTTTGGGATTTAGCCACGAGTTGACTTTGCACAAAATTATTCATGATGTGATTATCTTGTTATTTTAATAACTAAAGCATTAGAGGTTAGAGACCAGATGAGCTCACAGTTGACACTTTTGTTTACTGAGAGACAAGACAAAGCTGAAAATGTTGATGATATTGATGTTCAGGTGAATCTCTCACATGGGAACAACAGCTAAGTGCACTGACAGTTGGGTTTTATAGTAACTATATAATTTGGTAACAAGGGGCCTAAGAGTTTATTATTCTAGGTAATAAAAAATAATACCAAAGGTGTGCTGGGAAGATCGAATTATGTAGATGAGGTGGGTATTTACGAAGAAGGCAGGCAGGAAATTGAGAAGCTTCAAAGGGGATGATGTGATTTCATTAAAAGAAAGAAAAAAAATACTTTGCAAGCCCAAGTTCTGTCATTCATTTTATACAGATTTAAAGACTACACCCTTCCTATAATAACTGAAATAACAATGGTATTTGAATTCAGATACTACTTAAATCTTCTAATGATGACTAGGAAAGCTTTATTTACTTTATAGAGTAACATTCTTTATTTTTTTTTCTTAAAAATAGAGGCCAATGAGATTCTCCCTGAGCAAAAAAAAACTCAGTCTACTTTAGCTGTCAGCTTTATGAGTTGGATCAGGGTCTGTCTTGAGATTAAGATGTGTCTGAGTCCTTATTTTAACTGATATATTTCCAAAATCTAAAATAATGTTGATAAAATGCCATGTTTTTTCCACAGTCAGAATCTACACATGCATTTAAAATTTTAAACTGCAAAGGAAACCCTAAAATGTCCAACTAGAACAGCAATAAAAGCAAACTAAAACATGTTGTCTTTTATCTAAACTCTTGTCCTCAATGATCATTCAAACTACTGAAAACTTTCATCGCTCTCCCAATCACTCAAGGGTCAATGTGACTTGTTCTTGAGTTGTAGGTCCATAATCTCAATTAGTTTCACACATGCGAGCTCATGGAGCCTAGGTGAAACACTGACTGCCCAAAAGTAATTGCTTCGACTAATGAAGTGCTGCCGCTCGAAGGTGCCAGAACTATAGAGTACACCTGCTGTTCCCAGGTCAGTAAACCCTGTATTAGTCTAGCCATACTAATGAAAAACAAGGGTCAGTTGCATTTGCAAAAGCAGTACCTTGTCATTTGAGTCTTGCATACCTCAAGGAATAAATGATAATGTGAACATAAGCCTTCCTCAAAGCAAGAAATAAGCTATGGGCCAAAGAAGGAACATACAGTAAGTAAAGCAACGTAGTAAAGCACTATTATGAAATCAGATGCTTGTGGCAAGCAGATAATTTAGTGGGTTTTGTCTCTGAGGAGCTCAATGTCTATACCATAGACAGTCTATACATTATTTACTGTCTTTGGGAGTTCTCTGTAATTAAAGGTAATTTATCATGCTAAAGTTAAATCCAGAAACTCAAAGAATTTACAGCCTATAAAAGATTAAAACTAACAAAGTCTAACAATATTGAAAGGAATGGGACATTAAGATAAAGTCCCAAATGCAGCACAGAAAAAAAGATTAATTAAACAAACCATTTTATTCTACACAGTACTATGCTTTAATCATCCGGCGAGAACAATCCCCACCGGAGACCTTTAACACTTTTTATCATACCTCTACTCACAGGGGCAGACATACTTGCCTTGATTTACAGAGGTAAAGCTATTTTCCACCACACAACCTAGTTGTGGAGCAGGAGGAGTAATAACTTTCTTTGCAACCCATACTGATTTCTGTTGCCCATGGGAACTAAAGTACAGACAACATAGGTAGAACTGACTTTATGTGCATCAAACTTCAAGCTGGTACTTTCACTTGGCTAGACCCCAGTGTGCACTTCAATTCAATCAATTTTAACAAAATGAAAGAAATGATCACAGATGAATGCCTAAGCAAGTGAAGTCAATATTTCAGGCTGCTTACTGCAAGTTGATAGAGAGAGAAAAAAACAACCTGAAGGCTGCTGAGCTCGCGGAACCTGTACTAGCATGTTAGCTTGTCTTTTGCTTAGCTTATCTTAATCATCTGTTCTAAAAAATAAAAAAAGGTGACAAATATTAAGGTAAAAAAAATATTATGCCTCAAGGCCAACGTTTTTCTTTTAAAGAGGTGTTTTTTAAACATTAAATTCAATTCATGTGGCTTTGGAACAGATTATACAAGTTCAAATTAACAGTGAAGATGAAGGTTAAATGCACTTTACCTATTTTACCATACTTAAAACAACAAAAAAAAAACACTTTTAAGAACATTAATAAGGACATTAGCTACAGCCCTGATGTCTGATTATTGCTTAGAAGCTACTGATGTTGTTTTTTATATGGTAATGTCTTCTGTAATGCAATATTACCATGTAATAACATATAAACAGGCAATTGGTCAAATTGCAGCACTGGTTGTTTGTTTATTGTGTATTTTATGTGATACATTTCTAATTGCGTTTTTAAACAAATGAACAGATTTAGCACCAACAACAGTGCTCTCTAACTTGTTGAAGGCTTTTACAAATCTGATGGCCCTGAAATATTTTTTTTACAAATTATGAATATTACCTCTGTTATTTTTGTAAGATCTTATACAATCTGTACAATTCAGTTCTGTAAAGTTGTTTAGCACCTTGTACACCTTAGCACCTTGTAGTACAATATCAATAAATATAAAAATATTTCCATACAGCTACCATATAATTACCATATAGTTTCACTTTTTTGTTAAATGTTACCTTAATACTGCTATTGGTTACAGATAATTACCCTTTTAACTACACTTATGTATCCAGCATTACAACTTTGATATTACCTAGTTACTACTATCTGTTATTAAAATTATTTTTTCAGTAATTACATAGAATTTTCACCACTATTATCCATGAAATACAACTGATATTACCTGGTTATTACTACCTGCAATTACAGCAAATTTCCAGAACACACAGATTTCTTTTTTTTTAACTTGGTGACTACACACGCATTTCTAAATGGAACATAGTGCTGGAGATGTACCTTTATAGCAAGGTATGCATTGAAGTGGGTGTGGGAACTGTAGTTTAAAATCATGCAAGAAAAATGTTGTAAACATGACTATTTATAACTGATTTGCAAAAGCATATGTGTTTATCGGTACTTCTGTACTCTGTATGTGGGAGAGAATAAAGAAGAAACCCTGTTCTCACATTAGTTCACTTGTATATGCAGGTAATGTTTTGGATGGCTTGCAGTTATTAGATTGTCAAATGGCTGGATCTCTCAGAAAAAAAATTACAAGTTGGCTGGAAAGTGGAAAATCTCCACAACAAATCTAGGGTAAATAAATTTTCATTCAGGTATGATACATTTCGGAACTCCAGGGCATATCTTGAACTAAGTTAAGTTTATAAGCGGACAGAGTTCTATTTAATCCATAACATCGAGATGTTAGGGAAAGATTTAGAAAAATATGAACTAATCAATGCTTTTTAAAAAAACATTTCTAGAGTGTAAACATGAAGCTCTGCAAATGAAACACGATTATGTCTACAAGATTGCAGCTAAGTGAAAAAACATGCCTGTGCTGCACTCGGAAACTTTTACCGAACAAAGATAAAGTCACCCCCCCCCCCCCACCCTCCAACTGTTACAGTATGATTCACAATCTGTGATGGGCATGCACACGGGTGCTTGTTAACCATGTTTAATCAGACGGACTGATGGACACTGAGCAGAAATTAAGTGAAGGGTCACAGCTGGCATTTTAGCTTTCTACTCTGTATCATGTCTTCCTCTGAGCAGGTGGAGACTCATCCTGAGGTAAAAAAGAACCTGAAGAAAATAAATAAGAGCCTTATTCGACTTATGCTGCTAGTTAGTTCTTTTCAGGTTTACACATATTTACCCATGACTGGTGGTCATGGGTAAATGGTGATAAATAGATTAACAGTGCTGAACTGTGATGCTTTATTGTAAATAAGATAACAAGTAGTTAGCCCAGGAGGTGGAAGTGGCTGTTCCGTCCGTTCAGCTCCATATCCGTTGTCGGGTCTGGAAGACGGCTCGTGCTGCGCTGCTTCATGCGGGTTTGCGCAGCCAACGCCAGGCCAATCGGCACCGGACTGCTTCTCCCAGGTATGCCCTGGGTCAGAAGGTCAGGTTGTCCTCTAGGAACATCCCGTTGAGGACGGATGCCAAGCTGGCTCCCCACTACCTGGGACCCTTCGAAATTTCCCAGTTGAATGCGGATTCACCCATCCTTCCACGTCTCCCAACTGAAGCCAGTTTTGACTAGCCTGCTGGTCCCTCCTTCCAGGACCCCTCCGCCTGCCCGGCTTGTGGCTGGTTGCCCGGCCTTTACTGTCCGGCGTCTTCTGGATGTGCGCCGTCGGGGCTTCCAATTCCTGGTTGACTGGGAGGGCTATGGGCCTAAGGAGCGTGCCTGGGTTCCCCGTTCGTTCATCCTGGATGCCTCTCTGGTACGGGATTTTCGTCACTCTCATCCCGACAGGTTCCGGTCACCTGGAGGCTCCCATTGAGGGGGTGGTCCTGTTGTGATCTGTCACATGTTCATCTTAATGATTTTAAGTTGATTTATTATTTTATTATGATTCTTGCTCTGTTTTTATTCTCTTTTTTATTTTAATTTCAACACCTGTAATGCTTTTAATGTTTTATGTGAAGCTGTTGTGATCTGTCACTGGTGGGCGTGGCCAACTTCAAGGAAGTGAGAAGAAACACCTGATCTGCATCTGGCAATCAGCCCTGCAGCATATAAGACGAGGCCAGCCTGCTGATCATCGCCAGATTGTTGATTGCCCAGTGGTAACAGCACTCAGCCTCAGCTTGGTTCTTAAACCTGAAACTTAAAGTTAAACCTGTCCTGTTTTTCCCTTACCAGAGATGTCTGCCTGCTTGCCTGCCTGCCTGCCCGTTTGACGTCCTGCCAGCCTGCCCGTCCGCCAGTCTGTCTGCCAGCCAGTCTGCTTGCCTACCAGTTGCGTGCCAGCCAGTTTGCCTGCAACCCTGCACCATATCTCTGTTCCGCTTAAACCTTTTTCTTGGAAGCTTAAATTATGTCTGCTCTCAGGATCCATCTAGCTCGCGTACAACAGAAGCACTTTGAACTGTTGTGTACATGAAAGCTGCTAAATAAACTTGCCTTGCCTTGCCTTACTTACGGTAGACCCAGAACTGTGTCATACTGTAACCATTAACCCACATGTACATGTACGCATGTGCGACCTGAGTGGCTGGAGATCAACACAGATATTGAATTATTTTTTTTCTAAAATACTGTCAGGTACTGTTTTTCTGTGGTCTGAGTGAGGCATCTGATTTCAGAGAGGATCCTTGCTGCTGGCTGCAATCCCGCAGCTGGATGCGATCACTGATCAGGCTGACTGGATATAAGGAGCTGAAGAGATCTCAGTCTTCGTGGGATGATTAACTGTGATGGTACTTTCTAACCGACTACTGAGTCTTTGTTTTTTGGGTCATCTAGTTCTTGTCGTTCTCGTGGATTTTTTTGTGTTTTTTGTGCTCAGCTGTGTGCTCTCCCCTTGTCTCAGGTTTGTTCTCTCGAGCCTACAGTTTTTCTTTTTTTTCCCTGTGGATCTCGGCCTCGTTCATTGAAGTCGTCTCAAGTCTCTCACCTGCCTGCCCGCTCCTCAACCACTGATCAGCCTGTGCCAAGCTTGGAACCAGTACCACTTACCTCCCAGG
>JBAMHX010000006.1:8844340-8870996 GCA_037177515.1 Pseudomugil tenellus | reverse complement strand
TACATCACTCACATGTATGGAAGGAAAGATGACAACAGACCCCAGGTTAAAAAAAAGCGAAGTTCTCCTTTAAAGAGTAAGGAATCTAAAATAACAGCATCCTAGAGGCAAGGAGTGGGATGACTAATGGTTAAGTTATTATATTGAACAGTATTTGTTCGCCTCCTATATGTTTAAGTGAAGTCATGTAATCATAACAGTTTCACGACACTAACAAAATAATTTATTGAATGATGACTTGTCACAATTTCCTTCAAAAACATTTTGACATAAACAACATGACACTCTACAAAGATTTAGATCCAGGAAATAAATTTGTTATATTTTTGTTATTTATTTTATATTTATTTATTAACTGTTTATCCATTTAAGAAAGTTTTTTGTATATACATTACTCTAATAAATTATCATTCATTCGACTCAAAAAAACAAAACAAAAAAACAGCATTGTACACAATCAATCAGACCAGTGCAGGATTCATGCAAATACTCTGACATCTTCTGCTTAGAGCATAACTGAAAGCTGAATGAGTTTTGACTTATTATCCCATACTGCATCAGTCTCAGGAGATGATTAAGGTAGGAGGAAGTGGGACACTGATGCTTGGGTCTTCTGTGTTCTTGCGTGTCTGCTGTGTTGCTCTTCTGATGCATGCTGTTTGATATCGGACAGTCCACTGTGCGTGTAATTTGTCTCGTTAGCATCTTCACTGGCGATGCCCAGCCAAGGATGTGCCTCTTTCCACTCATGTTGTTATTTTTGCAATTGCTTTTGCTTTTGAGGACTTAGAATACCAGGTACAGTAGACATGTTTAAAAGGCGCAGGTCTTCTGAGGGCCGCAAATAGGTCTGTTTCATGGTCTTGAGGCAACTGTGACTTCCCAACCAGTTCCAATCAGACAAGCACAGACAGGAGGGTGCTAAGGAACTGCAAAAACCACATTTTTGCTGCACTTTGTATTTCCAATTTTATCGTGTCAATTATTTTTTAAATATAGTGCTAATGGCTGTGACTGTGATGTGTAGGCAGTTATGAAAATGTGGAACAAAGCACTTCCCCATAATGATTCAATACAGGACACACTGTATTTTACATGATGGTTTTTATGAGAATTAAGTTTAGGGCTGGTGGACGGGGAACTACAGGGTTGAATGCTGACATCTAGAAAACAAATAGACTTAAGACTGGCAGACCTCAAGTATGACAAAATCTTCTTTAATTTGAATCAACATTTCTAATGCATCCAGGAGTTTGAGCAACCAGTGTTTAGTAATTAACATATTGACAGCGTTCTAGGCTGCTTCCATTTTTAAGTTCTTGCCATAATCATAAGCCTTTGTGGCCAGGTGTACTTCCTCAAAAGTCTTCCTATACCTTTTGGACCACTGGGGTCATGGTTGGCCAGGTCATATTGTCATAGCGTGAGTTTAAAAAGATGATTCAACAAGGCTGGAGGAAGGAAATTAGATGAATACATCAAAAGCCATTGCTCCACTGGATTACAGAAACACAAACCAAATTAATAAAAGGAAAAACAAACTGGACTGGAGGTAAAGCCTACAAAGATAAGAAAAGAAAGACAACACAGAATCTGCCAATCAGTTAAAGCCTAGCAAGTGGCAGGACACATCCTGGACACATCACCAGTCAATCACAGAGCCAGCAGAGTCAAACAAACAGTTACACACACATTCCCTCCTAAGGAAGATTTTCAATGACTGATGAACCTAACAGGCATGCTTTTGTCCAACTGTGATGGCTCTGTATACAGCCACACATGGATGGTAAAATGCACCTCACACACACACCACTTTCTTTATCATTTACAGATTAAAACATATTTTTATTTAGTTTATCATTTAAACACAACACTTTATTCTAAGATGTAGTGCACACATTTTGGTTTGTATTGTGTTGTCATGCACCAATTTCATTTATTTGAGTTTCTGCAGCTGCTCCAGTCCTGGGCTGATGACCCTGCAGGCGGTCACAGGGCGGAGCCAGCTAAATTGGACCAAAGTACTATGCATCATGGAGGGGGGGGGGATTAGAATTTGCTTTTGTTAGTCTCTATTAGTTTGTGTTTCTCCCCTTGTGTTTCTTTCTTTAGGCTGATCAGCCACTTTAAATTCCCAACTTTTTGTGTCGTCAGTGAGGTCAGTTTGTTTGATTTTGGGTTATCAGTTCTTTGAGTATAGTTCTGTTTCTTTGACCTCTTTTATAGGCCTAGTTTCTAATATTTTTGGATATTATATTGATGAGTTTTGGGGTTAAATAAAAAAAAAACTTGTTTTCTAAACTTAAAATCTGTGCCCGCCTATTTTTCACTTCTCTGTCCATCACACTAACACAAGGAAAACATGAAAACTTTGCATAGAAAGGTGAGGCTTGGACAAGTGACCTTCTTGCTGTGAAGCTGCAGTTCTAACCACACCACCATGCATTCCACATATATACAATTAATACCAGTTATAATCCAAATTCTGTAACCAAAGTTTTTTGGTTACAGAGTTTGTTTCTTCACCAGTGGACTTTCAGATAAGATGTCTAGACTTTTTACCTGAGGATTCTGATGGCATGATAAAGGGGGTCCTAGCTTGATGACTGCCTGAGTCTTGCGAGGTCTCTGGAAGGTATCATTTGGGTTTGGAAGGATGTGGAGAGTTTTTGAATCTTTTGCTGTACAGATCAAACTGTCGTCGTCCATGAGAGAAAAATCAGTTAAATCCATTTAGAAACTATAAAGAGTTTTCCTGGCAGAATCTTGGATGAGAGAAGTCATTACAAAGTTAAAACAAGGCCTATACTGTTGGAAGCGATAGCTAGGGGTATATCCCCGAATGCCCCTAATCCTCCAATTTGTCAATCCTCGAATACACACAACACAATAAAATACATGTTCAGTCGCAAAGCTCCACCTGGTGTGGAAACTTTGAACCTGTCTGGTATAACATCAGACTATAACAAAAGGTCTGGTACTACATCTTGAAGTTCTCACCCTGATAGACATATACTGAAGTTTGCAGATGACACAGTCATTGAGAGACTGTTACAGGGAGAGGACGCAGCCCCTGGACCAGTGGTGGATGACTTTATTCAGTGGTGTGATGATTCTTTTTTAAAGCTGAATGTAACAAAGACTAAGGACATGTGTATTGCTTTTAGAAGGACCTTTAACCCAGTGCCCTCAACTGTGAAGGGTGAAACTGTTGAGCGTGTGGCCAGTTTTAAATACCTGGGTGTGCTTATGGATAACAAGCTGTCCTTTAATGAAAATACAAATATTGTCTATAAAAAATCCGGAGGCTCAATCGGTTTGGGGTGTGTAGTACATTAATGATAATGTTTTATCATTGAATAGTTAGCCAGTTTTGACATTTACCATTGTTTCCTGGTTCGGTGCCCTCTCAACAGGTGACAAAAAGCGACTGGAACACATTGTACTGGTTGCAAGCAGGATTATTGGAGTTAGCTTGCCAGCCCTGTCATCAATTTATCACAGAAGGGTCCACTCCAAGGCCCAGGGCATCATCCAGTGTCCTGAGCACCCTCTCCACAACGAGTTTGAGCTCTTACCTTCTGGTAGAAGGTATAGACTACCAAAAGCAAGGTCAAACAGGGTGAAAAATTCCTTTATCACACAAGCCACCATACAACTGAATTTACTGTGTTAAGTTCCACCCCGTGTTATATCATGTGAATGTGATTTTATGCGTTGTTATATGCTTTTATGTTTTACCTACATGCAAAACAAATTTCCCTCAGGGGACAATAAAGTGAAGTTTGAAGTTTGAAGGATGCATCCTGAGGTCATGACCATTTATTTGCACTTGATTTGAGGTTAATGAGAGAAATAGTTCCAGAGATTTAGCCAAAAATCAGATTTTTCGTGCATAAACCACCTCTTGGTGGGGAAACCATAAATCCAATAATCCTGAAATTCAACACAGGTCGTCCTCTTGGGAACATAAACAGGTATACTGATTATCGAAATCCAATTATAAATAGTTCCAGAGATATAGGCTCAGATTTTTAGCGCATAAAGCGCCAACTAGTGAGGAAACCATAAATATCAAAATGGTAAAATTAGATACAGGTCGTCCCCTAGAGGACCTAAACAAGTATACAAAGTATAAAAATCCAGTTGTGATAACTGTTTGAGTTATGGCGTTCACACGAAGGATATCTGGCAGCGGATGCGGCGGCAGAAGCGACGGCACATGGTGGCGGTGGTCATGGTGTCATGAAATCATAATATCCCTGACAATCCGCTTTTCGGGATATAATTACCCTACTAACAGTGAAGTAGTCCAAATTTAAACATACATACATAAACCAATTTTTGATAACTTAGACAGGCTAATTTTCACAATTTTTAAAGTATTCATCATGGTCCTTGAAAAATTACCTCTACCAACTAGTAGAACAGGACTTTAAATGGTTTACATACCTTAATGACATGAATGGTTCATTAACAGACTTGCGAAGAACCTAATGAGGAAACTCATTAATCTGAACCACGTGTGTTGGAGTAGGAACACTTCTAAAACATGCAGGTTAGTGGGTCATGAAGACCTTCGTTGTAAAATATTAGCCTTAAGAAAGAAAGCAATTGATTGATTTTAAAGCATTCTGTGACATGTTCCCTTGAACAAATTTCAGAAGTTAAAATAGTTAAAATAAAAAATAATAACAATAATAGTTATTATTAGTTAATAATAGTTAATATTTGGTTAATCCAGTCAGGATGAACTAATGAATTGTGTAATTTTATCCCCTTCATGATATGAAAAACCATGGTAAGTATTTTTGGTTGAGTTTGAAATTTTAGCTTTGTATCCATAATATGTTTGAAGTTTACAGCATATATTTAATTATCATATTATTTTATAGTATTATGGTGGTTTTGGTTTTAAAGGTAAACCCATTTTTACTATTTATCAAAACTTTTTAAAATTCAAGCTAAACCTTTTTATTTACCTCTATGTTTTTGAAGTTGGGATGCATTTGTTGTTGATTTAAATGAATAACCGCTCCATGTTTGTCTTCTTTAGCTACATGATTGCAGAAAGCAAGGGTACATGGGGGAGAAACATTTATCTGCTGAATCCCTTTTTCAAATCCAAAAGTCAAATGAACCTTTCATCCACATCTCCTCAGCAAATCACCACAAGCTTGACAAAAATATTTAGCCCTGCCACTCTCCTGATATTGGATATGTCACCCCCCATTGCCTGTACTATGGACCAATGTCAAACTCATTTAGCCTGTGGTGATTTTCTGAACCATGAGCAGCACAATAGCTTTTTAAGAAATGGTACTGTCCATGAGAAGGATCCCCAAAAAAAAGGTAATAACGTTTCTGAAGCTGCAGTGCTTTAGAAGTAGTAACCAGCTTTTTAAATAACTACAATCAATACATGTAAACTGCCATATGTGCAAACAGATAGTCAAAGTAAACACACTGTATTGTTCGCACCATACATGCATATTAATTAAAAGCAGACAAGTGATTTCCATTTATTTTTAGCCATTAGTCATTTCTCATGGCTATGTGGGAGTAAGTGAACAAAACAGGATTTGACTGACATCTCCCTCTCTTTCTGGTTAAATGTGATGACTCATTCTCATTAGTACACTGGCTTTGATGACCTAATGCGATTTCCTGCAGAACTGTGACATAGTTATATTCAAGCAAAAGACCAATCAGCCAGAATACACTAACATTTTTGTGTGATTGTACAATTTTGATAGTTTTCTTTTCTTCTATTACTGATTGTTAGTCATCTTCATAGAGCAGTTTCCTTTATACAGCAGCAACATTAATATCCCGGCTATTTTGGAGGACAGTTGCTTGCCGGAAATCTGTAAAAATCACTGCAAGATTAAGAAGTTTAACATAAGATGCTTTGAAAAAAAAACAAATCTGTAAGCGACATGTGTGAGCTTTAGCTAGCTAACATGACACTTATTCCAGTGAGAAATGGCAGCTAGTATCAGCGATGTCATATGAAGCACAAACAAAAATATTGATATGGTTAAAAGCATCTCACCTTACATTATTATGTAAATTAACAAATAAATAAAGTCAGCATGTAATGTCCCTGCAGGACACACACTAATGGCATCTTTTCTCTGAAAGTTTGCATAATGTTTTTTTATATATAATTTCTTCAACAGCAGTTTATTTGAACTTAACCGCTTTTATTCAATTATAGAGTGAAACTTGTGTCGAGCACTTGATAAATGTTTATCATTTTCATCAAACAGCCGTGTATCTAACATTATACTATACTGTTTATAGTCATAATATATTTCTAAAATCTGCATGTGAGTTGTGCTGATGAGCTTGGTTGATCACATATTGATAAAAATTGTATTGATAATCCCACTGCCAAGACGTAAGAACTGATGGTCACAAAAAACAAGTAGGAGATGAGTGGGAAATAGAACGGCCAACACTCTCACAACCAATTTGGCAAAACAGTCACTGCCTGGCTGCTGCAATTCAATATTTCACCAAGGGAGAAGAACTTTACATGAAATGCCAGTGCAAACATTGACCGTGACAGGCTGACCATTGAGGTAATCCATTACTGGGCTCTGATAATAGTGCCATGCATGGTGTCCTCAGAATCTCTTTGAGTCGCTTTCAACACCCTTGGGGTTTGGGGATGATGGGAATACTGTGAATGATGTAAGTGATGAATCTGAAGATGAATGATTGTTAGTGGAGCTGAGTCTGGGCTGCAGGGACAACAGTGAGACTTCGTATACCACCTTCAAATATGTTTCCAACTCCAACGACCAAAATCAACCCATCTGTTTCTGTTATGCCATAAGGCACAAGCAACACCTTAGCAGAGAGATGTGCAAACTTACTGTAATTTAATAGACTTTGTGACAAAGTAACAAAAACTAATTTAAATTAATTGACAAATACCACATGCTTATCAACTGTTACCCTTTCCACGTATTTGGATGCCTTCACACAAGTGTTTAAACCTTCTTGTGAGTGTATAATATATATCCACTCAAATGTAAGACTTTATCATACACTGAAAGGATTCTGTTGCAAATTGACAGAGAAAAGGTTAAAAACCTTAAAATAGTTCTTGGTCATTTTCTAACTCATTATCAACCCAAGCAGCTGTGTGGGAAGTAAAGAGGAGAATGGACACAAGTGAAAACATGGATGTGAATTATAAATGTTGAAATGAGTCAAAATTCATGGTGTACTCCAGCTTCCTCCCTCAGTCCTAAGATATGCACCTTGGAGATTGCTGGTGCATGCCCATGGCCTCCCATCAGCAGGAAACAGAGACTGGGACATCAGGCTCCACTTGGTTCTGTCCATCAGAGCTATGCCCCATGAGGCCATTTAAGTCGCCCCCTTTGAAATGATGACAGGCAGGCAAATAACGCTGCCGCTGCACCTGCTCTACCAACCAGGAGAGGCCAGTGTTGCAGTAGCGTACACAACACACCAGTACGTGGTGGATTTGAACCAGCATCCACTTGCAGACCACTTTCTCTTTTGCCCAGAAACATTTGGAGAAATCAGCAGAGGGACGAAAAGCGTACCACAACCAAAAAGCCTCCCACGATGAACTCCAAGTGGGGGAAAAGGTCTGGTACTACATTTTTGCACAACAGACTGGCCACCCCGATCCAAAGAGCGGAAATCTGGCCCAAAATCTTCTTCATCTGTGGACAGGGCCCTACTTGATCACTAATAAACTTTCACCTGTAGTTTATCAGATCAAGATCAGCCCAAGAAATAGGGAACCCACGCCCAAATGGGTCCACCTAAACCAGATAAAACCACACAAAACCCCAATGGGACTTGCTGGGGACAATCAGGTCCCAGGAAATCCATAAACAGGGAAGCCCATTACAAGGGGAAGGTTAGTGATCAGATAACCTCAACCCCAACTGATAGTCTGAAGCAGAGCTTCTAGCATCAGGTTGCACACCAGTCAAATAACTCCATTTTTTTTAACTCGTCAATCTAGATTGGTTACACTCCCTTAAGTGGGGGTTAACCAATCAAAAATATATCACCCTCACAACTTGCGATTCAGATGCTGTAGGTGCGCTAAAATCTCGTTCCAAGAGACCACGGCTGCTGTAGGTTGATGTTTGTCTGTCTATGTGGATTGTGCTCATACACAGCTTATACCCAATTTAACGTGCAATTAGACCCGCAACGCCAAGCCGCCGTTGATGCTAGGGATCGCAACTCCTTATCACGGGCTCTCAGAATCAGAGCCTCAGCCTATTTAGACCCCAAGGTCTAAACACTAAGAGAACGCTTCTCCATCTTCATCAGGCCTCCCCCATCTCTGACTTCCCTGCGTTCTGTTTTCTTCTTCCCTCTCTCTATTTTCTTTATTACTCTTCTTTAGGATTAGTCTCTTTTGGTGTGATTAGTTACATTAGCCCTTTAGTTAGTCAACATTATTTCCCACACTAGATTTTTGTTGCCCTATCCCATTCGAGCTTAAACCTTATTAACGTTTGTTAGACTTAGATCTACCCACAGCGAATAATGCATTCGCATTAGCCTAAAAGATTTAATACTCACAGCCCTTAGCTAATTTAGTCGAGTGCCCATATTCCCCTCTTGGTAATAATAACTTATTACATATAAAGCAGACTCCAGCTACGACCTAAACAGGAAAGACCCTGCTCCACCATGCCTGGATGACGCCTTGGGTTGTTCATCTGTTATTTGGATCCTCCTCTGGTTCGGATCCAAATCAAGTGGGGGAAATGTAGCGACAGTCAACAAAAGGACTACTCCTTTCAAGTTTCACTCCTCCTCCAGGCCATATCTAAGCCCAAGAATCAGATACAAGGACTTTGAAGTCCCATCAACCATCCGTCAGTCTGACAACCCAGAAACATCTGGACTAACAAACCTGTTTGACTCAATCAGACACTTCAGTGTAAATTAGAGAATCACTGGGAAAGTGATAACTTTCTTGTTTACAACCCACTTTGAAGCTCACTTCAGAAGATTAGGACCAGCTAGGGGTCCATCCAGATGTCTTATCACTTCCCCCTCTGAGTTACTGAGAACTTCAAACCCAGAACTGGACCAGCTCTAAACTGAAACATAGAACCATATGACTTTGCTTTAGAATCCCCAGAACTTTGACAGGAATGGACCTGGACGCTTGCGTGGAATATATCTTATCGATTGAACCACTTTCTAGAATTAAAAATAATGTTAGGAGTAATCAAAGAATTTCTATGACGGTTCAACAGTGCCACCCAGAGTGTCTTACAGGAAATGTTCAAATTGTTCCTCTCTGTTATCTGTTGAAATGATTTTTCTCCCTTCTCCAGATATCTTCTGAAAAATGCATTACCTTCTGTTTGGTACAAGGAAACTGATGTCTCACCCTGTTAACCACTATTTGCTTGTGTTAAACAGGTTATGATTTTAGGTTGGGAAAAATATGAATAAAGTTATACCTCGACCTGCGGTCTCTCCCAAAAGCCCTACCTACGATGACATCATGCTTCCTGATTGGCCAACATCAAACACCGCGAGGAGGACCGCTGAGTTTAAATGTCCCAGCTCCGCCCTCTCTCACTCTCTTAGCCGCTCTTACCACTCTTAGCTCCTCTTAGTTGCTCTTAGGTCCTCTTACTTCTTGTTTCATGTTAATCGCCTTCTTTGTTTTGCGTTTGTTTCTTTTCGGCCTAAGTCTGCGTTATCTGTATACATGTGTCTTCCTATGTTAATCTCCTAAAGCGATAGACAATCAGCTACAAAAGAAAGTCTAGACTACCGAAGTAATTGCATGCAACAGTAACTGATCGATTCCTTAAGAGTTTATTCGTGTTTGTTATTTTCCATTACCCTAAGCTGTGTACGGCCCGTATGCGGGCAATCTAAACCCTGATTCAAGTCTCTAGGAGACGTTTAAATTAAGTGCATTTGCCCCGTAAGTTACCTGAGACAAGTCCTTTTCATAAGCTACTTGATCCTTCATCATCCCCACCAGGTGACCGCGAGTCTTATCAAATCATAAAATCTATTTAATCCCTGCATAGACCATTTTCCCAGCCTTAAATCATTAAGCTGAAACCTTTAGAAAAACTCATTTAAACATACAGTTACACATATCTTTTGATCTCCCCTTTTTCCCTCTCTCTCTCTCTCTCTCTCTCTCTCTCTCTCTCCGTCTTCCATGCTACGGCATCTTGTGTTTACATTAGCTACATTGTGTGATTGTTACACTAATTAACCTACATCTACGATTTAACTGTCTGGATAATGAGTAATGTGATGTTAATAAATTGTGTTTTTTTAATTAAGAAGCTGTAACAGCTTATCTTTGAGAAACTTGCCTCTTTCTGTAAAGACCTCGCTCCGATCAGATTAATATGAGATTGATTTTGTTTATTTAAATTAAAATAAGTGTCTTTTCACGGAAGCCCGTTTCGGCCGTGTTATAAATTTAGAAACGGTGGTGCCCTGAGGTTGGTTCACGGTTTAAACACTGTCGAACTTAGTAATTTAATCTTCATATCCATAGACACTATATTAGGATTAATATTATTAATCTTATGACCTAAAACATAATAGATATTAATAAATGCAGTGGTAATTTTCCATCACAGTTTACAGTGCCCGCGTGAGAATTCATGACAAGATAGTGAATTGGAGACTTTAAATTGCCCAGGAGTGAGTGTGTGTGTTTGTTTGTCTATGTTTGTTACATAAGTTATGTGATAATTTTAATATAAAGAAGAGGATTAAATTATATTATCACTGAAAAAAAGTAGCAGCGAAGGAGAAACTACTTGACAATGATGGTGAAAATTATGTGGAAAGCAGTAACTTATGGAAGGTCATCTGGAACAGTTGCCAGTAACAACATCTAGTGTTTTACTGCGTCATTTTTTTTAGGTCGGCTGAAAAGAACAACATTTTGCAGTTTTCTGCATTTTACATGAAAAAAGCATTTGAAGCTCAGTGTGGAGCCAATCACTTCACTCTCTCAGCTGTATCAACAAGATGGAACACAACTCTCAGCCTTGTGGTGGAAGTTACTGACCTGGATACTCAAAGTCTTAATGTCCTGCAGGAAAACTAGGGACATAAAAGACTGTCTATCAGCAAGACAATGGAGACAACTGAAAGGACTTGTAGAAATTCTGGTCCTATTTCTTAAAGCAGACATTACACAAGCAAAAATAGTTGTGTTGGTGCAGTTCATCCCTGCGTATTGTCCCAACAATCCCCTCACTGCTATAAATACAACATATCTGATCAACTAAATGAATACACTGCAAAAAACACTCCAGTAATATTTCAAAGGGGATCTTTGTGAACGTCAGAATTAAGAATATACCATCAACATATTTGTACTCTTGAATTCATCATTGTGCCTCTTTTGGTTGGAACAATATGTTGATACACCAGTTAAACTCAAGAATGAAGATAAGTGGTTGTTAACAGGTCAGCAATATAGTGTAATATTTGCAGATTTACACTATATTATGCACTAGTCACAATGTTTCAGTTTATTTTGGTCTGTTATTGGTCTGTTATGTGTAGTAAGCCATTTTTGGGGATACTTCTCAGAAGTACACTTGACTTATGCTTAAAAGGTCATTGTCACAATTATAGTGGCGGTGATGATCAAAATTTCTTTCCTGCTAAAAGACCACACTTTTAAAGTCTAAAGAAAAAAAAGCACCAAAACAACTAGGCCACTGCTATCTAGTTAGGACTGAGCTACATCGCTGCATCCATGAAGTATGTAAAGCAGATTGTAAATTTTTTGAAAAAAAATGTAAACACCTGCCCAAAGCATCACCCTGTGCATATTTTCTTTTAAATCGGAAGTTTTTAGTTGACCCTATAACAAAATCTGAAAAAAACGTTTTGGTATTTTTACAATTTATTACCATGTGATAGGTCAAAATTATTGAAGTGTAGATAATCTTTTACTTTCTGATGTTCACCAGGGGGAAGGAGACTAGTTTCATATGGCACACAACTGGGTTTTGAATACAGTTTCAACCATAAAGGGTTACAAAATATATCAAAACCTGTATGTATCAAATATAATGTGATTGGCTTTATAGGGCTAAGTAACAATTTTCATACTTATGGACTCGACATACTGTGAGCAACAAACAACAGTGAGAGGCAGTGTCCATTGCCAGACAGGTCAAACCCAACACTGGGAATAATGACAAACCGCAGCGATTGCGTCAGTGTCACATATCACAATGTCAGATGGCTTGTCTGAGAGAAGTTTCATTGGTTATCTGGTTGGAGAGAATTTTGACATTTTCAATGCAGAACTGTGACCTGGGCATCACAGGAGAATAGTCAGGAGATTTGACAGAATTGACAGAAGTCTTGATGTTAACTTTACTCTGCAAAAGAACACAATAACCAGTGAAGTATCGTAAAGTCGGACACAGCTAAAATGATCTTTTCGACCATTGTTGAAATTGGTCAGAGTAAACAGCACTCACACTGCCCAGCCTGTGCTCATCTCATTTTTTAGTCAATGAACCCCTTTCCGATTGGTTGTAGTGTCATGTGACAGCGATAAAAGTTTAATTTTATTTAAACATTTTTCAATTGTCTTGTGCAGCGTTGCAAGCCCCCGTGTGCATGTGTACGCGAATGAGAGTGAAATATTACATACACAAATGTTGCCTTTTGCTTGGCCGGATGACAGCAGCAATTTTCTATAGATGGTCCTATAGAAACTGAATGGAGAATAACCGATGTTGGCTGTGTGTTGAGTCCTTTACACTGTGGGCAAGTACATAGAAGTGCACATGTTAATCCACTCTTGCTTAACTAGTTTCATTAAGTCTGATGATAAGATCTGTGAATATTTCCACACATTCAAGTCAACAAAGTAGAAGAGAAAAGAAAAAGTCAATGACAGTGGTAAACTTGCTCAAGAAGACATGCTAAACTATGATGCATTTCATCACTCCCCTGGGTTACCTTCAAAATTACTCTTTATTTTATCCTGTATCTTTTCCATTTACCAGTTTTGGTGCTCCTCACAACACCATGTGCAACAGAATGTATCCATCCATCCCCTTGGATACTCAAAGTCAATTTGAAACATTCTGTGAAAAAAGCCACTCAAGATACAGTCTAAGTAGTTGAAAGGGACAGTGTTGTGGTGAAAGGGGCTGTGACAGAAAGCAGGAAATACAGGGACACTGGCAAGGAAGAATGGGATGATGAACAGGAGAGAATGTCTTCGGATGTGTCTTGGGCAAAGGGAGAAATGCTATAAAACCACTTTAAAATGTTTAGACTGAGCTGCCAAGCAAATCTTTTTTCCCCAGAGCAAAACAGTTATTGTGAAATAAGAGTGTTCCACTCTTGTCCCCTCTTTTTTTCTTTTTTTCGTTACTATGGGCTATGGACAAAACCACAACCAAATACACTGTAAAGTACCACACAAGGCTTGGGTGAAGAGGGTTAATGAACCTACCTTTTTCATCATCCCGGTGGGCGTTTTTTATGGAAGGAAAAATTAATTACATGTGACAAATACACCATTGCTGGGATGAGCTGCCATTTCTGCCAGGCGGTCTGTGAAGAAAAACATTTCTCCGCGGTTATGTTGGACTTGCCTAATCAGTGCTCCATGCGGAAACTTGTGTCAACACACACAAAAGACACATTACTGAAGCCACATCATCAGATTTGCTGACGAAACATGACAGCACATAAAAAATGCAAAGTTTACAAGCACCGACACTGATGGCATACTGTTTCCAGAGTAAAACATTGTGCAGCCTCTGCCATTATGACTCTTCTCTCTGGGGTAATGTGAAATGACAGCCATTCTTCTCGTTGTGCCTGGAATCCTTAAACAAGCAAGCCTTGAGGTTTTTTTTCTAACTTTTTAATAATATGCAGTGCAGCAAGATGCTTGGAAATGGTAATGAAATAATTTGCTCTAATAGAACCATTGCTATGATTAAAATGACATGTTTTAGTGTTCCCCTGTTAGCAGCATATTGACCCCATTAATCATGCTGCTAAATGCAGTTTCCGTTTCTGGATTGGTCATTTGATGAACAGTTTATTGGCTCTCTGTGTTGGAGTTCACTAAGGTCTGAGCGAGAACTATTAAGCTAATAAAGAATATGGAGTTTTAATAATTAAGATTATGCAAGCTTATGATTACACTGTTCCCTGCAGACACCACAACAGTCATAAAGTATATGAACTGCTACCCTAAGATGCATTTACTACAATACTGTGCTTTGGTTTGGGCATAACTGAAATCGTTTCAGCCTGCCAAAGAGAAACTGTCTTAAAGTGTAACATTAATCCTGAGAAGCAGTTAAAGAAAAAAAAGAACACAGGAAAAATGAAGAGACGAGGACAGGGAATGGAGACCCAAAACTGTGACGATTTAATGTGGATCTCAAATCAAAATAAAGCAAAAGAGGTCATTCAACCAGGCTTTACACACTTGTGTAAGTGTGAGTACTGAAGCATAGCCAGAATTGGACAATTAAATAGCTATCCCTTACAACTAATGGACACATTTGGTACAGGAATAACAAATTATAATTCATTGAAGTTGTATATATTATAGCTGGATGTATGCCTCATAACGTCAGGTACAGTGCTACCCTGAACTCACAGACACATTACCCAGAACACCATAGCAATGAATTATTTATGTATTGCTGGAAAATAGACACCTTGAGTTGAGATTTCTAAAACAGAAAAGGAGAACATTTTGAAGAACTGGCTTGATGTCTCCATTATTGTGTTTAATGTGTGTAAGGGAGGGATTCTGAGGTGCTGGCTCAGGGGTTTATCACTAGGTTCACACCGGGGTGCCGGCTAGAGCACCTCTTATAGCCAGTAAGTATGTCTGAAATGAAAAACTGGAATCTGGACTTGTCTTCCTCTTTCCTTTATTTTAAACTTGACATAAGTAGTGGGTCTACAGCTGGGGTGTGTGCTTTCCTTAAAGAAAGGCCAAAATAGCGGTTTTGGCGTTAACTTAACTTAAAACTAATTACAATGCTGTTAGGATGCAGATAACTTGTAAAACTAAAACCCAACCTAACTGAGAACATAAACAACGCAAACACTGACCTGTCACTCACGCACAGCTCACCCAAACCGAACTCAGGTCCCACATAAACTTAGGTTGACTGGATCTCAACTCCATATGTGTCTGCATTCGACTGACCAGACGTCACGTGAGCCAGCCCAGCGAAATTACCTCTTAAAGGGGCAACTACCTCTTAAAATGAGTAACATTAAAGAACAGTTAAACAATCTATAACATTTAAATGATGACATTCGGGCCTTTTCTACAGCCGCCCCCAAATGTATGTATTACATTTGCGTATCAATAAAGGCAACGAAGTTTATGGTGCGGTAGATATGGTGGGAGTAGAGTCTTGTATATCACCAGACAGAAGAGCAGGGAGAACAACCAGTCTGGCAGTAGGCCGGCTGTAGATTCTCCTTTTGATATTCACATCTGCAGATCGGATGTGTCCGTCAGGGCTTGGGTGAGTCTTAATTACCTTCCCAATCGGCCATGAAGCTCTGGGAGATTGTGGGTCAACGATCATCACCACAGAGTCTTGGACAATGTCGACAGATGAAGCCTGCCACTTCCTGTGAGCTTGAAAGCTTGGCAAGTAGTGTCGGATAAAGCAGGCCCAGAAGTGGTCAGCTACAACCTGGAAGTCCTTTCATCTGCGGCAACTGATGAGCTCATTCTCTGGATAGATGACCTGGGGGAGTTATCCATCTGGCCGCTCCATCAAGAGAACATTCAGTGTCACTGGATCCAGTGACTCTGTAACTGGTTGGGCCCCAACAGTGACATATAGTGCAGTCTTGACTGAACGGATCTCCCGTTCCCAAACCCCTCCAAACTGAGGGGCTGCAGGGGGATTAAAGTGGAAGGCAATCATCTGTGGTGCCAGGATTTCCTTTAATGTTGAAGAGAGATTAGCAAAGGCCACTTGGAGTTCCCTTTCACCTCCATTGAAGTTTGTGCCCTGATCAGAGAATATTTCTGTTGGAGTTCCTCGGTGGGTGATGAACCGACGGACAGCCATTAGGAAGGCATCTGTATCAATAATGGTCAAGAGATCCAGGTTTCACTGCCCTGGTGGTGAGGCACTTGAAGATGAATCCCCATCTTTTCTCTTTTCGCCTTCCCACCTTGACTTCAAAGGCACCAAAACAGTCCATCCCTGTTGAATAAAAAGCAGGCTTGAAGAGCCGCAAACTAGTACTGGAAGGTCTGCTATCTTCGGTACAGTCGGATTAGCCTTCCATTGTCGACAGTCAACACTGAACGACTGGATGAATAGTAGTATACTCCAGGTCCTCTGATCTACGCAGTCATCCACCTACCTGAATAAGCTCTTCCTTATCGTTCCAATCCGGACGACAGATTAAAGACAGATGGTAACCAGTTTCCATGCTTTCAGTAAGTTGTGCTCGCAAGTGAAACTATCCTTCTGAGATCTTTGAAGGATCAACCGCTTAGCTTGACGATAGTCTTCAGCAGTAAGATATTTAGAGTCAGCTGCCCCGTGCTTCAGCAACTCCTTCAGCAACTCCTTCCAGGAGCTGCACTGATCCAGATCTGAAGTTGCTTGATATGAGGAAACTGCCGTAACCCCACAGAAGACTGACTTGCGCAACTCTGAAGCATCTTGTTCCTGATCCGCCGAGGGGTCTTCTGGCCATGTGTCTGGACTTTGGAGGAGAAAGGAAGGCCCCTGACTCCACTGGTTTGGTTCAATCAGCTCGCTCAGCTTCTTCCCCCGAGTTACATCAGCAGCTCAGTTGTTTTTGGAATCAATCTTCAGACATGTCCATTGGTAAGCTCCTGGATCTCTGCTATCCGGGATCCTTGAATCGACAGAATTCAGATTTGAGCTAAGTCAGTACTGTTGTGGAGTCAAACCACAGGACCATCCGGTCGATATGGATAGTAAGCTCTCTTTCAAGAACATGTGCAAGCTGCGCCCCGGTATGGGTAGCACAAAGTTGTAATCTGGGAATGGAAAGGGACCGCTTGGGAGCAACTGGATCGAGCTATCAAGAAGGACAGGTTCACTTCATCTTGTTTGTTAACGACCCTAAGGTTGGCAACTGAGCCATAGGCTTCTTCAGAAGCATCACAGAATATGTGTATCTCTTTCTGAAGACCACAGAGGTTCACCCCTTTGGGTAAGTAGGGTCGAAGCAGTGCGACCTTTGGTAGGGCTTGAAGCTTCTCCTCCCGGGCTTTCCACTGCTGCAGGAGATTCTAGGGAAGGAGAGGCTCATCCCAGCCTCGGTGCTTGTCCCACAGATGCCGAACCAATATCTTTGCCCGTGTGGTGTAGGGTAAAATGAACCCTAAGGGGTCATACTGACTGGCCAACACTTTGTAGATGCTGCGCATTGTGGGAATACCATACTCCACTGTACGGTGTTTGTTGCAGAGGAAATCAGTGTGGAAACTCCAGCATAGCCCAAGGGTGATAGGATAAGGTAGATAGGAATTTAAACTTTGTCCTCTATACTGGTAGGAGCAGTTGAAGACAAGTCGGTTCTTGCCATTGTGGCTTATCAGATGGTGTGGGATGTACCATACCTCGCGACCTTCCTGAACAGGAAGTTCAGGGTCACACTTGATAACAGAGCCTGCATCTATCAGTTTTTTCATCTCTTCTTCATAGGCTGCTGCTCGTTACGGATCTCTTAATCGGCGTTCTACACTGCGCAGGAAGTGCATGACAGCTTCCTTGTTGGCTTGCAGGAGGGGCATGTTTTTCTGGCGTAGCAGTGGGGTTGCATAACAAAGTATGCCGTTGAGATCTACTCTGGTGTTTTTGGTCTCAAGGATATTAACGGCCTCCTGATCTTGCTTTGAGCGTGTGACTAGTTTCTCACTCCTGAATGGGATGGTATCGACCTGCCATGATCTCTCAACATGCTTCCAAAGCTTGCTCTCCTGGGGTGTTGCTGATATGAACAGACATTCCATTTCCATTGTAATCCCTGACCCCCGTTGAAGGAGGGGTCCAGCGCATTCCAGCATTTCAACCGTCGGTGATGTCATCTGTATGTGATACAAACGCAACCAAAACAACACGGCTAAAGGTAACGTAACTGGTGCTTGGACTATGGTTCATACTGGCTGTGGGACACAAGGAATATATTGAAAACCGTCATCGTTTGGCAAGCCACAAGACCCTGCAAAGTGTCCATAGATTTTTGCAACATGCAAGACAGTTTCAGACACAACAATTACAAGTTGGAAGAATTTAAGGTTACTATAAGGTAAGCTAATAATAGCTAATGCTAACTTAAGTGTGCTGCTTGTAATTTCCGTGTCTACATGTTGCTAGATATACTATTGTACAGCAAAATAATTGCAATATGCTTCTGTTTCAGATGGCTCTTATTACACAATATTACCTCCACACACCATCTGTCTGGGAATTTCTCCAGCTTCTCAGTGGTGGAACATCGGTTTTTGCCCGTGTTTCAACAAAATCTGTGACCAATCAGAGTCTGTGACCGCAGAGCGCGTTTTTCTACATATACGTCACTAAAATCTTTAAACGCTTGTTTAGAAATAATGAGAATAAAAAAAAGACTTGAAATATTCATCAATTACTTCTGTCACAACAGAAAAGTCACAATTTCTGATTGACTTTACTGTATCTTTATAATGAGCTCAGATTACAATTTTCTATAAAGGTTTTCTCATTCATATAATAGGTGTTTTTAAGCCTTTGCTTCTCTATTAGAAAATATATGAAGTGAAATTTAGACTAGCGCCTCATGGGATCACAGATTTTTTTTAAACACCTGTTTAATAAACACGCAGCATCATGCAGTAATGCAGAAGCAAAATGCGAATCTTTATCCACCAGGAAGAGAGGCTACTGCTGTCTGCAAGCTTCGGTCATCTTTTTGGAGTCATTTTTATGTATTATGACATCACACGGGATGTACTCACACCAGCATGAGCCGGGGAGACAGAGATGCAGAGCGTGGATGGAGAGGGATATCAGAAATGCATTTTTTATTTTATTAAATAAAGTTTGGTATCCTCTTAAAGTTTCATCATTTCTTAAAATGAGGTCATTTTCTTGTACATTTCATTCCCCGATACTGCAACTAACCACTTTTGTCAGTAATAACTTTGAGACAACTGTCTGCTAAAACATCTCATGGTCACATCAGCTGAGTCATGGATCTGGTAATATTTTATAAAGGTGATTCGATAGAATTATTCTGAAGATTCCTACATTAAACACTTTGACCACATTCTTTGCTCATTATAGTTAATGTTATTTTAATTAAAACTTTTCTGAAGTGCAGCTTAATGAGTTTCTATTCTCATTTTAAATAAAAGACAATAGACTGAAATTCACTTTTATTTCAACGAGTCCCCTTTTTTTTTACATTGGTTGAGGCAAAACAATGTGTTAAAAGATGACATTTCTTGTAATTTCTCGTTCCTTTGGCGTGCCTCCATTCATCCTTTTTTAGCATTATCTGAAGCTGCTATCGCTACGGTCCATCTGCAGCATTCATTGTAACTTTAAAATAGATGGAAGATCCGGCTGCTCCTCCTTTTTCTCCTGCTTCCATAAAGACAAAAATGGGATGCGATTAACCACAATAATTTGATTAGATGTATAAATTGTAGAATACATATTTAAATTAAAGCTTAGTGCTGTGAAAACCTTACTTACATGTGATTGCTGAGCGCTGTGTTATGTTCTGTTTTCTACCGCAGCCGTAGGTGTGAAGGCAGTGTGTTTGTATGCAGCGGGGCGCGGAGGTTTTCCCTGATGTTGTAGGGAGTCTTAAGATAGGAAAACACTAAATTAAAATTCAGTTACAAGTCACCACAACAAATTTAAGCACCAGGAAAATGAAATACTTTAAAGATTTTAAGCATATTGACTTTTCAATCTGTTTAAAGAGCATACAGACCGCAACCATAATACAAACACAAAGCTAGCCTATTGTTTGTTCGAAAAACAAAAGATCTGCACTGCTGTCAGTATATTTTTGCTTGTGTTTTACCAATTGCTATTTTGTAGTGTTTAAACACCTTAAAGTAAACTATTCCTTACCTCAATCCTTGTTTGGAATTACAGTGAAGACAGTGAGCCGGATTCAGGACACTCGGTTGCTGGCGGTCTCAGTCTATGAATAGCGTCATGGCACTGCTTTGAGCTTCGTTACCATGCTTGATGGACTCCATGAGCTTCAAAAACACCTCTAATTTTTTCTTGCGGCTCCATCAAGCTTATGGTATCCACAAAAAACCAAATGAAAAAAGAGAATTTCTGCAATGCCCTTATCTTCTTCCACTAGCTTGTGTGCTAACAATAATAAACACATGTACCCCCTGACGAATTGTACGTAATGGTAATTCCTCCGGGGTCCAAAGCAACCCAACTTTTCGACAGCATCTGGCAGCAGCATTGTCCTCTCTGAGCCATCATCCAATATGGCATAGGTGTTGAGTGTCTTCTCACCACAGTGAATACGGACCTTGACAACTTTCAACAGGACTTAGCTACTTTCTTTAGGTCTGTCCAGATACAGTACCTCTGTTGAGGCCCTCGGTTTCTGATCTGGATGATTGTTGGCATCTTTGCTGGCCTAAAGTTGACCTCGTGAAACACCTGGAGGTGTTTACCTTGACAGAGACTACATGGCTCTTTCAGATTGCACTGTGCAGCCTGACGTGATAGTGCACAGCGCCAACATCTTCTGTGGCTCTTTATCCACTGTGTTAACTGATCCTTGGTTACCTTCAACATAGCCGCACATTGACTGAGGTAATTGATTCAGGGGGTAGCTTGCTCAGCAAGCGGGCCACATGTGATCCACACTGCAGTTCTGCTCAGAAAGGCCAGACACTACCCAAATCAGTATAAATATAGATAAACATAAATGAACACAAAGCAAATAAAGTCAATAATTACAGCTGTTTGCCTTCACCGCAACAAGGAAACATTTAAGGCCTAATACACAGGATACAGTTTTGTTAAGAGTGGTGAAACTAGCGTTAGCGCTAACAAACAGCACTTCCGGTTTTTAAGCAGCGATGCACTCTTATTTTGAAGGTCCGCATGGACTACATCCTGTAGCGCATTAGCGCATTAAAAGCAGTTTTGGTATTAAACTTCACTTAAAACTAATTACAATGCATTTATCATGCAGATAACTTGTAAAACTAAAACCCAACCTTACTGAGAACATAAATAACGCAAACACTGACCTGTCACTCACGCACAGCTCACCCAAACCGAACTCAGGTCCCACATAAATTCAGGTTGACTGGCTCTCAACTCCATGTGTGTCTGCACGTGACTGACCAGACAACGTCACGTAAGCCAGCCCATCAAAATTACCTCTTAAAGGGGCAACTACCTCTTAAAAAACTACCTCTTAAAATGAGCAACAATAAAAACAGCTACACAATCTATAACATTTAAACAGTGACTTTGGGGCCTTTTCTACAATGTGGTTTTATCAAAACAAAACCACAATATAACCTGATAATTACACATATCCTTTGTCTGTTGTAACATGAGTTAGTTGTAACAATTAAATGTTTTCTACTAAGTCATGACACACAAATGGATAGTAAGAAAAGGGAAAATAAAAGTCTGGTTCTTTACATTATTCAGTTCTCAGATATTACGTTCTAAATATAAAGGCTTAACCCAACTCACTTGCATCCTGCCATTTAAGTTATTTGGTGATGTAACATTGAAAAATACTGTCAAAGACTTGTGCATTACTTTGTTTTAACATTGAAATTTAGGTGTAGTGTCTGAACTACTGCAAATGCCCCATAATGACATTTAAAAATGGAATATTGAACATGTTGCATTCCCAGCCTTTAAAAAAAATTCTGTAGAAAACATTTAATTAGAGTCAATTAGGTCCTAATTAATAACATCACTGCCAGTATGTAAAACAAATTATAAAAAATCAACAACATTGCAATATAAAATCAAATTAGTCCATTCACCAATTAGGTGTCCTGTCAGGAAATGCACATAATTGACACAGTGCGTGCTGGAATACCAAATAAGCAATGACAAAGATCGCCTTTTATGGAAAGACAGACACAGATGCTCGGAAGGCTTTCTTAATGTAATGAAGATGCATTATTTGTCCTTTGGGAACATCATCCTTTTATGAGAACTTAGACACTTATTTTGGTCATGACTTACAGAAAAGAACACATCCAAAATGGTTCTTACTGAACATGAGATGCAATGTGCTCTCTCTTTTTTTTCCCTGTAGGTCCTGTATTATAGATTCAATTTGTTCCCTGGAGGATGGAGGACATGACCTGCCTGAGAGGAAGGAGAAGAATTACATATCTGGCTTACAGCTTGAGGTATTAAAATGAAAGATTTTTATGGGGATTCTTGGGTGCAATTTTTTTGCATCGTCTGAAACTGTAAATCCTGACTTTGAGAGTTCTAATTTTTATACTGAATACCTGTAAACTGAGAGGTCCAAATTATTGCAACATATTTTACTATGGTATGGTAATATTTTGGGTATATTTTTGCTGCATGTTGCAAGAGACAAGGCCATTTGATTCACTCGAGTGAAATGGTGTCTTGTCTGAGGCATGGAGACTTGTCATGGTTAGGCTCTCCAAGGCGTGACAATATCACAACTGTCTAAAATAACAGGTATAAGTGAGACAGGGGTTCTGAACTGAGATAGCTCTTGGTCTATGTATGCTCTTGGGTCATTACTTTAAGTTATAGCGAAGAGAAAGGATTTTGACTGAAAGTCATATCTCAGAAGAAAATTGAAGGTCATGGCAGTCACACAGTTGTTTCAGGAACAGAGTAAAATTATTAAGGGTTCAAAAAGTTGTAACATCTGTCATGCAGTATGATTTACATCAGTACTGTGTTGCTGGAGGGGCAGCAGATCCTTTGAGAACAATAAAAACTCACTTAGTTAGGAAGATTTGATATCAGCCTGTAATAGTTCATCTATATCTTGTCCAGATTGTTTTAGCTGAGGTTTGGTAACAGCTGTCTTCAGCTCCACTAGGAAGACACCTGAAATTAGACACATTCACAATCTGTAAGTGAGATACAAGTCACTTGTGATTACGAGCCATTAAATCCATTCTGTACTTAATCACAATTGTATCAAAACTGAACATTGTGGCTGGTAAAGTCAGCATTGCACAAAATGAGGCAAAGACTACACCAGGGGTTTAATTCACATTTCTGAAACACTAATGAGGAATAACATTATTATTTTTGGGGAAAAAAATCACCATCCAATAATTTTAAACACTTTGTTTTAAAAGACTGGACAGTGAGATCTATTAAACTCAAACCCCTCTGCACATGCCCCTCTTTGTACATGGATTGCATGCTCTGAAAAACTTGGAGCACTTGCAATCACCATTTTCTCCTCTTTGCTGTTATCTGTGTAGACATTTGTTTAGGCTGCATTGGTAGTACCAGGCCTTTCTGACAATCCAGGTCTCATGTGTTTGTGCATATTTTGTCGTAATAGGTGAATTAGGTCTTATTTTACAAACTCATCACTTTCTTCTGAGAAAAACTACACATAAAACTACAAATAAAAGTTTTTTTTCTTCAATTTGAACTTCACTCATACTCTGTTCCATCCACATGTTGCTATAATATTTGGGGAATAGAATAATAGTATTATGTAACTCCTGATTGAAAAAAAACAGTCATGCTCTATATGTACAATTTTCATGAGTGTCTACTATGTCATTCTTTTCCAATAAATACATGCATATTACATAATTAGATTTATCACTCAAGCCAGTCTACTTGTGCCCCTTTCATAAAGGCAGGCTGTAAAAGCAGCAAGCAACTGCAGTTTTCTAAAATGAATCACCACTACTTTGCTGTAGAAGAATGCATGTTAAGCCCTTTTCTCCAAATACAGTGTACCCATGTAACTGCAACCAAGTTTGACATTTGCACAAACAGACCCTCAGCGTACCAATCAACTATATTACACAGTGCCGTTTTCTACTTCTCCATCTGCATGACAGTTCAATTTCCTGTGCAAAGGTTTAATGTTGAGCATACTATCTCTGCTGTATCTAGAATTTAGATCTAACAAGGTCATCTCAGCACACAGAACAAAAGGCCATTGTGCAGATATTCATCTGAAATGTGATTTTGTGTTTTACCCTCCTGCTACTGAAACCCCCGAGCAGACAAAGCTAATTTGCAGGGGTCACTTTTAACTGCGGTCTCGTAAAAGAGCCGGTGGGCATTTGGTTTAGACAGCTGCTGCTCAGAGCTGAAAGAAATGTTACACATAAAAGAAAAGTATGCGTAGAGTGCTGTCTGTCAATTTTACCATCTCTTAAGTGGAATGTACTGATGGGAGTAGATGTCAAGGAGTAACCATTTATTGTGCAACATTCGAGCATGTTTTTTGTGATGAAATACACAAGATTCAACCAAATAAATGAATCAATAAACAATAAAAGCAAAACATAAATGAAATGTTGTAATACATTTTGAGTAATAAAAAATTTACCATTCAACCACTGAACTGACTGGCTGCCATGTATCATACACACAAAAAATTCACACACACAAAAAAAGCACACCAGAAGTAACGTTTTATTGATTGAGGAATGCCCTTAAAGTAATTGCCTAAAGTCAATCTAGCCAGATAAACTGTTTTCTTGCTTCATTAAAGCCAACCACAACTTCTCTCTCAGTCACTCAGTGTGAAGTATTGACTCCTATTCCAATGACATTTGATATAAAAGCAAGGTCCCATAGATTCTGAATGAAATGTTTGTGTTTGCTGCCCTTTGTCTTGAAAAATTCTCTTTATTGAACAAAATCTCTTCTGTTTGTGTCTATGAGTGCATTCTTTTCAAAAGAGAATAAAAAATATGACTCAAAGCTTGACACAAATGCTTAACGGAGACATTGCATGCAAAAAGAAACTTCTGTGGTGTTTTACGTGACAGGCCCCTAACACTTATAAAACAACGACCAGATGTGTTTAAAATTTGTCTTATTTTGAAATTAACTGTTTAAACAGCTCTTTTTAAAATTTCTACTTTTATGACATCCAAAGAGATTAAGTTCCTCCCTCTACAGCTGTTCAACCTCATCTATGTTGGAATGGGAATGGGGGGGGTGACACCGGCTGCCAGTCCATCACAGGGCCAACACACATAGACAAAGAACCATGCACACTCACACACACTCCTAAGGGCAATGTAGAGTCACCAATCAGCCTATGCCCAAGGTGCATGTCTTTGGACTGTGAGAGGAAACTGAAGTACCTGGAGAGAACCCACCCTAACATGGGGAGAACATGTGAACTTCACATAGAAAGGCCACTGCGGGAGCCTGAACTAGCTTGAACCAGCAACCTCTTGCTGGGAGGCCACATTGGCACTCAAGATATGGTAATTACAATTCACCTTGATCATAATCATAATATTGTTCATATCTTACAGGTGAACCGTGGTCCAACAGGTCCTTGTTTGGAGACAGCAGCGATTAGAACATCTGTATTCTGGCATCCTCCTCTTCCACTTCCATTACCTACTATCAATGGGAAAAAGCATTACATTATGTTAGCTACTATGTTTTGGGAAAACAACACAACTAATATCTCCAACTACATCTACAAAGATTGCAATAAAAAAAACAATCGCTTGTCATATAATAGTCATTGGTGTCAATGACATCCTAACCTAAATCATTTAAATTCTCAATTATGGTCTTAGTTTTGATATCCTGTTGCACAATTAAGTTGATTAAGTCAGAAGTTGCAACACCAATATGTTAAAATATCCAGTTATAGCAACAAATAACTATAATAAAACTAAATAGTGTGTGCAGATCACTCACCTTAATTGAGATACCACAGATCTTAAAGAGAGCTTGCCTGTGGCAAGATGACCGCCGTTGAGGATGTTCGATACTCTGCTGTGAGTCATCTAGTCTTTATTATATCTGTCTATACTTTCTGTGCTTTGGAGGCATGATTTAGGAAAGAAGTTGGAAAAAAGAGGTTTGGACTCTTGTGTATTTTTCAAAATGTAGCTTACTTACAACAAATTTACAAAAAAGCTACTATAATTTGAATTTCCCTGAAAAGAGATAAATGAAGGATTTTTCATTCATTCATTTTCATTGACCTGTTTTTACAAGTTCTTTTCCCTACTTTTAAACAGTGGTCTCAGGTTTACAATCTGTGCACACAATTATAAACTGTGCTCGCAATCTATGTGTCTAGATTTGCTATATTTAAAAAAAAGGAACACAACTTTCTTTTTGTTGTTGTTATTTTGTTGTTTTTGTAGGGGAACGTAGATTACATTATCATGTCCTGGGTGCTCATTTATAAAGCTTGCTTACGCACAAAAAGCGGCGTAAGTGGATTTCTACGGAAAGTTTCTGATTCATAAAAACTAACGTGGCGGGAAAATGTGCGTACCGGTACGTAAACTCTGAAACTTGCTTACGAAGATTTTGGATACGGGAAACTGGCGGTGCTGCTGGTGAGGTGATGAACTTCACCTTCATGCATGCATGCCATCATGCCATCATATCCG
>JBAMHX010000006.1:8822796-8835448 GCA_037177515.1 Pseudomugil tenellus | reverse complement strand
CAGGAGGAGAAAACATAGGCATGAAACACAATTTTAAATAACAATTAAACAAGGTAAATAAGACAATGCCATACTAGCTCAATCCAAAGTAGCTATTGCATAGCTACAGTTTTCCATTTCTGAAAATATCTACAAAAAATGTAGGAGCTATGAGTGTATCCTATCTTTTAAATATTAATATTAAATATGATCTTTTTAATAAAGTTACAATAACCAGAAACCAAACATTTTTGTATCACATTTAGAAAAAGAATCTGAAAGTGTTAAACAAGTTGCAATACTAAGTGTAAGTGTCCACATTTGTTATGAGTCGTAATACATCATAATTTTTTCTAATCACTTTCTTTTAATAAACGGATGAACATGCTGATCTGATATTTTCTTGTGAAACAGTTATTGTAAAATGTTTCTGAAGGAAAGGGCTCATCCAAAACATGTCTCAGTTAGTCACTGTTTGAAATGAGGAAGGGATGAGAGTGAGTGAACATGGTTTATTTATTAGTTTATGACATTTTCAGCATGTTTACCATTAGCTGTAAGGTTGTTCTTAACAGCTGCAAAATTAATTAAGAAAACATAAAAATGCAGGGTGCCCAAGGGGAAAAAAGGCAGCTTGAAATTAGTAATCAATCAGGAAACAGTATTTGGTTCAACAGAGTACAGCTAAATCTGAATTTTCAATCTTATATTACCTGCCAAACCTGGAATTATCCAAGTACATTAGCTTCAGTTGTGTACTGTATAGTGCCAGTAGCACCTGTCCAGCCCCATTCATCTACACTGTAAAAAACCTTTTGAACACTAGTGAGACTCCACGCCAAAAAAAGGAAATTAACTGATTTAGGCAGTCTATTGATCTACTAATGATCTGCGCCTTACTATATGACTCAACCACAAGCAAAAACGGCACCGCTATTTTAAATATATCCATGAAAAAATAAGTGAGGTCTGTCATGCAACATGTACATGTACTCTTTTTTTAGATTCAAAAGTCACACATGGCTCTTTTAGACCTCATTTTGTGCATATAATATATATAAAAATGAGGCTAGATGTCTTAAAGGCATTAATGCCGTCATTCATTTCAATCATAGTTATATTGGATTTACTCTGAATCTTGTACTTCAATTTCTTTTTTATTAATATATCTAAAATATCTCTTTGTGAACTTTAATCAAGCATAATTTAAAGCTGTATTAATAAAACATGGACTAAATAAAGTGCCTAATTATAGTAAGAAAGACTAATTAAATGAGCCAAACCCATATACTGTACTTAACTATAGGTGATGTCACCAACACACTGCCAAGTCTTGAAGGCCAGAAGCAAGTATGCAATGATAAGGTTTGTTAAATGGCAAGTCAGATGTGTTTTTCTAAATATTGGTGGTTGAGAAGGTGTGTCAAGAATTAAATCAAAACATCAGGGAAATCTCTGAAGGGATGTTTATGTTTTTCTCTCTGCTGAATATTTAAGTCATTTTGTTTATTCAGAAGCTAGATTATGGAGGATTTACTTTGTGTATTTATCCCATGTGGTCAATAATTACCTTCTGCAGTTTTAAGATACTTAAATTAGTCTTGCTGCTAAACCCTTGTTTAAAATAATTTAGGTTGCTGTGTAATCAGAGATATTTTAAATGGACAGATCCCCCCTTTTTCTGTTATAATTACCATCTGTAAATCAAAGGTGCACTCATCGATTTTTCACTTTCAATACGGAGTTAGCTAACATATTTGCATAGATTATAAATTGTCCTGCAACTCAGTGCAAAATTCAATATTTGCTTTCAGGTTCTTCCTACATTTTGAGTAACTAATGTAGCTTTTCATTCGCTGATATCTTGACTATATTCCTTAACTCCTCAATGCCAATGTATCATCTTGCATCGCTTTATGGTAGAAACTTGATTCAAAACCCAGTTGCACACTGGTCTCTTGCCCCCTGATGAATAACGGAAACCTGATGATAAACGTATTTTTTTACCTATCACATGGCAATAAATTGTAAAAATGGCAAAAAATGTTAATTTCTATCCAGGTTATTTTTTAAAAGATCAGAAAAATAATTCTGATTTTGGATTGGAGTTTTCTGAGCAGCTGTTCTTATTGCAGGTATTAAGGGGTTAACTAGGTGGGGAATACATCTGTTTGCTGTTGGTGGTGGACAGCTTTCCTCTGGGAAGAACTGTACAAAAAAGCGTCCCTGGATGCATTTTCTGGGAAGACCATGGGGGTAAAAGAATGCAGCAATGACAGAAAAAAAATCAGTAACTGGAGAAAACTAAAAACATTTTTCCAAAATACAATTTAAAAAAGAAAAAAAAAGGCAGAGTTAAGTTTCTAGATAAGAGACCAAGATATATGACAGCCTTCCAAGCGAACAGCTCTCAGAACAAACAAAAAGAAAAAATGTGTGCAAATGGTGAGAGCCTCTTACTGGCTTTGGCTAGAGATCAAGTGTGCTTTCTAACTTTCATTGCTTATATTGCGGGTTCTTTGGAGTTTTTCCTTACCGCGAAGGAGGGTCTAAGGACAGGAAGTCCGGGGTCTGTTTAGTTTAGTGTAGTCACTAATTGTGTGTAATGTGAGTTATATATATTTTTCTGTTATTACCTACATGTGAAGCCCTCTGAGACAACCTGTTGTGATACTGGGCTATATAAATAAAATTGAATTGAATTTAATTATAATGAGAGCTGTTGCATCCGAAGAAAATGCAACATAGACTGATTAAAGTTACTTTCTTATAGGGAACTGTGATCAAATCTATTTTTTTTCCATTTACAATGCTCACAGAACAATAAACGATTTCCTGCCATCTTATACAATGTATCAGTCAGACTGCATTCAAATCAGAATTCCCATTCATTAGAAGGTTCACTTGTAAACAGATCCAACAATTTATCAAATTAACTATGGCATCACACAGCATTTAGTGTTGTTGACAACCTAACAACAAATATTTTTCATTATATTAAAAAAGGAGAGATCATTGCTCTCATTACTGCTCATGTTGCTAAAAAAAGAACAAATAAGAGTGAAACTTACTGTTGGGATGGGTTTGCTTACCTGTCTTTCCAAATCATAGCAGACTGTAACCTTATGTTGACCCCTGTGCCTCTTGCATAGCTTACCAAGTTGAACACACAGTATCTGTGAAGAATTCATTGGTTACACCAGCCATGATATTGAAATATTTATTACAGCTTATGAAATCACTGCTTCTATTGTAAAGCAGACCAGAGCATACAGAGCACATCCACAGTTGCTGGGCCAAAACTTACTTGGCACTAAGATGGACAGGGAGATCGGGAGAAATATGAACTAATAAATTTAGAAATTTAGGGAAAAAATATCAGTGAAGTTTCTTGGCTCTTATCCACACAAAGCCATTCCAAGATTCAAACGAGACACCAAAATCTTCCTCATAGCTATGTAATAAATCATATTCAGTCATTTATTTGTTGGCAAACAAATTTCACCATTACAGCAAATATCATTTTTTTGGAAACTAATAGAAAAGAATAAATAAATAAAAAAAAACATAATTATAGCCAAAAATGAAAAGAAAATGCCTCTGTTCCATTAAGCTCACCACCATTATTTTGTTTATTACTGTTTATTCAACAAATAAATAAATATACTTTCCCCTTAAAGAAGAAAAAGAAAAACACTTCTATTTTTTCTTCACTCCAAAAATTTTATCCTAATAAGTAAAACAACCAACTTTCCTTTTTTTTGTCTTTGTATTTTTTATTTTATTTTTTTACAAGTGCCTGGTGCTATTCAAGATTCAATCTGTCCTGTTTCTGAGAAGCACAAGCATTTTCAGAATGCCAATATAAATGCAGAATGCACTATAAACCTTTCCAAGAGACGCTTCGTGATCCTGTCTCCTCAACAATCTTCTATCTACACTGAGGGGAAAAAATAATGAAAAAAAGGTACCAGGGAAAGAGAAATCAAATAGAAAGCTGACCAGAAAACTATAGTGAATGTTTCACATATATGCCTGCACAATAAATGTGTTCTTGTAACATCTTTTATGTTGTTTTACTCCCATTTAGATTTTCATTTCTTGGAAAAGTGATACAACAGAAAACCAGACTGGTACTGGAGATCCAGAGAGGCCAGCACAACAGAACAAAACTGCTCCTAATCACTACAGTTACAAAGACAAAGGGGTTGGCTCAGAAAAAAAAAGAAAAATAATGCATACAATGTGCAATGCTAGTTATCTGTACAGTTACATAGAAATATGTCATAATTCTCTTATTAGTTTTTTCCCTCCCTCTTTTAACAACTGTTATTACAGTAAAATGACTGAAAAAAAAGAACAGCTATGCTTAAAAGCATACGGTCATTAATTCCTTTATGGTAACTGTCCAAAATGTGATTTTCTATTTATGATTTTTATGTTTTTTTTTTTGCCTTTATTCCTTTGAAGGGACACTTCAGCAAACAAAATGTGCTGCAACTCACCAAAGAGGAAGAAAATCTGTCAAAAAGTCAATATAGATAAAGAAGTATAATAAAATAGTCCTTTTTTTAAATTCCCCATCTATTCCAGTGAAGTCTATACTTCAAATTTTAGGGACTGTCCAGTTCCTCTTGAATGTCTCATAGCTGAGACCTAAGAATCCTGTGTGGGTCATTTGTCTCTTTTCACAATGAGACAAACACAGCAAACCACAGAGGGTTTTAAAGTGGGAGAGGTGGGAGACAACATCAACATCCTGCAATGTCTAACCAAATACAGTCACATATTAGCCCCCATTTTATAGCAAAGTATAATCCTGTTAGTAGAGAGCAACAGAGAAAGTGCAGTTGTTTGCTCTGCTTCAGTCTACGGGACACGATAAAAAGAAAGGCTACCACTGCCAACGACGGATGGAGCAATAGGACACAGGGGAGAGGAGAGGACTAGGAGGATTGATAGAATACAGGTGTCAGGGGGGGAGAGGCAGGCTGTCAGGGCCTATAGGCTGGTGACCAGATGCGAGGGCTCCTGGTGGGCCTCCTCTGGAGATAAATCCTCTCTGTTAGGGGGGACGATAAAGCCATCACTGCTGCCTCGTCCTAGCTGGTAATAGGAGTGCAGCTGATGGAGGTGGTTACGTGAGCCCAAGTTGGGCATGCTTTTGTAGTAAACGTCGTCCAAGCTGGCCTCCGGGCTCTTGGCGTCCCCGCACTCCTTGGAGCCGTCGGCAGATTCTGCAGACACGTCAGGCAGGCCGGGAAGCATGGGCATGCTGGTGTAGAGGGAGTCTCTCTGATGACTATGACTGGGTGACGATCCCTCGTCCTCAGTGTGCTCGTTGTTGAGTAAAGGAAAGAAACTTTCGCTGTTTTCCTGGGGGATCCTCCTTCGAGACGAGGAGGTGGTGGTGGCTGAAGAGAAAGGATGGTGGGACAATGGAAGGGCTGGTGGCACCGACTGGTGGATGTGATTGTGAAGGTTGTCCACCGCCTGCAGGATTGGGGGTGGTCTTTGTGGCAACAGCGGCGCATTAGACTCCTCGCGAATCAGCTCCAGGCCAAGACCTTCATCGTGGTGCTGACCGAAGGTGGAGTGATCATCCAGGCTTAGTGCAACATTCATGCCCATCCCCAAGCCCATCCCGTAACCACTGTCCTTGCCACCATTGCTAACGTTATTGACCAGCTTATTCATGAGGTTCCGATTCTGCTCATTTGAGCGCTCATGGGAATTGTTGAGGTAGGAAGGGATATAATTGGAGGTGAGCTCTTTCAGGATCTTCTTTTCCAGGGTGGTCTCCTTGTGGTTGTAGCCCCGATCGATGATCTGCACACAGTCACTTATGTACTCAGCGCTGGCAATGCTGTAACTGTTGCCATGGTTACCATTCAGTGGTAGAGTATCCATGACACTTGTATCCCGGGCATTGTTCAGGATTCCCTCTGCATAAATAAACATGGGTTGAATTATGTAAGTAGTACAATCAGGTGAGATGTAATTGCCACAGATTAATGTGGACTATTTGTCCAAACAAGTATAACAAACATCAGTTAATGGTAGCCTCTTTATGCCTTGTCCTTAGAAAATATTTAAAGACAATATAAATTTAGGATTTCACAAAGACTGGGTTAATAACAATAAACAAATCACAAATCTATAAATATGAGCATCTACTTACCTTTGTTTTTAAATCTAGCTAGTACAATTAGACTGATCAAAATATGTCAGGAATGACACATTGATATATGTGCAACACAACACAACACAAACCACCTCCACAGCACAAAAACACAAAGCTTATGTAAGCAAACAAAGCCAATGAAAAAAAAAATCAAAGCCATGCAATTCCCTCTTCAAGTGTACCAAAACCCAGAGCTGATAATCTGGACTCAAACCCTTATCGTCCCAAATGAGCACTGCAATCCATTATTCATTTTGTGTATTCCTAATCCTTGTGAACATAACCAGCTGTCTCTTTAAAAATGAACAAGTTCAAATATCTCTGAATAATAACATGCTGACAGGAAGGAGACTTTCTGTTCTCTCTGTTGCACTAACATGTAGCTTTCATTTTTCATCACTTTAACCACGCTGTCAACATCAAAGCAAATATTTCAGGATTATTCAGACTACCCCAGACAAGGCCATCCAGCTCGTTAAAAGTGTCAAGCGCTCAGTCTGACCTCTTAAAAATTTGACAGGAAGCATCCCTTAGACATCCAAAAAGTAGAACAAATTGATCAAAGTAAATTGTAACAAAAAATAATATTTAAAAAAGGAGATGATTTCATGTCAATTTGTATTGATGTCTCTAAATATATAAATTTAAGGGAAATCTGAGCTGAAACTTTAATTGGATTAATGTATATTGAGAGTGTGGTATCACACAGCCTAATGTTTTTTGTTTTTACTGTAAGAGGCATCAAAAATAACTTTTTCTTAACCAAACCTGACTACAAGCAGTGGATTCTGAGATGTGATTAAAACACATTTTCAGGTCTGAGTGGAACCATGGGGGGCCTAATTTCACAGTAAAGATCAAGTCCAAAGGGAATGACATTGCTTTTATTACCCCTTTGTTAGCATCGAGTACAAAGAAAGTAAAGCCAAAGTCAATTACATTTGATAAGCAATGTTTAGTTTGACTCCCATACTTGTCTCTCTGTAGGGCTCTTTAAGGGACAGCATGAGGGAAAGGAAAGAAGAAAACACAATAAGCATAACAATGACAGGTAGAAAGAGAAAAGTGCACATACAGTATGCTGATGACGCTTCAAGGAAATGTCTCTGGAATGCTATTGTTTCATGTCACCATGTTTTTTTGTGAGTTTGCAGAAAGAACCTCGACATATCTCATGATAAATGTATAAAAAAGATGTTTTGCTGTTATACTTTGAAAGAATCCTTGGGGTAAAACATGGCAGTAGTCCTTGAGCGTCAAATGCACCAATAAATCTTTTGATGCATTAGCATTTTCATTCCTCCAGATATTTCTTTTCCATCTGTGGCGATGTAAGTGAATTATAGCCTTCTATCACAAGCTCCATTGCAACTACTTGTATTGCATACATAAATTATCCACTGATCAAAGGTCTCTGTGAGTTTTTATTTCATTTTTACACTAGTTTCCCAGTTTTACACACTCACAAACTTACAGCAATCTCGTACTGACTGCTGAGAGCTGGGATAAAATAATAACAGCTCTGCAGAGAGGAAAAAAAATCAAATAGTCAGAGTGAGCCAAACCAATGTGGACAACTTGCTGCTTGATCAGACATAGTTACTAATCCTCAAACACAGTATTTGTAATGTATAATAGTCAATAAATCATATTTATCTCAACTTTAAAATGCACATTTTGAATATATCCATGCGTTTTTGTAAGATTAATAGCTTTTAAACAAACTGTTTTCTTTTTTATGGCCGAAACCCTGATGTTCAGCGTCTTCTCTTCAATGTGACAGAAATGATTTGTATGTTAAATTTTTGTATCATTTTAATTATGTCTGTAACAAACCAACAACAGCAGCATTTAAACGGATGAAATGCTGAAACTCAAAACAAAGAGACAGCAGACATTGCAGACAAGCTTCACTGACGACATTAGGGCACATTTAAAATAAATCACTGGTGATGTATCTGGCTCCCTGTGGGGCATCCGGACTTGATTTCAAAGGATTTCCTCATTGTTACAGTTTGCACCGGCCAAACCGCCAAGGGACAGTCAGGACTTATATAACCCAAATGGCACGATCATACAAGGAGCCAAGACACACCAGCAATGAAAAACCCCACAGCAAAAACAAACCTGCAGGATTTTTGCGTCAGTGCTGTAGCTTTGTAGGGCTAACACAACATAGAGCAGTGTTTTGTTGTTGTCCTTTTTCTTTTTTCTATTTTTTTAAATTCTTATTAAATTAAAGCAATTTGAAATCTCTCAGGAGTGAACACTGGCATTTTAGCTTAGTGCAAGTTCATTACTCTCAACTGTCCAGTCGTTGACAGACTTTCTTTTCCAGGGAGTATACAACCAGTTTTTTTCAGGAATACATATGAGAAAGAAAAAAAAAAACAAAAACAAAAAATAACAAAAAAACACTGCTCTACCCACAATGTTAAAGAATGAAAAGAAGCTAGCACACCTTGTGCGTTGTACATGCCCAGAGGGTTGTTATAGACTGCCGATTCCCCAAGCAATGTATTATAGGGATTGTTAGTGCCATGAGGACGTAGGAGTGCATTAGGTATAAGATGGTTAGCCATAGCCCCTGGAGCAGCCAGAAAAAGACAGAGTGAGATAGAGAAAAGCAGAAACAGAAAGAGGTAGACAAATTGAGAAATATAAACATAAAGAGATAATATACATATCAGTCGGCCAGATGCAGCTGAGCAATGGCAACCATTAACATACAAATGATCACATGATCATTAATGCGGAGGGGGGGTTGCTATATGAAGGCGGCAGAGCTGAACTGACGTGCCTAATGGGGCCGATGGAACCTGTGTTAATTGTACCATTACTGCCGGCCATTAACGTTAAGCCCGCTTTTGTGTTCCACATTCAGGCAGTGAACAGGTGTTACCAGACATTAACTGCAAAGAAGCATCAACATGGCAAACAGCAAACATGAAGGAGTACATTTGTTGACGAAAAAAGACAGTAGGCAATAATCAGTCAGGACATGTGCTGGTCTTTGAGGCTAAGAGGAATACTTTACATATACTATGTTTGGAGGTGATGCAGTTCTAAATCATTTCTTGTGTCTAACATCAAGAATTGCATAATCACGTATGGCAGGGTTGTTGAGGCTGAGATCTCCCATAAATATACTAATGTTAAAAATAAGTCTGTAAATTTCATATTGTATCTACTTGATGCTGAAATAACAGGCTTTGCAGCAGAAAAAAAGAACCATAGGAGCGGTCAATTGCATCACCACCCTGCCTTTCTTACAAGCTAAAGATGTTTAATATTTATTCTTCTCTGCAAAGCTCAATATTTGCTTTTTTGAATGGTGAGACGAGGAAAGTTAAACGCTTCACACAAGGCCAACACAGCTTAATTTTCTGTAAATGAAATTGTTGTTTTTTTTTTTTTTTTTTTTTAGAGTTTTACCCAAATGACTCAACTATCTCCCGTGCACATGCTACCTCACCAAAAGCAGCCTCCACTGCCCGAGCTCGGTGATTAGCCAAAGAGTTGAAGGCCGCAAGCTCGAACATTGAATTAAAGATGTTTGTTTTTCTTTGCTGATGATAAAAAGTAATTTAGTTTCAAGCATTTGAATACATTATGCAGAATATTAAGTAGCCTGAAAATACTTGAGTCGAATTCATTTCCTGTTTACAAGACTTCCTTCCTCCTCTAACAACCCGATATGGGGCTGTTATTGTCAAAGAAGCCAAACTGGAGAGATGTGAGGCTGACGCATGTCTGTGCTTCCAGCGTGAACTGCGCCAGAGATGGTAAACATCTTTTTATCTGAGGTGCAAATGCACAGCAATTAGATCCTCTGGCAGAGTGTTCTGTTCTTTTCTTATGCTCTGAATCTGCCACACCAACTGGGACAGGTTTTATACTATGCTGTAACAATCCCTCCCCTCTACATTTTAAAAAGTTGGCCATTTCCATTTTTATGTGATTCTAGCTGTACAGGAAGTTGTAGTTTTTTTCTTTTTCTTTTTTTTTTGTTAAAGATACCCCTTAATGACATTTTTCAAATTAAAAAAATACAGTAATTCTTTTTTTTATTCAGATATTTTGGTCGAGCTTCATATTAATTAGGACTGTTATTATTTAGCTTTGGAAACAGAAGGTTGTTTTGATTTGGAAAGGGAGAAAAAAAAATGTTATTGCTGGTGCTGCTTGCCCTAATTACAGTGTATTCTACAAACACCAGCCCCCATTTGAATTCACCCAATGACAGATCCCACACTTATTGTGTCTGTGTTGAGACTGAACAATTTCTCAAATTACACTGATTGTGTCGCAATAATCCTGAATGCTGGGATAAATTGAACGTGCAATGCTATCAAGATGATTGCATGACTCCGCTCTCAAGAAGATCAGAGCTAAAGTGTCAGCTGCACACTTATTCTCTCGTATGCCAAGCAGCATGCATGTGTGTGTGTTTGTGTGTGTGGAGGGGGTATAGAGACTGCAAAGGACAAATCAGCAAGAGATATCTGCTCCTCAACACATAATTCCTTAATAACCACATGAGAGCAGCTATGAAGGAGTGCAGCTCTATTTCTAACTGCTTCCTAGGATACTTGTAATGGCAGGACGCACTTCACAGCGCACTACATCGAGCATGGTAAGCAGCCATAGGTGCAAAGGTGCATCAATAATTTCTATGCTTGTCTTTTGACTTTATGGAAGATCCATGTAGGCCTTTACTTGACTCCCGACCTGCAGCCCCAGCGCTACACCTAATATCAGCCTTTGCACAATTGTGAAAAGCTGCATCTGTTGGTGCTGCTAAGCTGAGTGCCTAATTATTGAGATCATGACACTTCCTTACTGTGTCGAGCATTAATCCATCATTGTAACTATGTATTAGCGTCGTTGTGAGGAGGCGCCCACAGTGAATTTAGAGAATGATCAGTGTGGAAGTGGAGCTCTCCATCAAGTGATGTGATGACTACGGAGAGCGTCAGGGAAGCATGCCAGCAAGTAGCACTGTTGCAACTTAATGTCAGATGAACTCTAATTTCAATTTTTTATAGAAGTTGAGAAACCAGACATAAAATTCCTGCCAGTTGTTATTAAATATACTGCACTAAAATTATCTTAACATTTACGTGCCTGGGAGAATTCAAAGGAAAAAGATTTTGTTTTACTGTATATTACCTTAAATGTATATGTATGTAATGTTATTTTTATTATTTGAGAGTTCTTTAAAGCAATAGGTATACTATATTTCCGAGCAAATATAAATAGTCTTAGCCTTTCCATAAAGCATTCACACGTGATTACTTATACTTGAGTTTATTCGCATGCAAAACTTGATGTTTCTGATTATGTCAACATACCGTGTCTAAAATAAAACTAAATGTTTGACGTGCTTTGCCTCAAAGTTTTCTTTAGTGAAATTCAGTGGAAAATAGCATGAACTCTATTAAACTTTGTACCACATGAAAAAGAAAACCAGAATAGTTTAAATGATTTAAATAGAAAAATCATATTGAAATATAGTTTTGCATTTGTCAAAAAGGTCACATTGTATTAAAGAAGTAATGGTCTTGCAGGACCAAGTACCTCTGTTGAGTGATGCAGAGCTGTTGATGTCTCCGGTCATAAAAGAGGACTCGGATTGTTTTCTGACGGTGTCATTCCACATTCGACGGATGCGACTCTGCGAAGACAAACAACATGCCAGAACACACCACTGAGTGCTGTTGGTAAAGCAAAATGAGACACACTCACCTCTTTTTTTAAACACAGTAACAATTAGAGAGAGAGATTTTCAGCTTTTTAAATTAAAATTTGACTCATGGAACATGCCAGCTTAGGGCATAAGAAACTGTCAATTAAAGATGAGCTCTAGTTCTAGCATAGGTGAAGTCAATAATAAAGTCATCAGTCAGGCTCCCTGAATCACTGTCTTGGGTTGAAAAAGCTCCATCAGCGAGAGTTCATCTTGGTTAATTATGACAGAGTCCCACGGGCCGTTGCACAAGCTAAGGGTCTGAATATCCATCCATAGAGCTCAACAACTTCTTATCCTGCACCCGAGTGGCTCAACTGAGGATTTCAAATTTATCCACAGTAATGTATTAAAATTTGGCCATACTGAGAGCCAAATACTTTCCTTTGACACATATCTGTGATCATCTAGTGATTTATTTGTAAGGCTTTCACTTCTCCAGTCTTCATCATAGTTTAACAGCCTTACATGTTTCATCAGCTTGCTTTTATTGTAGTCTTTCCTACTTAATTGCTTCACCCTTTGCCACTCCACCAACAGTGTCAAGGTTTCACCTACAGTATAACTCCCTGGAGGAGCCCCCGGTCTGTATGCGAGCCAGGGTCAGAGCTCTATAAATCTACCTAATCGATAGGGGTCAACTGCGACCGTTTAATTAAAGCTTATTCATTCTGACGACTTCATTACATTAAACTCACTTGTCTGAGAAAAGAATTCCTATGCAATCTGTATATAAGATC
>JBAMHX010000006.1:8719004-8810643 GCA_037177515.1 Pseudomugil tenellus | reverse complement strand
GTGAAAAGGAAGGAGGGGCTGAAAAAACGAAAAAAGGGATGTTGAGTAAAGAACATTTTTTTTTAAAGGTTCAGCCGAAAAACGGGAAGGGGAAAAAAAAAACACCCCCCCCCCCCCAAAAAAAAAAAAAAAAAAAACAAGTGTGAGGTCTCATGTTTGGCTGGATATTATAAAAAAAAGGAAATAAAAGAAAAGTTATATTAAACAGACCCACTCTGGTGTGTCTAATTAATTTTCTTTCTCTCTGTGAGCCAGTGATCACAAAAATAGAAAATGAGTCAATTCCGGTCACAGCATGGGGGTTTGTTCACAGGGAGACCACAAAAATTAAAGCAATTAGTTTGATGTAATGTACTTTGCTCCTGTATACAGGTGATATTCAGCTAATATCCAGCATCCATGTAAAAAAAAAAAAGAATTTGCCAGGGGATACAATTAAACCTAAGCTGTTAATCATAGAAAAAGATGGGAGTCATGGGATCTACCGTGAATGATGTCTCCAAATTGGAGTGTAAAAGTGAGTGTATTGTGAACCATAGTAACCAAATCACAGTAACAATTATTAATACATGAATAATCACTGAGGACTGATATTGATCACACACATATTATACTTGATTATGTGACCATTGCAATCACCAATGGTTACAGTGAGAGATGATATGTTAAATCTGAATAGCTGAATAGGCAAACATGTCTATTCAGGTTGGCTTTGGTGTAAATATTCGGAGGAACACTACTTTCCTATCACATTTAAAGAATGTGAATATGTACATGCTCTTTTTGTTGGGAAATGAGGGCTGTCCTAGTTGGTGGAGAGGCCCAGTGTGTATGTGTGTGAGTCCTTGCATTACGCATGTGTATCTGCACCCTGAGCTGCCTGCGTGCCTGCAAGGAGGAGATGGAAAAAGGTAGTGGAGTACGAGTTGGAACGGGAACAAAATCAATCATAATCGCCGTGTGGATTACTCCAACACTGCATACAGAGCAGAGTTCACTCTCTCGCTTTCTCTTCTATAGCTCTCTATCTTATGCTCCCCGACGACACTCTGCACCACCCGCCACCAAAATTGTCTCAGTCTGTGACTGTGGCGGGGGTGACAAACTGCGATATGTTCTCTACACCTCCTCATCCGTTTTTCTGGACGGCTCTGTGCCCGGCGGTGGCATATATGCTCAACAGGGCAGAGAGAAGAGGGAGACAAGAGCTGGAAAAAGGGATCTCTGTGGATCATTTAAGCGATGACCCGCAGGCTAAGTAGGGTTAATGAGCAGAAGGAAAAAGAGGGAGGTGTGTGTGTGTATGTGGGGGGGGCACGCTTACCATAATTATCAAGGTTGCTGGTCCTATGAAACTCCAAATGAAGTACGTGTCCAGGCGAAGCCAGCAACTGCAATGAAAGAGAACGAGTGAGAGGTGAAGGGGATGTGAAGTGAGGAAGAGATTGGTGAATTTGAGTTGAGAAAGTTAAAAAAAAGTGGGGAGAGAGAGAGAAAGATTTGAGGTTATAGCTTTATACTCTAGCTGAGAGGATATACATCAAGTGGGAGGCTGGAGTGACACAGAGGAATAGGCACTTCAAAACATAGTGGCTTAAAGTGGTTTAAAGAAATATGACCATCAGATAGAATTTGGAGGAAAGGGGACTTTCAGTGTCACCGACAGTCGTCAGAAAAGCCTTTCACAGCCAAAACAAGCATAATGTTCCAATTATAAAGTAGAAAGAAGAGATGCAGATAGCGAAATTCTCACACTCAGACAGGAATAATCTCTTTTCTGTGCTTTTAATTTGCTGCCGTAAAGTGGAAAAAACCATCACAGATGATCCTTTATGAGAGATTCAATTATCTTTCAGATGAATCCAAACCACATCACTCCAAAGGAATTGGATTGACCTTGACCCCTGACAGACACGGCCACACTCTGTCCTTAAACACCCACCGGCTTGTCTTACATGGCTATGTTAACTGCAATTACTCTGAAAGACCACCACAATTATGTCAATAATGAAATAAAGTGCTCGCCTGACCTCATATTTCATAGCAAAACAATACAGAGAGTCAATTTCTATCCACCGAAGAAAACTAAGCACAGACTACAAGAAACAGACCCAGCAGAAGGTGACAGTGCTCTTTTGAAATGGCAAAAGGGATAAAAAAAAAATGTGATTCATGACCTGTGGTTGAATTATTAATCTTTTAATCTCCGCCGCTGCAGCAGATAGACGTCTCCATTTTTGGCTGCTGGAAAATTACAGTCCATACTGCTGCATTGTCATTCAGGCTGACAGAGAGTGAAAATGAAAGTGGCAGAGACTTAGTTGTAATTCAATAGCATTTTAAGGCAAATCGAGGTGTTTGGGCGACTTTAAAGGGTTTTAGAAAGAAAGTGACTGGTAAAAAAAAGAAAGTGATTTAAATGAAACTAATAAAATAGTTCTTCATCCTTATGTCATTGACATGTTGTGTAAAACTATTACAAAAAACCAATTATTTTCCTTTTAAACGAAGCTAATACCAGAATAATCAGAATAAAAGCAGAATATTATGGCAAATAATTTTTGCAAAAGAAAAAGAGAGAATTTACATCTATAGCAGCTTAAATCTTGGAAAAAGCTTTGTAGCCAGTTAGCGCAACATTCTGTCTGTTTCCAAACAACAAAACAAAAGTACTAGACAATTCTTTTCAACAAGACCAAAAAAATATCACATAGTAAGTGACATGGCTTCTCCTTTGCTATTACTGGGACTTGATGTCTCCCCCTTTCTGGTATCAGTGGATGAGACGAGACAGCAAAGTAAAAAAAAAAAACAAAAAAAAAAACAAAAAAAAAAACTTACAAACACCCCAAAAAAGAAAAAAAAAAAATAGAGGAAAAAATAAAATCAGCAAGAATACACAAGCAAAAGCTGAAAAACATGCTCAGAACTCTGGCAGCTCATCAAAGCAAATGCTCCAAACATCGCTGTTATAAATTATGCTCAAGGTTTCATTGTTCGTTTTCACATTCTTCCTCTTCAGATCATAGTGAGATTTAAAGACTCGGTAGGCGGCAGGAGCTGCAGGCTGTCATTTTCTTTCTACCTCCTTCTCACCACTCTTGTCAGGCTTGTGTCTGGTTTGTGGAGCTTGCACAGCTAGTTTCATCTCCCCTCCTGGTGTGCTACTTTTCGCAAAGCTCCAACAGAAATTGAGCATTTAATAAAATATTATATTAAAAAAAAAAGTAAAGCAAACATCGACCAGTCTAAACACATCATGTTCATGCCGACAGATTGTGCTTTGCACTCTGGTAGCTGTGCAGCAGCTACAGGCTGTCTTCACAGAAAAGGCAAATGATGTGCGTTTGCAGCTCAGACAGTAATTTCTGTGGAATAAATTGTGAGTGGATAATGAAATCAATAAAGCAAGTAATGTTAGCAGGGCTATGTTTTTAAATAAGTCAGAGGGAGTGAAGCACATGTTGTGTTTGGGAAGTTCTTGACCATTCTTCCTGCAATACGATTACTGTTTTTTTTTTGTCGTTTTTTAGATGCATGTTTTCCTATAAATATAACATTACAAATACATATATAGCATGTTTTAAAGAAACACTGTTTGACTTATAGAAGAAAGTCATTAACTCTAATACTTGGAGCATCTTTATCATTTGCTATAGTATCATTTCCAAAAGCTTAAAGGTCCCATAGTATGCAAAATCAACTTTAATTAACTTTTAACCTTCTATTAGTGTTAATTGTACCTTAAAACATTCCCAAAAGTAGTTTTATTTTTCATCCTGCTCCTACCTGAAAACTTTAGCGCGCCATCTCAATACCACTAAATTTATTTTGGTTCAGTGCTGCATTAATTGTTTCCTAACAGCTTGTCAAAGAACAACCGCAGGACCCTCTGCAACATTCTAAAGATTCTCACTGGGGTTCCATGTATAAAAATGATCTCTCATGTGGTCTGAACCACTGTTTCACAGTTGGAGTTCAATCGATCTTGGCATTGCCATTGTCATCAAGGAACAAAATGATCTACCTGGTCGCTCATTACATAAGTCATTTTTGGGTAGAAGGCTGAGATATATATGTGACTTCAGATGGTAGGTTTGTACAATAGGCAGCTGACATGATCACTGAAACACTTCTTACCCTGATATGCACTTAAATCATTTTAAATCTGAACTAAAATCTCATGACGTTTTCCATAACTCCAGAATTAAGCCCCCCCCCCTCCTTTTGCTATGAACTTAATTTATAAGCAGCTTTGTTTAGACTGCACAGTCGTTAAGCCTTAATACCTCCAGCTCTATAATTTTCTTTCCATTTTCAAAGCATCTAAAGTGATCTCTGACCATGATCGTTTTAGAATTTTCTAGAGATCGAAGATTTTAATAATGTTCTGGACAGTCTAAACTTGTTGCTAGTTGAGACATATTAGTCACTCCAGTGTTTTCCGATTGGAAATAAGACTTGGTCTTTTGGACCAGCAACTAACATAAGCAGATCAAACGATCAGCTGAAAGGTTGGACTTAGCAGGACTTAGCTGCCAATACACTAGAACGAAAACACTTTTTTATGTACAGACGACATGCTCTACCAGGCAGTAGGAGCACATAAGGCCATTTCAAGTTAAATAAACACTGTAACACATTATCTATGAGTTGTACAACTAAAGCAATTCCCATACATCACATGACCTTCCCTTTGCTGTGCTAAACTAACTTTAGTATTTGTATGGCCTTGATACGTTTAAAGGTAAAGACACCGTACTCATGTTTTTACAAGGCTGAATATGAGTTAGTTTTTCATCTACAAGAAAACTTAACAATAGTTGTTTTTATAGCCACACACACTGCTGTATAGCATTCTGCATGTTCAGTGGAATGGAAACCGCTAACAGACTACTCTATCAACTAGATCAGGAGTCGGCAACTCCAGTCCTACAGAGCCGCACTCCTGCATGTGTTGGGAGTTTCCCTGCCATAGCCCAGGTGACACACATCAGAATTAATTACCAGACTTGTGCAGAGCTTGACATCGGCTGTGTCAAAACTCAGGGACTGCATACTTCGAGGTGCGGATCCAAAGTACCCTTCGAATTGGGGCAGCACTTGGCGCGCCAGTAACTGAATCATAACTGAAGGTAACAGGAGTTTCTACATCTTTTTATGTATCATTTAGAAATGCTGGATCACATCTGAGTTTTGCTGCCCATTAGCAACCTAGCTTAAATACACATTTGGAGCAATTCTTGGTTTATTACAATAGGAAGCTTACTAATGTTAAAAATTTTATCTTGGATTCAAAGAAAAAAAACAACAACAAACTAGCTAAACACTGTCCTGTCCATCCATCTATTATCTACCACTTATCTACCACTCTTTGCAGAGGGGCTGGAGCCAATCCCAGCTGACATGGGTGAGAGGCAGGACAGGTCGCCAGTTTGCTATTGACCAGAAAGCCATATTAATGTAACATCCATCTGCTGCGATGGGTTACTTTACTTCAACTCACAGTGATCCCACCCATGATCATTGCGCTACAGCACCAAAAATCAATTTGCACTAGGACTATATGCTCCCTTCCAACCAAACCACCACCTTTTGCTATTCTCCACATGTCACGCCTTATCCCTTCCCTCATCCTTCAATGGCAGCATATAATTGTTCCACCGGTGGCAGGTTTTAATTATTCACATGATGCCAAGGCTCAGGCGGTGGCAGCCATCACCTCATCCATCACCAAGAACTATTGCTCCGCCAATCTACAAATGCACTGTCTACCAGTTGTGTGGTGGCTCGTGAGTGTGTGGCATACATGATAAACATCTCAGCAGCAAACTGCTGATGCTGGTCTTCATTATTTTCAGATGGGCTGAAGATTAACAGAGAGGAGTGGAGAACGATTTCTGCTTCATAGACTGCAGTTTACTTCACAAACACACAGACGCCTGTATGGGAAATATCTAGTGTAGCTTTCATTTCCAGTCTTTTTGTTAAGCTCCTCTCGCTTTCTGTTCCAATTTCCATTTCTCTGCTCATCATTTACAGCTCCTCTGTCCAAACTCTCCATTCCTATCAAGTAATTTGTTCATCCTAAAATGCTTTCTGCTGATATGAGCTTTTCGCTGTCTAAACAATGTTCCGTCCAGCTATATTTGTTAGCGTTCTGCTTCATTGGAAGTAGACGGTAATAGCTATTGAGCCACCACCTTTGAGATTATTAAAACCCCCAAACCAACACAAACCGTTTTCATGTTGTTAAGAGGCTATATGATTGTGGATGAAAATGGCTTTTCATAAATAGTAGCCAATTATTTTCAATGTCATTTTTTAAAAGCTTATACATAGCAAAATATGCTCAGAAAGACAGCAGAGAAAACAGGTGCCTGGTTTGTTTGGACACTGGTTTTTACTTTTAAACAATTTGCATTAAAGGGACTGTCTTAAAAAAAAAATACTGATGATGGATACTCACATTCTATCTGTGCCATAACTGCGGTAGTCCACAGCAGCTGAGACAGCCACAATCAGAGCAGGAACACCGTAGCCCACCAGGTAGAAATACCGTCGACGAGAGTGCTCACTCTCGAAGACCTCGACCAGCATGATGTAAAGCTGTACACCTTCCAGGAACATCCATGTGAATGCTGCCAGGAAGAAGAAGTGAAGCAGGGCGGCGAAAACGGCACAAGCAACCTGTTACAAGAGAGAACAGGTATGGCATGTTAACACTGCTTCTAAAATAAAAACTCTTTAAAAAAAAACCTCTTAACATTCTTCACTTCCTGAAAGAATGCTTGTTGTCATATGACAAGCAAAGTGGGTTATCAATGTGACTGCAACAAGCTGCATTTTCTCACCTCTCCATGTTTGTGTCTTTAACAATTAGCATGGCTAAGCTTTGTTTGGCTGAAGTGATTGGATGTCTGCCTGTAGTGACTGGCAAAGGAGGGCTTCAGCTACTGAGCCCATGTGGTCTTGTTTGCTGTAGCTGGCATGGATGAAGAAGAGATATGAAGAAGTGAACTCAACAGTCCAAGAGCAATTTAGAACTGCACCACAACCAGGTGTGAGCACATCATGTGGTTAAACAGGTTTGCTGATAATAAAAGGAAGTGTGGATGGAACCCAAACAGCAGACTGCCGTTCACATGTATGCACATGCAGAGGCCCAATTTTTACAAAGAATGATTCAATTATTAGCATAATTGAACATAACTAGCATATTTTGTCATTGAAATGGTTTCCATTAAATAACTGAAAGGTTGAGCGGACACTAATTGCAGTCCAGGATGGTGATCTGACGGCTGGGGTGTGAATTTTTGCCATTTAATATTATGGAGGAAAAGAGTGCTGGGCTAAAACATTATATTTAAGTTCACAGGAAGACACCTTTGTAGCTAAACTACGTGCTGTGGTCTTTTGCGATCATAGTTGTGGCATTGAGATTATATTTATGAGATTATATCTTTTATCTGTGTCTGTGAAGTTTACATATGAACTACGAGGTACAGCAATGAAAATACACACTGGACCTTATTACAAACACTATTAACTCTAAGTGTTTTGCATAGTTTTAGCTACGAGAGGAAAGCTAGCACAGCAGTCTCATTCACTAGCATTCAAAAATGGCAGAACAGGCAGAACTGCGGGGGTTAAAAATCCAGTTTACATTTAATGACATTTATCTGCTGTATAAGTGTTCAGCATGCACACTTGAAGATGACTGTGTGGCGACAGCATGCTTCCACCTGCTACCACAATTGAGTTCTTATGGAAAATAAATGCCATCCAAACTCCAGTTATTAAACTAGAGGGAGGTTTAATATGTTGAGCAGCTTAATCCAGATTATTCTGAAGTGGTTGCAAATTGAAAAACTTGAACAGGAGGTGGTTGTGGGATGAATGGATGAGTTTGGGCTAGTGAATATATTTATTATAAGTGTGAGCAATGCATGATAATGTAATAGAGATTTGGCAGGTGCTGCAAGTATATGAATGTACTGTCAAGCTATTGCTTCAGTACTATAAAGGGATGAATCACTTGTTAAATTTACTTTTTTCCAGCATTTGTTTTTGGACTGAACTAATCAGAATCTGTATAGTTCACATTCAGTTTAATTCAATTGGTAGCACCACTTATTTAGCAGCAGGGAAACCAAAGGTTATAGTTTTTTGCCAAAACATTTAGTCAAAACGAACATATTTAGAGAGAAATTTATCTTAATTTTTTAAATCTATTTTTTTTCCCCTGAAACAATAAAAAACACTGACTCAGAAGTATTTGACTGAAGCATAATGGGGATAGAATAGGTGTTGGTGTTATCCCTGTGCTACTTTGTCATCTACTTACTGTATAATAAAAGACTTGATAAGGAATATTTTAAAAAATTATAACAAAGAAAGAAACACATGTACATTTCACACATTATAAAATAACATCTCATATTTTTTCATTTCATTATTGGTGATGACACAACCAGTTGACAAAACGAAAGCCTGACTGGTCTACTTTTAAAATGACCACATCCCTAGTAAATATGTACTTTAAGGAAGAATTTATGAATAAACATTAGTATGCTTCTTACATCTAAATGGACACGGGCATCTCATCTTTTCATAACTTTAAACATGTCTGCAGTGTTTGTTACCTTTATAAAATTGCACCTTTCTTTTCTTACTACATTGATGTGATTCAAAATGATAAATAAGGCTGTTATTAAATTAGGAGTCCCACATGGCTCTATATAGCTACTCTTAATCAGTCCGTTAGATAAAAAAATTCCCCTACAAGAAAGATTTTCTTGAAAACCAAGTTTGTTTTCTAAAGCAACACAATATGAATGTGAAAAAAAACTGCATCAGAATAGTTTGTGTTCCATCTAGATTCATACCTCATGTCATAAACATGCAGGGCAATTCCCTGCAGAAAAATGTTCTAGTAAAACAAATTAAATTTTTTTAAAGTGTCAGATCTTTTCAATTTAACAATGCAATTAGTGACATATTCAATTAAATTGGACATTGTTGTTTGATTTAAATACCATCATAGGTTGTTTTAAGTAATGTACATATCATTTAATGTTATTACAATCTGAAGGGCTACAATGAAAAATAAACTTTTTGGACATTTGAGTATATTTAAAATTAGCTTGCTTGTTAAATGAGTTGAAAAGGCACAGTTTAAAAGCTAAGAAATTATGCTTTTTTCCTCAACTTCCGATGAAAAAGCTACTTGATAAGATTTAATATCATTACCTAATTTAAATTATACACAGCGAGAGAGTAAAGACCTCAAGCAAGCAAATATAAGACACATAAATACTTTACACTGCTAGCCTCTTCCCAGTTGAACGTATCCTTACCGGCTGGTCGCCCCGATTGATCCCCACCAGGAACAGGGACTCAGCAATGAACAGACAGATGCACAGGTTCTTATGGATGGTGTTACGATCACTCTGGAGGCCACGGAAGAAGCAGAAGGTGAAGAGGCTGATAAGGAGGCATACCAGAGACAGCAGGATGCCCACCCAGGTAATAACATCCAGAAGCATGTCATGAACAGGGTCTGTATTCTGTAACAGAAGCGAAAGATAAATTGCTCAACAGTGTTTGGAAAAATAAGCATTCAAAAATATGTTTTTATTTTTCCTTCTTACACACAGAATCAGATTTCAGGGTTCAGTGAAGGAAAAAGCTACAGCTTATGTCTAAATCTTATATTCATGGTTTCATGTGCAGTGCTAAAAGAAGACAAATACTGAAAAATAAATAAATAAAAAGACAAGTGATGTGGAAATCATAAAATAAAATGAAAACAATAATTAAAAAAAGCTTTTAGATTCGGTGTTGTTTGCAGAGACTAAAGTGCAGTCACTCAACCCTCCAATAGACCACTACACCAAGCCACAGGTGGCAGATATTAATCATAAATTAGTCAGTGTGAATCAATTTAAAATGCCCCCTGTTGTTTCATTTTGGTCAGGCAACAAAGTGAAACAAAGTGAGCAACCCAAAGGGCCACAGGTGTCTTAGACCAGCACAATAGGAATTCAATCAAACCATAACATGGCCAGTTTCCTTTACTGTTGCTTTTACATAATTTTCTCTTTTCAGCCTGTAATTTGCTACCACAGCCAGGTTTGGACACTAAAAAAAGCTCTTTCCTGACAACTGAGGCTTTCTGGGAGACATAAGAATCAACAGTTATTCTGCTGCAGCCATAAAAGGGAATTTACATTAGCCCATGAAAGCCAGGTGCACAACAGAGAGGACAACACAATGTGTATGATATTGAAATCAGCAGGAAAGAAAGACTCACTTGTAGTCTATGTCAATAAAGCAAACAACAGAAAAAACATGAGTACCTGGAATAAAATAGTTCCTTGTGGAATTTATAAGTAAAATGGTTTGCCAAAAACATCCAAGCTTGGGAAAAATAAATTATTGACACATTCATTCTCTTCCATTTCATAGTATCAAAATATCAGTAACATCTCATTTAATCAGTATGTATGAACTCATGACGTTCACCTTTATAAATACTTCAAGAAAACCAAACATTTGGCAAATGAAATTGAGATTTATTCAAATAAATGTTATAGAAACCATAACAAGAATAAATAAATGCATATTTCTAAGGCTAGCGGGATGGTGGGTTCACAGTTGCCAAAAAAAATTTAAACCGGGACTCAAAAAGATTTAGTATTATACAAGTACATACATTGGAAACAGATGTGCACATTTACAGAGCAACACACATCTGGAATTTGGAAACGGCACCGTCATTATTTGATAAATCTGCTACCAGTCATGAGGAGCAGGCTTGCTTTGACAGCTGCCTTCTATATGTAGAAAACAGCGAAGAGAGAGACATCTTGATTTATTTACTTAACATAATTACTCCATCCAAGCAGTTTGGCCAGCTAGCATGGCTTGAATTTCCCAAAGGGGGATTGTCCATTTTTTCAGATGACTAGGCATTGATTAATGTTTTTCTTTAAAGAGGAAATTGAGAAAAAACTTGATAGCCTCGCGTTTAAATTAAAAGAATACAAATTATGTTGGTGCTACATATACTCAGGAAAAATGTGTAAGGAACAAATGAAAGATATTTTAGATAAAAGGAATATTAGGCTTCTGTTAACGCTGTAAACATCAAGTTTGTAGTGGATTTCAGACTTGTGGTATAGGTAATGAGTAAGTTTAAAAGCAGAGAAAATACCCCAAGAACCAATATGCGTACAATGAAGGACAGTACAAAAGTACACTAGTGTGTCTACATTTCAAACAATCACCTTTTTAAATAGCATTTTGACCACTGTCATCAATATCTGTACAGGGAGAAAAACTTAGAGAAAAGTGTTACACAAAGCCTTGTTTAGTGTCATCTCAGCTAACGCTAGCCGAGTGGCGAACAGATGCTGATCATTACCGGGCTCTGGTACAATAACAGCCGCAGTGCTCCTTGAGTCTGGGGAGAGCACTCTTTTGATTTTCCTGCCTGATGAGCCGTTGTGTATATGTTGGAGGGGTGGATGTGGGGGCTGGCAATATGTTGTATTGAAAAGACATCTGTGTATGTGTGTGTTTGTGTGCAAGTCTGTATCAAAGATAGACTGATTTTAGCCCTCGTACTTTAGAGGGGTTTGCAATAGGAGGCAACAGATGACAGTGTTTGGGCTTGCATGCTTTGTTGTGTTTGGTGCATTTGACTCTGTTTTCACTCCAATCCTTGATAGAGGTATTGATGCAGTGGGTGGCAAGAGTCGGCGCATTGTGAAGGGACCCTAAGTTCTCTTGGGCTGTGCAGTGGCTGCGGGCACTATCTATCAACATCTCACCTTCGATTGAAGAGGGACCAGGCCAGAGAGAAAAAGACAGCAAAAGAAATGGAGGGGAAAAAAGAGACAAAGCTGTAGAAGCATAGAGAAAAGGGAGTGGGGAGTGTATCTACACCTTGGTGATGGATTCACTGTGAAATGATTTCTTTGTTCTGGGAGGTGGATGATGGCTGAGACATCACCAGCAACAATGTCTCTGCTGTAAAGATTCTTTCATACCAGAAGTTTTGCCCAGGCAAGATGGCAAATGATGTGATATGCAGAGCCTCTGCGCCTAACCTCAAACCGCCAAGCTTTCATGATGGGAAGCCCTGTAAGGGTCTCTAAAGTGGGCAGATGTAATTTACTCTGAAATTCACTCACTGTGTCACAAGGGCAGGCGAGTCATACAGCATCCATGTTACTTAGCAGGGCGAGGCACATTTGTGCACATTCGATTTGTCTTCCAATCCCTCTCTCCTACATTTTTCTCTTATTTCTTAAACACACATATTTTTCATTCAGGATGGATGCCTGAGGAGATTGGCTTTACCCATGATTTGCTGGCGCACTGCACAAAATAAGGTTTCTGGGCACTGGTGCAGTCAGAAAAGAAAGAAAAAACATGGCAATAATCCTTTTGTATGGTGCAGTTTTCTAGCCAAGTCATCAATACCTGACATAACACCATAAGCCCTTAATTACCAAAAGTTCCTGTGTCTTGGGCCAGAATCTTCTGAACGAGCTCTCCAAAACATGGATGAGGGTAAGGCCATGGAGAGAGGAATAGAGTCTGAATCCCTTATACCTCCAAGAACTGCTCTCAGCATGGTGCTGTGAAGCCAATCCAATTAAAATGCATAAATTTCCTTCTATGCCTCAAGGGCTGGTGTTTGACTTATGAAATACAATCAGACAGGGCAGACTGTTGCACTGAGGGGTAGTGGCCCACTCCAGGGACCTATGTGACAAGCTAACCTACGTTATGACCATGGATTTATGAGCTGCACAGAGATGGGAAACAGTTGTGGAGAGGGCACATGAATCAGGGGTCCTAGCAAATTCGTCACATTTAAAATGACCGGAAGAGATATTCCAGCTTGTGTGGTGGGAGTTGACATTCAGCACATGCACCTTATGTCACACTGTGTTCTAAGCCACAGCAACAATGAGCTCGACTTTCAGTTGCTATGGCAGTTAACACAGTCTCTCTCTTCTCTGCTTGTGCTTTAACATATAAATAGATTTATTTTGAGGCACTGGTCTTTGCGTGTGCGCACAGCACTGAGACGTGCCTTATAAGTTGCATCATGAAATACACAACCAACCTTGACTGTCCTTTCTTATCGTAGTCAAAGTCTGATGGTGCCACAGTGGAGATGCTCCATGAGGACAGTGATGAATCTTGCCAAAATATCACCCTCTCCATCATTCAGAAGGAAGTCCCATTGATTTATATGTACTGGTCTATCAGGAATACTGTCACTTACGAGTAGCTTAATGCCTTCCTGAGGCCTATCTTACCATACACATTTAGTGTGTAAATAATGGCCCATATGGGGTACTAACCAGAGTAGGATTATAAGTTTCAGGCTAGGGCTGTATCTAAAATATGTTTTCTTTTAAATCTCAATACCCACTTGTAACCTTTACAAATGACAAATTTAAAATCCAAAAGGACTCAGTTACCAGCCTCAAGAGGTTGAAATGGTGGGCATCCTTGAGTGACAATCATTAAATTCTTACATCTGCTAAAGCACTATGAATGAACAAAGCAACGAAAACACTGAAAATAAGTTTAATGAAGGTCAAAGAGTTTCTTTAGAAGTGTTCATGGTGTCCAAGTTCACATCGCCATGGATGAAGCTAGAGCCACCTTTTTTAATGTGTTGTCTGGTTATTTCTTAAACATCTACTTTTCAGTTACACAACATCAGTCTTAGTAGGAGGGCATCTGGAATTAAGTAAAGTAACATCAAAGTACCCCCACTGGTATCAATACCTCAAGAAGACTTCATTCTGAGAGATACAAGATATATAATCTTTGACACACAGCTGTCTGTGAGAATGGTTTTAATTTGTTTGGCCGATGGCACATTCTCATATTACAGGAACAGTCAAAGGCATCAACACTCCCACAATTAGCAGAGGAAAGACCCAACTAGCAAAGCAGGCATCAGCAATTGCACTCAGTGACATCATTATTCTAATGGTGACAGAGTCTATGTTTCAGACGACACAGCCAATGAATATAGACTTCAGTACCTAAAAAATTAGAAATTCTTTCTTCATTTGTTTTTGGACATTAGACTTAAGACAACTGAAGCATCAAATATTCTAAGGTAGTCCCTTGAAAACATGCAAAGACCCACCACATGCAAATTAGAAATTATTCTGAAGAATGAATTCACATCAAACATAATTAATCCCAATGGGAGAGAGTCTGTGTTTTTTTTTCTCACAGTACTTTACAGTACTTTTTAGTTAGGGTTTTTTCTAAAGAAGAATGCATGGGTGAAGTTTTTAGGTTTGCTCAGGTTGGGCAAGTTTACAAGCATAGTGTATTGGTGAAAATAGATCTGTCCTATATCTGTTCAAATGATTAAAGTTGTAAGTAAGACCTTTGAAATCTAATTGTTCATAACAAGTAATTTACCTGAAGGGCAATGCATGCTATGTCTGATTACATGTAATTATTTCATAATGTATAATTCTGAAACAATTCATCAAGAGAACACAAACACCCTCCAATAAAATTCAGACAGTAAGTAAATTTTTCTGCCTCATATAACCTGACATTTGAAGTATCTAAAGGATAAAATGACAGCGCTCATAGCGTAACATTGGCACATTTTGCCACTTCTAATTTGCGCAAACTAAGTGGCACTTTACATGCTATCATGACTAGGTGCTGGGATTTGACAAGTTGCACAAAAGGTTCATTGAGCCAAACATAAAGATCTCTTGAGTGGGTACAACATCCATTGTTTCCAGTTAGTGCACTTTGTATTGGCCAAAAATACAAGATAAATGATTGTGGCCATGTAGGCTTGAATCCACAGAAAGAAAAATTGTAACTTCTCTAATAATAAACAAGGTTAAAAACATAATCTGTTGCTCTGAGGGTAATGCGTAATAACAATGAAGGGATGAGTAGTGCTATGTTCTGTTGCCATGGATACAAGAAAAACAGAACAAACTCCTCAGTTCATGAAATTTCTCTTTTTCTGCCTTCTTTCTTACACACACCCCCACTTTCCTCCATTCAATACGTCCTCAGATCCAGCACGGTGACAGTTTGTCAAATTAAAACGCCTCCATAGCACCCATTCAGAGATGGCTTCCAACAATTTGCTTTTTATAAACAGTCGAGCGGAAAAGATAAAGAATAAGGAAGGGTGGAAACGTTCTACCATTCAGAATTGGAGTGTAACTACTGTCCACTTTCCTCCAGTGAAAGCAGTGCCACAAGCAAGGTTGGCTTTTCAAAATGTTGGGGATTGGCTTGACTGAAAGAGGACTTTTACAGTTTCCCTTTTTTCTCCTTTTTTCTGCTTTGCTTTCATCGCGTGAAGGCTCCCATTCTTCATGGCTGCCTCACTATTCCAGACTCGGCTGCAGCCCTGGAGGGAGCTTAGTGGGTCCAGAAGTCATGCTGCTGAGTGACAAACAGTGGCTCTCTCAAACTCCTATCACGCAGTGAGGAGAGCGCTGTAAAGGGGTTGGGAGGGGGTTATTTCAGATTGCTTGCATGATTTTTGTTTTGGAGGTGGGGGGGATTTGTTTTTTTCATTAGAAAATGGTTTTATGCATTTTATGCAAAAGAAGAGATGAATTAAGACATAAGAACAGAGGGAAGTAGAAGAAAGTGTAGTGGTTTGGTGGACAGGAGCCAGTTGGAATGGCTCAAACGGAGAGAACTTCTTTTCCTCCTACTGGACAGAAAAAGCAGCCCCAGAGAGACAGATGCCATAACAGATACAAAGAAGTACTCCGCTCTGTCAGCGGTGAACTCTTCAAATCTCCTGTGACAGAAATAATTAAGCTGTCTGTCAGTATCAGCTGTCTTTTTTTCCAAGACCATCTATTTTCCTACATTTTCTTTTTCCAGCCCACTCCGTTTCATTCATTTCTAACATCCCCTTCACCTACCACCTGTCCCATTTTACACTTTTTGCTAGATTGGAAACTGGAGTCATTAAGAGACAATTATTTTATTAAAACCTCCATCACTGTTTGTCTCCTGCATTCTATAGACTAACCGACTAAATACTGGAACTGCACTGTCCGTCCTTTTCAGCAGCGGCACTTATCTGTCTGCAACATATAATTCTGATGAGAATCTGGTACATTTTTGTTTGATACTGCGTATTACTTCAAAATCTCAAGGCACTCTGGGAGGACATGAGCTGTTTTTAGTTGTTCTAACAGCATCGGAAAACTTCAGATGCCGAAAAAAGCTGAATATGAAGAAGAGAGACATTTTGACTTATGAAGATTGCCCCTGTCTGAGACCTTTTGGTTTGCATAGATTCCCTGGGCGAGCGGAAGACAGGGACAATCCACAGAAGTTGGTCAAGCATTATAACAGAGAGGATTTCACTACCAACAACAGAATGATAAATTTGGGTGAAAAGTTGTCAATTTGACACAAAATTGCTGAGTCATAGATTTTGCTGTGGCACTTTGGATGACAGGGTGTTGACTTTAAATCAGACATGTTGGTACTACATTGGCAATAAACGAGAGTAAAACAATTAATCGAAAATGTTTGTTTAAGAACTATGGTGTCATATGAACATTTATTTTTCTCTATTTTGGTTACTGTTGTAACCACTTTCTCACCAACATAAAAAACAAATTAACTTTAAGATTGGCAGATAAGATACTTTCATCACTGCCACTGGGTCACTGTCGAATGTCATTGGTCCAGATGTCCATTCTGAAGTCATTGTTTGCAAATGGCAGCGAATACCAGGCAGCCGGTGCAAAAATGGCTCTACTGCAAGAATAGCGCAGTACACAAAATGGTCGTCCAATTAGGATATCATCTGCAAGCATATTCACTTTCACCCTGTTTACACCTAGTTCTAGAATACCTCTTCACACATATTGTGGACTGCCCAATTAAATGCATATATTTTTTTTAACACAAAGACAGCTGTTCACTTTTAACCAGTTTAGTTTACTTGCATTTACTTTGTTTTACTTTGCAAAATAATTGCGTTATAAAAGATGTATGCATTGCCCATTAGGATGTAGGATGATAACACCAATGCAAGTCTGAGACATATCAGTTGAGCTGGCCATTTTTCCATGCACACTGCTATGAGAATGTGGTTATATGCCAACATTGAAGGAGATCTGAATGACTTGATCTCAAAGCACACCAGTCCGATCAAGCACAAGTTATTTCAGGTGTTAACAGACGCTTTGATTCTGTAACTATCCTGAAACTACTGACGATTTCTACTGATTGAAGTGTCTTGCAAGAGTGTACAGCTGGTCGACATGTTCTTCATCTGATCAAATGAAATAAAAAAGAAAAATACTTTATCAAGTATTACTGATTGGAAAATATGTGATTGCAGAAAGAATTAGTAGACCAGCTCTATAAAACAAGGGTGGTCTAATAATTTATTTTACCACAACTGTTGTTTTTGGTAGTAGTTTTTTTCCCCATCAATGGCAAAGACTTCCTGTATCTTTTAGTGTTTCACCTACTTGAAAACACACTTTTATACCCCTATTGTGTTGTGTAGTGAGTGTGTAGAGTTACCAACATGTGCAGCGCTGTTACCTGGATAATCAGCCCCACAAATTCCTGCTCAGTTTATTTTCATGTTTGAAGGATAAAATGGAAAATATTTTGATCTTCTGTGTGCAGATCTTTTCCTTTACAATGACATGTCTACATTAAAAGCTTTTGTTTAGCTTTCTGCTAACTTTTTTGTCTTCATATGCTCGTACAGCTTTAAAGCAGTGCATAAACATAGAGTTCCTCCAGTCATGTCTTGGTGAAGTACATAATACTACATTCTCTGTGTTCCTGCTTGGAATTGTATTTATGACTGATTGTTATAAAAACAGTCCATTCATTTAATTCCAAACAGAAAATACAAGACAGCAAAAGTGAGTAAACAAAGTAACACAATAGGGTTCCCTAAAATAAATATACAAAGTATTTAAAGGTATAGGAAAACCCCTCTGCTTTTAAAAGTTTGGAGTATCCAGACCTTACTTTTCTTATCACCCTATCATTGTGGAATTTTTCAAACCGCTATTGATTGATGCATTTTTCATACTGTTCACATCATCTTTGAAATTGCACACTTTTAAGGATTACTGTTTTCATTTCAAACATTAGAAGAAAATGATATGGCCTACCTTGACATCGACGTGGGCCATAAGGACAGCAAAGTTAGTCAGATGGGTACAGGAGCATGCGGTATGTGTCCTGTTGGTGCCCAGTAAGCGGCAGTCCTGTGTCGACCAGTAACCAGTCATGGTTCGCTTGGAATAACTCCAGAAGGAACAGTTGGGGTTGAAGTTTTCCTCAGATTGCTGTCAGAGGGCAAAAACCATGAATGTATAAGTGGAATCAAAATGTCCCCACACTGAGTGAAACATGGGAATCTGATGTTAATCATAAACAGTTCCTGTTTTTCTTTGCAGCCTTCTTTTGTTTGCAGAATAAACACTTTAAAAGCGAATGCTAATTTCTTTCCCACTGCAATCCACATCCATTCTTAAGTAAATAGCAGGTGCTTTCACTGTCATAAGGCATCAAACAGCCTGCGCTTGTTTTTCATTTTGTTTTTTTTTTACCTTTCTCCTTAACTTTCACTGCATGACAATGGACTGCCCCACTGTTTAATAGGCACCACTGCTGTCTGTGTCGAGCTGCGGTCTTAATGACAAGCACGCCTCCCTGCTATCTCGCTTGCCATTTTATAAAAGTCACCCATGACACAGAAGCTGGGTAGCACAACAAAACCTAACTGCTGATAAATAGATACATTGACAGCTTTTTTCTCTTGAGCCCAATTTCCTTTAAATTCTCGCTGCAGAAACAAAGCAAGAATATCCATCCCATCTCTGGTGACTCTCATCCTCCAAGGTTAAACCCATCTGCTTTTGTACAGTAAATACTGTGAGGAGCTGCAGTTTTCTGTTTTACTTTTGCTGTACACTAATTGGCTTGATAAGGTTTATCCTTTGCGAATGTAGTTTTTCTGCTGATTGAGTTTACCCTTCACACATAAGACATAAAAAGTGTGTAAAATATTCAACAGCAAGAAGATAGGATGACCCTCTGTCACCATTAATAGCTTTAATTGGTCCAATTAAATAGTGAGGCAAGGAAGTGAAACAATAACTAGAGGACACATCATCATCCCAGAAGACCAGTAGACCAAAACCCCAAGGAGAAGAAAGGGGGGCTTAATTGAAGAAAGGCTAAACCCTGCTATCCTCACCTCAGTAGCAACATGGGCTCTATATTTGATGAAAAAGATGAGTCACTAAACAGTAATCACACTGTTTACATGTAGCTGGAGAAATAAATCTATACTGATCTTATTCCTTGGTATTACTAAAATTGTCAGTATCATCTGAAATATTATTAGACAACTGCAAATTAAGCTGAGATATAACTGCTATAATATAATCTTTAAGAAGAAAAAAAACAGATGTTTCTGCGGTAACATGCATGATTTGAAAGTAAAACCCTGTTAAAAGAATTGCTGACTGGGCCTCGGATTGGTTCAACAGAATGAGGAGCCCATGATGCACCTGTCAATATTGTGAATCAATTCTGCATCCAATCAAGTTTAATTAAAGAGGAAGCAAAACTTTCAATTATTGTTATATTATTATTGTACAGCACATGGCAAACACAAAATATGCTTTATAAGAAAATGCCTGCGCGTTTATAGCACTTTTACATAATAGGAAAAAAAACATTAGTAGCAGCTCTTTAAACAAGTTAAACATCTTTTAGCAGAAGGGCACTATTTTATGGCAATGACTTGATCTGAGGAAGAAAAATGTGTAAAAACACCAGTGCTCTAACATCACTGGAACGATAAGGTGAGTCAGAGCAATAACTGCTCTAACGCTGCCCCCTGACATTTTCCTACCATTTAAATTTTGATATCCGGAAGCATTCCTCCTTTAGCTTTTCATCCCTGTGCACTTTTATTTCTCTCTGCTGTTGCTTTTATGGTGGTCCATCTTAAACACAACACCCACTGGAATCTAGATATTTCTTATAATCGCTAAAGATGGTGTTTGTAGACAAAACAGGCATTTTCTGAGCAGAGTAAGAAGAAGATAATGAAATCGAGCGACGACTCCCTACAATGACTAAGCAGCATCAAATGAGGTCAGCTATGACTAATATTTGTTTAGAAGATTAGGATTGTGCTCAAACTAATACTATTTAAGATTTTCATACCTTCCCAGGAATTAGACATGTTCATATTTACTCTGTTTTGCTGGGCTTGAGATGGGATTTGCAAATTTAAGTTGTGCTTCAGGGATAGAGAAAATGATGATGAAAGGTTCTATCAAGAAAGTCTCACTGTAAGTGCACTCTGTGTAAATAAATGGAAAGAGACAAAGCGTGCATTAAAAGCACTGAATAAAGTGAAAACACCACCCTCCGCCCCCTTTTCCTGCCAGTTAAACAAATCCTTAAAGAAAATAAAAATTACCTGCAGATGTCTAATGGTAAAAATGACAGGGTCAGAGAGGTAGACTTTATAAGAGTCTTTGTTGATAGCAGCTGTGATAACTGGTGAGTTGACAATGACGGAGTAATTGGTTGCCATAGCTTCACTGCCCAACTTCATGCTGGCGTTTTCTGTTGAAAGGTAGCTCCCGATGTGTTTGTACAGGACGAATGCGATCCGAATTTCTCCTGAAATAGGAACAATATGAAAAGTATGTCAAACTGTATCAACTGATATCAGCGGTTAGTAGTATTAATAGCAGCGGATGTTATAATATACTTCTGTGGAAAGAGCAACACACCGAAATATGTTGGTACTTCCTGTAAAGAAATGTCCCAAGACCCCCTGCAACGTTCTCCTGTTGGTATATACAGATGTATTATTGATATGCGATTAGCACCTAATTTATAGGCAGTTATATCCAGATGAAATTTTGGAGCCACTGATCTCCATATTCTTGGATCCAATTCCATCTTCTCTTATAACTATGCTCTCCTCAAACAGCCCGGATCATCACAGAAGGCCTCCATAATTTGGAAGGGGAGAGAAATGTCCTGCTGTGAGTCCAGACTTATACCCAATTAAACACTTGTGGGTTTAGCTTGGGCATGCTGTTTGTGCTAGAAATCAGAAATCAAATCATCGCAATCAGAAACTCCTGGTGCAGGAATGGAATGTAATCCAGAGCAAAAACCAGTGACCAGGCTGATAACTATTTGGGAGGAAGAGCCAGTTTCCTGTAGCTTTGATTAGATATTCCACATGCTACTAAACTCCTTTACACAATGCAGAATGAATAAAGTGTAGAAATGGGCAAGCAGGGAAGGCCAGACTTCCCACTCTCTTATAGCATTTACCACCTCATCGTGGGGGGGGGGGGGGGTTGTGTCCTGAGGCATTCCTACCCAAGCCAACAGAGAAATTTAATCCCTCCAACATGTCCCGGGTCATCCCCGAGGTCTCCTTCTGTAGAGACGTGCCTGGAACACCTCAACCAGGGAGGATCCCATGAGGCATCCTAACCAGATGCTGGTGTCACCTCATCTGGCACCTCTTGATGCGACGCTCTCTGAGCTCCTCCTGGGTGACCAAGCTTCTCACCCTATCTGTAAGGAAGAGTCTGGGTTTTCGACAGAGGAAACCCATTTCAGCTGATTGTAGTCGTGAAGTTGCTCTTTTGGTCACTACCATACAGCTTGAGACCATTGGCCAATATGTCTTTTACCAACAGCAGATTATTGCAGGGAAGATTTTGGCACATTTGGTGGGGGGTGCTATCCACATGTTTAACTTCCACTACCAAAAACAATACCTAATAAGTTATACCTTATTGTAAATGTGAGTAATCAAGCTTTCAATAATATATAATACAATACCAACCGATTTTATCAAAAAGGAAAAATAATCTGCCAAAAATATTTTACTGTAAAAAATAAATAAATAAATAAATAAGGCTTATAGTTTAGGAACAACATCAGTTTTGTGGCTTCATTATCAAGTCTGAGACAATAAAGGAAGTACAGTAATTGTTCATGTTCCTTTGACCTATTTTTATCCAGCACCCACTAATGGATAATATAGCCTCTATTTGTTGAATTTTCTCTTATCTGAGCTATTACCTATCACATAATTGAGTGACATGGGGTTATTATTAACCTCAACCAAGGAAAATTAGCTAAAGAGCAAAAGAGGGAAAAAGTATATTGTCTTCATACTTTTAGATACTAACTTGAGACATGAGGAGACATTTGGGTCTGATTCTCCTTACACTGACACTATGGCAAGGCAAGACGTCTAGCTTTGTGCTATTTATAAATCTTTCAGATTGAATTAACAGTGTTGCTGGGAAAACACTCGACAAATAATCAAAAAAGAACACAAAGAAAAACTGACTAGTGTCGAGTTTGCAGGTCTACATGATCAAATCTTTCAACGTATTCACAGCTACTTAAATAAAACATCCGAAACATGTGACAAACAGCGTTCTGCTGCCACTGTGAAAAGGTGAGAAATTTTCTTGCTATTAATTTCCTCTTCTACTTTTTCCTCATACTTACCCCTTTTCCCCCAATCCTGCCATCTCACTTTCAAGCACTGATATGGAAGAAATCCCCCTCCTGCTGTGACTGAGATCACTCATTCAGATAAGAAAAAAAAAGAAAAACTGCCACCCAGTTATAATAATCCTATAATAATCCACCAGGGGACAGCTGGACATGGACTTAGTCATCCAGCTGAGAGACGCCTGGTGCAGCTTGAATTGATTCTGATTTGCATGAGCAGGCTATAAAGTCTAAAAGTCAGCACTGCTCTTGAAGATAGCAATGCATTGTGTCTAACTACCTCATTTACAGTTTAAAGATGCTGCTTGAATGTAACTTATTCTACAGCCGGAGCTTTATTTGAAGACTGTGAGAAGCTTGAATCACTTTATATGCAACAGCGGTTTTAGAGGGAAAATTATTTACTATCATCTGTAATGAAATTTCTTCCGAAAATAAACCATTAACGCTTCACGTTTTGATAAAAAAATGAATAGAAAAATGAACTAAAAACATTTTCTCAAGTGAAGAAACATTTCTCTAATAGTTCTTTATATTTCAAGCATGCACTTTATCCTAAGTGTGAATGAACAGCAAAAAAAAACAAAGCAGTAGCTTCAAAATTTTCAAAATCTCACCATTTCTGCCGTGCTGCTTGAGCGTGTTAGCTGACAAGTGGATAGAATTGCCTTGTCCTCCACTTTGTGGGAACTTCAGATCAGGCAAATTCCCGTCTGTGCTCATCCTCGCTACTTCCAGCTCTGCAGACACACAATCAAAATCTTGAAAACAAAATCTTAAAAAATTACATCTCAGAAAAGGACTAACTAAATATTATCTTATTACATTTATAAATTTTATTTAAAAAAAAGAAACCTGGTAAAATTGGGGAAAAAATGGTCAATTAAACAAGTCTCATACAGAAGACAGAAAAAAGCTAGGTGCCCTTGAATGTAACTGGGAAGCTTGCATTGGATCATTTGGCTCTTGTGGGTTGTGGTGTTCAATGGGCTTGCTTCCCACAAATCCCATCAGATCCCATTAGCATCCGGGAAGCTTGAAGGTTGGGTGAGTCCCTTCTTTCGCAGTTTCTGCAGCATCTCCTGCTGTCCTGCTTAGGAGTGGGTGCTCGTATATGAGGCTGCCGTTGCCATATGGGGGTGAAACTGATATTCAGAAATGGTTAAGTAGGTGGCAAGTGTCAAAATTACATCTAAGTGGATTACAGGATGCAGACATTCCTAGCTCAACACTGCACATCAAGTACTCGCATTACCTCTCACTGGTTTTAATAGTATAGTTGATCAGTGCAAGTATATACATTCCGATCCTTAGTATAGTTTTACATCTAGCAGATGGTTTTCATTTTCATTGCTTTTTCCTCTTCCTGAGTCTTTTGAAGTTGTATCAAATGTAGATGCGACATTGTATTCTCTTGAGCTTAAAAAGACAAAGCCTTCATTTTAGAGAATCGTTTTTCTCATTAAGAGCAACGACAGCAAAAGATACAAGTTGAAGATAAAGAGAAGCTTCTACAGCAGCTCAACAGCTGTTGTGTCTGAACCAAGCTTCTAATTTATGGTTCAAAGATTTCAGTGTAGCGCAGCGATGAAAATGAGCTGCTGATAGGACTCCAGCTGAAATAAGGAGCTTGTTTCATCAAAGTTATTATGCTATGATACAATTCAATTTAATAAAGCTGTCTAGTGTGCTCGAATCTCAAGTACCGGTGACCTGTGAGAAGTCTTAAGATTCCTAAATGTCAAATTAACTCCCAAAAAACTGAAGTGAATGCACTGACTTATTAAAAGGCAGAAATTTTATAAAAAAAAAATGATGAGAATTGATGTCAAACAACTTCGATCTAATGAACATAGGGGAAAAAAAAAACAACAAAAAAAATTGTGCACCTAGCACTGCAGGCAACACCTGTGCCCAACTACACTACAGCAGTTCGACTGCACATATCTACTGTTTGAGCAAGATGTTGTTTTGTTTTTATTTTCAGATGTAAGTCGCTGTGGAGAAAAGTGTTTGCCAAATGACTGTAATGCAATGTAATGTTAAATTTGACAAACTCAGTTGGGAGGTGCAAGTACATTAGCAATGACACAGCAGCTATATACATAAACTGCTTCTTTTGTTTATATAAAGTACAACATTATTAGCCAGGTAATGATCAAATTGAAGTACTGACACAGGAGGGTGGTTTCTAGGTTATAGCCGGCAATCTAGATGGAATTTTAAAGAAAGATTGTGAGGCTGTCAGCAACCACTTGCAGTGACGAATGTAATCAGACTTACTTGGGCTCTGTCAAAATAATATAATCCACCAGCTGGAACGACTTAAGCTTCAGCAATCTATGTCTTCTGCAGTTTATCTGTTATAAAGCTGGTTTATGTGAGAATTACAAGCATATTTATCAGAGTCTTGACTATCATTCGGATTTTGAAGCTTGTTTGTCCAGGTGTGAAACATGGTGCTGATTTTATTCTTTCCTGTTTAGGTTGTTTATTGTAGAAGTTGCTAAAAAACACACTGACTATGTGAGAAATACATAGTTGGTCATTTTCATGCAGAATTTTGTTATATATATGTTTTTTTTTCTGAAAGTGTACACCGATTTATACAAATGCTTTGTTAACAGAAAAATAAATCAGATTTATGAATCTTAAGACCCTCCTGAACCATCCAAGGTATCTCGTTTTTAGTCAAAGCTTAGTTGAGCATGCAGCAAATCAAGATTCCTTTCCAACTAACCTCTTTGAGCAATAAGTCACCCAGCCAGACTAGATCTAGCTTTTCAGGATGGAAGGGCCATAAAATCAAATGTATCATTTGATACATGCAGTTTTTGAGACATTGTGAATCATTTTATAGTAAAAACTTTATTCAAAACCTTGTTGGATACCATATGATACTGGTCTCCTGCCCCCTGATAAACACCAGCGATAAACACCTTGCTAAATGCATGGAAAACAGCATATTTTAGAAGGGTGATTTAATTTGATATATTCACGAAAATGTCTTCTGGTACCGTATTTTGATGACCATAGGGCGGACTTAAAAGTGTAATGTGTTATTTTGTGACTTTGAGAAAGCGGCTGTCGGAGACAGCATGAGAACTGTGTGGAGAGAAGTATGGCTGCAGTGAAGTAAATGAACACGGACCAACAGCTTAACAAAAAGGAAGAAATTGACTATAAAACCATAAATACACTGCAGCACGCTCCGATTAGATTGGATCCCTGCCAGAAACACAAACCTTTTGGTAGCTTGCCAAAGTAAATATCGAGCCGCTGCAGGCAGCAGCGGAGGTTGTAGCTAGCTGTCACTTCAACTAGCTAATGAAAATAAGTGAAATTTAAAAAGATTTCAGTAAAACAGAAAATAAAGCTAGGACACGGCAGCAACAATAGACCCAAAAGAAACTCGCATTTTTAACATCCTGAATTCTGATCGTGGTGAACGGAGTTAAACAACTGGAGCTAAACAGAGCCCTGAACTGTCATCTAGCCATTCTGTAAGAGTAGAGGGATGGGACACTAATCTCTCCGTTTTGTCTTCTTTTAATTAAAATGCGACCCGTGTATCCATCTTTGAGATTTGGCCATTGTTCGAGTAATGAAATTGTTATTTTTAAGTTTTTTCTGAAGCAGTATTACCTTTTAAAACAGTACTAGTTTAGCATTTTTGCTAATTTATTTATGCTAATGTAACTGGAAGAGCGAAAAAAAAATTCGCCAATTTTGGCAAAGAAACAGGGCTACAGCGAATATAGTATATAGGATAAATTGTGTTTTTGAAGGTTAAAGCATGTAAACATATTATGGATCCCAAAAGCATCTTCTTTTCATCATCACAATCAGCCACAACATTCACTTAAAATCAGAAATGTAACATATCGGTGCTGATCAGCGGATGATTCAAGCATTACTGTTGCAGGAGCTGCAGCCATTGCTACAACATCTCTGAAGCTGACTTAGCCTGAAGTGAACTCCCACTGCTTGACACACAAGTTGATGAAGAATAACAAACAGAAACTTAATTAAGCCTGATAACATGTCCAGCTGATGTCACTGTGACACAGTGACTTTGATAAAGGTTAGTGGTGACAAAAAGCTGCACAGAGGGCATTTAAAACTTCTTTTGTAACTCTTCTTATACCATGCTTTCCCATAGTTGTACAAATCTTTTGTATTAGTATTCTCCTGTGCTTTTCTAAAGGCCAGGGGTTTTCTGAGACATTCCTATTCAACTTAGCTAAGACAATACCCCAGATACCTCACCATTGCCTGGATTCCAAGCCTGACTTTTGAATAAAGGAAGCATTTTTCTCCTGCTTCTCCTTTCCCTGTGTGGCTTTGTAAAAGAGCTTACAATAGGCTTTAGGGAATTTCTTTGATGCCGTAGGAGTTGTTGGATCCATAGGCTATGCCTTCAAAGCTAGTTTGAATAACACGCTAATCGGCAGAAATCTGTTTGTGAGATTATCATGCAGAGTGAAGCACTCTCTCCTGCAGACAAAGCCATAGCCGGGCACATGCACTGTAACATGTAAACACAAGACACAACGGCTGAAGAAATCTCCTTCCCTAAAGGGGAAGCGAGTAGACATTTTTATCAGATTGAACCTAAAATTGCAAGGATGCTTTCTAATGGTTTTTGATTTGCTTGAAAACACACAAAACAGCTTCCCCCGACACGAGAATATGTCACCTAGTTTCTACTGTGTCTGAGATAAACCTGCACGTTACATGTAGCACTGAGTAAAATGATCCATCATTAGCTGCTGCACTGATTATCAATAGTATTAAAGCACCCCGGTGTCCTCGTTTAATGTTCCTGCGCTAAAGCATGAAGGACTGCAGACAAGTGGAAAAAAAATAAAATAAAATAAAAAATAAGCCAAGCAAACAGAGAGATAAGGCCTAGTAAACATGTCAGCAGCACATAATTAACCAGGCTACCGCTATGTGCTATAAAATCTCAGCTGAGCTGTGCAGGCATCATCTTATTCCCCTCTCCAAACGAGCCCAGAATCTCCTCAATACCCAGATGAATTGTGTGCCAGATACAATAAAACCCCTTTTTTATTAATTCTCCTTACGCTTGCTTCCTTTTAAGTGAGTAGACCTATATTTTTAAGTTGCCATGGCAGCAGGAAAAAGAAAAAAAAATCTACATGGTGAGAGAAAGGGTGATACATCATAACATTTATGATTAACATGATACATTTTTATTTCTAATTCCTCCCTTCTCTGTATGCATCTTTTCATTTAGCTTTACTGTGTGAACAGTCCTCACTTTAAATGATGATACAATACAGTGCCAAATTTCCACGAATGATGTTTTCATATTGGATTGTTCTACCAGGGAAAAGAGCAACGGGAGGACTTTCATTATTTGCGCCCACTTGGCATTTACACACTCAATAATTAGCAACGATACCCGATCTGCACAACTAGTGGTTAATTCTGGGCTAATAAGTGACTTGACTTTTACCACAGTCGTATTCAATGATTGTCAATGCTGACTATTTCAGACATAAGCAGCCCTGCCAGGCTTAGCCTCTGGCAGGAGAGAAGCATTCCTCAAACGACCTTCACACTTGATCCAGTGCCTCAAAAACCCGGCTGTCAATAAAAAGGTACATGGGATCAATATCTGTATGGTGAAATCTGTGAACCTTAAACAAAAAGCAAGAGTAGTGGAGGCAGAAATACTGCAGAAGTATCCAGGACAAAAATAAATCAGAATGATAACAATACATATTCAATTACTTGAATTTTTAATTGTCATAATAAAAACTGGAATAAGTAACAAAGCTAAAGATCCATTTCTGTATATCTTGAGTATATAATTTCTTCCAAGCTGGTTCTACACATACAAACACTTGAAAATTAAATGTTATGGCTTTACTGTCATTATATCCCCAAACGTGGAGTTTCGGGGATATAATGGTTTTGCCCCGCCATCGGATATCCTTTGTGAGAGCGTGATCATTTTTATAATTGGATTTTGATACTCAGCATACCTGTTAAGGTCCCCAATGGGACGACCTGGGTTGAATTTCCCGATTTTGGGATTTATAGTTTCCACACCAGGTGAAAATAAAAGGTCATGACCTCAGGATGCATCCTGTCCTGACGTCATATCGAGCTGGTTAAAGTTTCAACACCAGGTGCAGCTTTGTGACTATTTTGTCTGTTTGAGGATTTGGGAATTGGAGGATTGGGGCCATTTGGGGATATACCCCTAGCCAATAGGCGTTGTGCTTTATCTTCAAAGAGATGGGAAAAAAAATAAAAATAGCTGTATAGTTTTTCTCTTCCATTACATATGTTTGATTAATATGTCACTTCAAAATGAAAGTACAGAATGCTAGTGCGAAAAAAATATTTTGTGACACTGGTACTCAGAAAAGTCTTCAAGTTAAAGATTTTATTTTGTGCTGCTGCAACAGTATAAATGCTTTTGGGTGGATCCATTGAAATAGACAAGCTTTCATGATCAAACAACACGTCATTTTCCACATATTGAAGGACATGCTGTCACTCTCTGTTAAAAATCTACAGTTCAAGAGCCTGTCTCTTTAACACCATACTGATGCAATGCCTTGTCTACTTTAATTAAGTGACAGATTAGTTGAAACTGGTTCTAAGTGAGGCAATAGGTCATATTATCCAAATGTGTATCAAGGTGATGACATTAGGTTAAAAAATGGACTACACAGAAACAATTTCAGAGAGTTGAGCTGTGTCATCAGTGGGAGATCATACATCAGGGATTTGCAATTTTGCAGACGTTTTACACACACACACACACACACACACACACACACACACACACACACACACACACACAAAATCTGTCCAACACACAAATGCAAAGTAGAACATCAAGCCTTTTGACATTTACATAAATTGTCAGAAAAGCTGCCAAGAGACACAAGTCCAACATCTCAGCATATACTTACGGATGTTGTCAGTGTTCTCCTGCACAATGTCTGTCTTCAGTAGGTTATCAGCCAAGACGAAGGCCCCCTGTTCCACTGTGTCCAGCAGCATTGTAGCGGCCCTCAGCTGCTCCACTGTGCTCAGATCCTTCCAAGCTGCTTGGGCCTGTGGCTGCAGCAAATTGTTGACTGTCTCCACCATAGCCTGGGGAGTCAAAATTACCAATGTTATTGAGAGGAAACCAGGCTAGTCTGGGAATGCTGTTGTTTGGCATGGTGGTTTGATAAATGCTATGAATGAAGAAAGATGGTAGAGAGCTAAAAGAAAAAGGAACAAGAATACTAGGCTGTGCGACAGTAAAGGTAACAGGGAAAAAATAATACAAATTTACTTCATGAGTATTCTAACTCATTAACAAGTCATGGTTTTGAATTTTAACTGCTGACAAATGATAGCGACACCTGCACTCAGAGCGATACTGGTAATGTCGTTAGCCTGTTTTCTTACTGTTAAGACAACAAGTTAATCATGAAAATGAATCACAACCAGTGCAAATAAAACAAGATGACTATTCATGCATGACTTGAGGGTGGAGTATTTAATTGGGGTGATAAACTATCTTCCAGTACACAAATGCTATGAAATAAACAGATAAATAAATTAAGCAGCAACTCTGAGACGTTCCAGTGGGCACAAAAAGGTATTTGCTGGAAGCGGCTATCTGCAACTACTCAATGAAGATCTCTCCTGCATAATAATATCACGGTATTGACCAATCTTAATGCCTTCCTAAATCTCCCTGCAATAATGCTGAAGCAAATGCACACGTAAAAAAGAAAGAATGGACAAAAATAATTCAAAAAAGCATCCACAAGACAAGATAAAAAATTAAGAACCATTAAAGATTTTAAAATGCCAATGGCAAGATTTATGAATGGGAAACTAATTGGTCAAGCATAGCGATTGTTTCCTTTTACCAGCGCTACAAAGTGCAATCTGAGCCCAAATGCCATTGAAAAAAAAAGGGGGGGAGGGGGGGGGGCAAAACTTTTTTTTGAGCCATTACAGTACTGCAGGTGGTTATATCTCTCATTTGTAGAAATATTTTTACTCTGTAAACAATAGTAGCATCTTCGTGCCCTTTAAAAAAAAGCTTAAACTATGATACTCCAAGCACAGCTCCTCAAATAATCCCAAATATCAACTTGTCCCTTTGTTGACACCTACATAAATAGGTGTGGCATCCTGCAAAACTCTCTCTCTGAACTTGGAAACCTTTCTGATCAAGGAAGGAGTTTTAGTATACCTAAAACAGCACAAAACGCAAGAGAAATCATGTGCTTGAAGCATAATCCTGATCAAAAAGGGAAAAGAAAGGCTTTACAGATATTATGCACAGGGCAAAATTCTGACAATACATTGGATTTTAAGTTGGTTTTGAGTAAATTTGAAACTAAAAGAAAGCACAGGCGGGTTGTCTTTAAGTCTCAGGTGGACCATCTGGCAGCTCCCCATTCAAAACAAAACCTGTTCAGGGTAAGCTGCGCACACACTCGCACTGCGAGTCTGACGCAAGAGTGAGAACACACTTCTGCACCTGCTAGTACAGAGGAACACGCACAACTTCGTGCAATGCTACGAACACTGAAACTAATGCATGTCTACCAACTTTGAGGTAATTATTCGTTATCTGCATCCAATCTCCAATCACACCTTTTGACATTCAGCTAGAGGCTGAGGTTGATTCGCCTTCAATTATGGAGCTCTCCCCCACGCCCCCCCCCCTTCTACACACCCTTCTGTTCACCACTTCAAGATTGCCTTTCCTCACTTTTTAGAGCCCAGAAATAATGCTCTGTTCTAAGTAGGGATTGATGGACTTGCAGAGGTGGTGTCAGACTTTTTTTTCCACATACAGAGATCTATACAAGATAAAAGAAAAGTGGAAGAATCACCAATGCCTATACCTGAGGGGCATAATGAGAACATTGATGAGGTGACACAAAGCAATGGAGAAACAACAGGAAGTAAACGCACCAAGTACAACATGTGTATCAAATTTGATCTCATAATTAGTCAAAGTTTTTGATGGCTTTTAAGGTAATTGTATGGTGACTCAATGTGCATCCACACAGCCAAAGACCGAAACACATACGAATAATTCTAATTATTAACGTGGATATTGAAGGCTAACTTAGCCTTTTCGAGAAAATAATGGCATAAGACACTTTCTCTGAACTTGATGATAAGCAAATCAATTAATTTTCATATTTCAAATTCAAATATATGTATTTATAAAGCACTACAAAGCGGAAAAGGTGCTTAACGAAGATTTTAAAATAAAATAAGGCATTTAACATTATATTAGAAACTTTTTTTACACTTCCAGGCACACAAAAAACAAGTCCTCCTGCAAAATCCTCCATTTTTCCACCCATTCTTCTCCCGCTTCCTGTTCTACTCATACAATAACTGTAACTACTATATTTTATATCTTAACTGAACACAAGTATAGCAATACTTGTAAAAAGAAACATAATAAAGATAACGAGAAAGCGATATTTAGGGTGTCCATCCACACCAGGAACCAGCTCACCCATGACCATGCAGGCACCAGTACAGGAACCACCCAATCAAGTCAGGTTCCTACCATAGCTATAGGGCTGTAGTGTAAAACCCCCCTGCTGCGCTCAAGACAGGGCAATCGCTGCAGCAACAATCCTTCATGCTGGGCAGGCAGAGTACCCACTGGTGTGATTATCTGTTAACTGTTGCATCGTCTTTACATAAATAGATTCAAAATAAATAGAATAATAATGGAAAATCCCTGTGAAAATGATAATTATTAGCTTGAGTCACCATGCAGGAAACATGACTGGCCGTGAAAAGCTGCAGTGCACAGTCCGTTTATACTGATGCAGGAAGAGAGGAAGGAAGGGAGAGGTGGACATTAGCGGGAGCTTGGCAAGAGTCCAAGCCAAGCTGTGGTGTGCACGCCTCTATCTGTGCACTGATTGATGAAATGAACTCCGGGTCTGGGAAATAGATTCTGGCTGAGGCTGATCTCCCTCCTTCCCTTTCTGGCCAGCTCTGTGCACTCACTTTCCATCCCCTCCTTTCCCGTCACTTCTCCTAACCAGTTGCTTCTTCTCACCAACATCCAGGGATGATCTCAAAATAATGAGAAAAAAAAGACATGGGGGGATATGTTTTTTTTTTCTGTCCTGGTCTATCTGACTACATATCGGTTGGCACATAAAGCTGTTGCATCACTTCTGCCTTTCATTGCCTGTTTTCTTTTACCTGCCGGCTAAATCATTCTTCTTCTTTGAGATTCTCTAAAATCTTCTGCCTTAATATTTCATGAATCCATCTTTCTCTAGTAAGTGGGTGGTTGTTTCTGGGGAGGTGAGTTTCTAAGGGATTACCTTTACGATTTTTTTCTTTTTTCTCTATTCATTTGACAATAACCACTTATTAGTGTGCATTCTCCTCATCCTGAGAAAAAACTAAGCTTTTGTTGGAAAATGTCAGTTAAAAATGGTGTCATTCCAGTTGATGTTTATTGCAACTTTCTATATATCACTTTATAAATTCTTCCTTATCCACGTAGCTACAATAAACCCATAATAGTGCAAGTTTTTAACGTAAAACAGGAAGTGTAGGCAATTTTAACCTTTATTTATGTTACAGATTAAATTAATCAATGTCTTAATTTTTGTATGTTTTCTCTCACATAGCATTAAGTAGCTCTTTTTTATCATGCTAAGTAACAATTATCAGATTGTTTCCAATAATATGTATGCAGTTATGCCTCTCCGTGTTCTCGCTGGCTCTGAATTGGCGATGCTTTGAAAGATGTGCATTTTTATCTTACTGTACCTCTAAATCTGCAGATATTGTGTGTGGTTTAAAAAATGAGAGATAACCAGTTTTACTGATGTTTATTATGTAGCTGTTTGTATTGATTTGTGTAAAGTTCTAAATAAGCTGTTTTAATAAATCCCTTACTTTAAAAAAACTCTTCTGTAGAAACCAGGGTCATCGCAGTGCACTCCAACAACTTTTAACTTTTTCTTAAAACCCCAAGATCAAAATTGAGAGAATGACCTCAATGAAGATGTCAGAAGACTGCAGGTCAGGGTTAGCTGCTTTGCTGTATACGATGTAACAGACTGCAGATGCAATATACTATTGGAAAGCTAAGATCATAGAGATTTGAGTTGACCAGAGTCTTTTAGGATATGCTGACCACAGTTACTGCCATCAAAAGAGAACAATAAACACTAAATTCAGATGGATTTTAAAGTTCCTGCAAATCCACTGATATTGTCCTGTCAAAAAAGAGCCAATGACAACATGTGTTGCAAAAAAAGATAGGCATCTCCTTTTGAAAAGTGTCCCTAAAACAGCAGTAAATGAGCTTTTTAGGATAATTTTTTTTATTCCTCTACTTGATGGTGACTAATCAAATTGTTTATTCAGAGAGAAGCCTGCTCCCTGTCCTTCCATTCTGCTGCAGATTCTTAAAAGGGATAAGATGGATCGAAATGTGATGGGGCAACCAGACTGTGTTAATAAATGCCACCCGGTAAAACAACCTCTGTTACAAAATGAATATAATTAAATTTGTAACATTATCACACATAACTACATGCCTATATTCTAATATTATTCAGTCCAAAACTTGATCAACAGGTGCATCTGACTCTCTGTAACCAACTACTACCTCCTTCAGCCATTGTTGGTGGTCAATCGCTTTGCTCGCCTCCAGCTGGCCTCTCTACGCTGCAGTTACCATTTCAACGGTGCTTGGAATCCGGGTTAGCAATAGGACGCTTTCCTTGATTCTCCCTAGCTACCTAGCTTGTATGTAGTTGTTGGGTTCCAGGTAGAATGGTGGTGGGATTTACCGGAGCCCAATTGATTATTCTATTATTCCACAGGCCCGGCTCCAGGGAGCTACTGACAGTGGTGGAGGTAGTTGTAAGCGTATTATAACAGCAGCGTATGGCTAGCTGGAGGAAAACAAGCAGAGTGAACACCCATAGTAGCTGGGCGAAGGTGACTGTAGCAACTGGAGAGTTTGCAGCATTTGCTGCTATTCTCGGACTGAAAAATCTTTTTCTCAACCATGCAGATTCTTATATGCACATTCACACACTTGAATTTTCAAGTTAATTTTTTTTCTCAAGATAACAAAACAGAATTTTCAAGTACAAACCTGGAAATTAGTTGCAAATATTAATTTTGAGCACAAAGTCTTTAAGACTTTATATTGAGTTCAATATCAGCAAAAAACTGGTCTATTTTTGTGTTTTTGTAGAATTGGAACTAGAGATTTGAAGGGTGCACACAGACGTTAGCGAACAGTTGCAGGCTGTAATCATCTACAAGCATTTGTTTATAAAATTCAACCAGAATTTAGCTTTGTTTATGTTTGCATGTTTTCAGTTCCACTAACAATTAGAGTGAGTCTGAGTATTATGGGGAAAAAAGGTTTATATTTTTAACTTTCAGAAGATGAAAGTCAATGGTCTGTTCCATATGACTCAGTTTACTCCACCAAGGTGTAAGCATGTAAGTCACCAAAATGTGACAAATGTTATATTAATACAAAAGACATCCTTCAAAAATACCCACAGACTGGCTGAATAAAAGCTTCCCTGCACCAGTGGAAGTTTGAACAAATGATTCCTTTTGTTGACTATCACCTCTGTGTGCACAAAGACAGTGTTGGGACAAACCAATCCCTCTCATGCATTAATAGCACAATGCTGAACTGAAAGAGGGAGCGCTGAATAATCCTATCAGAACACTAACACAAAAGGAAGTAACAAAGGAAGACAGACCGGGTAGTCAGGGGTTCATCCTGCACTAAGATAATTACCCAAAGCAGGAGAAGAAAAGAAGAGATGGAAAACCAGCACAGTCTCCACACTGTGAGATCCAGCACACAACTTGGAAAAAAATTTTAAAAATCAATGGATGTCACACTAGAACAGCCAAACTGAAGTCTAAAAGAAATCAAGCCAAAACTGAAAGGAAAAAACTATCTTCAAGCAGCTTGTATTTTTTATATATCTTATTTAAACAAGAGTAATGAAGACTCTCATGGTTTATTCAACAGGCGAAGAAAAAAGGAAAATTAAGCTTGCACTAACCGGCATGTGTGACATTAAACACACCAACATCAATGGAAGAGACACAAATTTCTACCCTGCACTACAATGTAGAGAGAGAATTCAGTTTGAACAAACATAAGTTATTTTATCTGCTAGAACTTTCTTTCTTACACTATATGTGTTCACAAAAATTCTTAAACTTCTGAAATCCTAAATTTTTTTACTCTTTTGGATGTTATGTTATTTTATATTTTGGAGGTATCAAATCAAACTCCTACATAGCATTTATTTCCTACATACGTTGTGTCAACATACCTATTTAGCTGGAGTTTAGGGAGCAGAGCAACAGAAAGTAAAGAAAGCTGTCCATTTGTCCTTAAGTAGAAACAGCCAAGAGTATTGAACAAAAGCTCACATTCATTTTTTTCTCTTTTAAAGCAAAAACCTTGTCATTGCAGATAGTTTGACAAGACTCAAAAATAGAATGACATCGAGTCCAGGCCCAGAAAGAAGTGGACTCATTTCCTTTGTTATTCAAGAGACCATTGTTTCGTGTGAATCATTCAGTGTCAGATGTCTGGACTCAAAGACAGGCACTTTGCAGTTTTTCTTAGAACTATTGAAGTGTCTTCACTTGTCTGTCATTGTTTAACATTTAAGAGAGAAAAAAAAACAGGAAAACTGTAAAGTGCAAGAACGCTGATTAGCATCCCAGCCTTCACTGTTTACTATTCACACTGAACATTGCACTGCAGGTTAAATGAGGTATCTGTTAATGACAATGACCAGTTTATCTTTATCTTTCAGTAAATGACCACCGAACATTTTTTTGCATCTCGTTATAGTCTTGAATGTGGAGCCTCCCACGAGTTTCTTTAAGGTCATCTTGGCCTCCAACACTCCCCTGGACAGTCTTTCATGCGAAGGTGTTGTTTTAATGAGGGTCAGAGTTTCACATCCTCCTATGTGGAAAATTCATTCTCACTTGGCTCCTACTGGCACAAGATATATATATATATATATAAGATGCATTGATGCAGGGAGAAATGCAGTAAAAAAAAAAGCACATTTTGTACTTCTTTTGGCTAAAGGAGATGTTCTTTGAATTTGGAATAGCATAAATGGATATAATCACTTTAATTAGATGATCGTAATGTCAAGGGCTGTAAACAAGCTGCCATCAATATGACCGAAAGGCAGCAAAGGCAGGGCGCCATTTTTATCATGTTGATTCAAAATCAAAAGGCACAACAGAGAAACATTTCTGCAGGGGGAACACAGAATTTATCATCATCCACTTTGTTGCCTTATCAAGACCAAACCCTTGTTCACAGAGATTAAATTAACCATGATGTGCAGCAGATACGACTCTGAAGACATTTTCAGAATCTTTGCTTTACTTGGACAAACTAAACTATTTTTTTTATGTTGCAGATTAAGATCTCAAGACAAAATGTATTCAATTGTCTTTTTTGTTTACCGCTTAAAAAAAAGAGATGTGTCAACTGAGATCAGAATGAAGTCTTATTTAATGTAGACATTAACCACAACCTCACCGTAACACCTGCAACTATCACAATCTGTCTCCCCCCCAAGTGCCGTCATTGTTTCCAGCTCGCTGTGTGTCCTCGGAACAGAGGGACAGCGGTGGCAGGTGCATCTTTCATTTGCTTTGTATTTCTTTGCTAATCCCACTTATGTCTTCCACCAGGGTCCTGTCGGAGAAAACACTGCCCGATTTCCCTAATCAATGAAAGTCCCTCAAGGGCCAACAGCACATGCAGTCGATGCCTGTGTTTACTTATGGCCACAGATGTTGCTTTGTCGAGTGAAAGCACTTCACTGTTGTTTGAATTTGTCAAGGCAGCAAAATTGAGCTGTGTGTACAGTCATGTGGTACTGTGGAGTGGAGCTGCAAAGTGTTAACAACACCCAACAGCCAGAGAAAAGCAACCGATATGACTTTCGAGTCTGTCACCTTAATGGTGAAAGATTTGATCTTTCATAGACTTATTACTTTTGACAGTAATCATGCAGAAAAATGTAATTACAGTAAATTACAGTTTTTATAGGTTTTGCTTTATTCTGTTTAATTTACAAAAAATAAAACAATGATTGGGATTAGGTCTTATTGTCTATTAAATTTAAATTTGGATTTTTTTTGTAAAGCAGCAAGTACATTTCAATTTGGAGAACATTTATGTGTGCATCACTGGTTCCATTTGATAAATAGCAAAACAAAAAAAGCGACATAAGTAAAGTTTAAAGCATTTCCTTCTATACGACTTTAGTAATTTTTTTAAAGATAACATTCAATTTTAAATGAGTAACATAACCTCCAAATCTGAGACCACCTGAGAAAAGGGTGGAGTGTCCACTCCGGGTCGTCTTGTTCACGAGTGAGGGAAGGATAGAACAGTAATGTCGTGGTGAAGAGGGAGCTAAGACAGAAAGCGAAGCTCTTGATTGACCAGTGGGTCTTTGCTCCTACCCTTAGCTATGGTCATAAGCTGTGGGTCGTGACCAAAAGAATGACATCGCGAATACAGGCTCAGGAAATGAGGTTCCTCCGCAGTGTGGCTGGGCTCTACTGTAGAGATAGGATGAGAAGCTCGGTCACCTAGGAGGAACCTTTGCTCAAAGTAGAGCAGTTACGCCTCCACATCGAAAGGAATCAGACCAGAAGCTAGGACATCTGGTAAGGATGCCTCCTGGGCACCTCTCTGGTGAAGTATCCCAGAATTGTCCCTGCAGGAAGAAACCCCAGGGAAAACCCATGACACACTGGAGGAATTACATCTCTTGGCTAGCCAAGGAACCTCTCAGGATTCTCCCTGGTAAGATGAAAATTGTAGGTTGGGAGATGGAAAGTTTCGGTTTCCCTTCACAGATTGCCATCCTTGCGACCTGCCTCCAGATAAGTGGCAGGAAATGGATAGATGTAATATTCTTTTTGAAAGGAACTCCAACTAATGTTAATGTGTTGGTATTTTTTAATTTGACTTAACGCAAAGCTTCTCAATTCTGATCCTCTGGACCCCCTGCCTTGCATGTCTTAGAGCCAACCTTTTTTCAACACACTTGAATTAAATGAATGGCTTGTTAACAAGTTGCAAAGAATGTCATGAGCAGGTTCATGAATCTGAATCCAACTATTTTGTCCGACCCTGTCTTCATTCACCTAATTGTCTTCATTTTTAACAGATTTGCAATTGTTTCCACCATCGCTGTTCTGGATGAGTTCGAGTTCAAATGGAAAAGGCTGAATGGTAGACATTGATTCACTAGATGGAGACAAGTGACAAATGGAATATATCACCTCCCAGAATGCACTGCAACGTACAATGGCGGCGTACGAGTAAAATGAATATTTAGAATACCTAAAAAATAGACAACGTTGAGTATTGTGTAGCTCACGTATTTACAGCTAAAGCAAATGTTTATTTAATATTATATATAGTTCCTCTTAGCCAGAGTTCCCTTTAAATCCATAAAGAGAAATTTGGTTTTGATAGTAGAAAATCTGAGCAACAAACTGGGGCATGATGCACAAAGTTTGGTTGTTTATAATAATGTAGTGTAAATAAGTAAACTGGCTTAATTTACTGACTTAGTAATGTTGAAATACTTTACTTTTAATTGCTGATTTGTGACGAAAAACCCTGAAACTTTGAGCATAATCTACAATGGTTACTTCCAAATGGTCTTCTCTTTTCTTCTCTCTTCTTCTTCTTCTCTCTTTGTTGGTGGTTTAAAGACAAAAACTAACACATTTCACCTTAAACAACCTTGCACTCAAACGCATCTGTATATACAACTGCACACACACAAACATACTGGCGTGCCGATGTCATTTGCACAATAGCATGAGTATAAATAAACTACTTTCTGACATGCCTCAGAGGAATTGAGGCAAAATACATAACTGCTAGAAAGCACACACACATAAAACAACATCTGGCTCTAATGTGCAGCTTAATTTAAGCCTTCTATATAGAAAACAGGAATGTCAACTTCTTCAATATTTCTCTTTTCAAGGTAGAAGTTATTCTGATGACAACTGAAATGTCACCCTTGGGATAACAAAATCACTGAGTGGCACGAGAAAAAGCTGTGAGAAGCGACAGTATCCCCAGTAAATTGGGACAAATATGCATTATGCATCAGAGAGAATGATAACATAGCATGGCTTTGGCTGACTTAGTGGTTAGAAGTTGACTCAATTGTGTAATGAGGTCACTGCTTTTTTGGCTCATGAGCATTTGCTGATAAATGCTGGCTTGCAGGAGAACTTTATTTTTTAACTGACGCAATCCACTTATCTGTGGTTTTTTCCACTGACAGTTCCACTGAGTTCTGAGACATGTCTACATTGGTGGAGATGCTGCAGAGAAATGCACAATGGATGAAAGCTATTTGAGAACAGATGTTTTTAAGCTTCATTCTCAGGTTAGGGAGGGATATGTCATGGCACATGCATATAGGTAAGGAACAATGACATTAAACGAATATATTAGGTTTGGCACTGGAATTTCACCAAATGAGTTAGGACCATTTGAGTTGCCTTTTGGTACTGTGCCTTTGTGTGTCACATCTATAGCTGCTATTGCCCCTTCAAAAGGCCAAAGGTCACATTTGAAGGTGAAAATAAAAACAACAGCAAAGTTGCCATGATGAGGAAATGAGGAATGGGGAGGAAAATTTGATCCAAATACCTGCACATAAAACCGACACGAGCGCTCTCTCTTCTGCAGCTGCAATTCAAAGAAAATGCAACAAAAAAAGAGTTAGAAGAATGTAAATACATAAACAATTCCACTTCAGATATTTCTTTTTGAACTATAAGCATCAAAGTAATCAGTTTGACACTTTTGTTATGAAAGTTACATGCAGAATAGAGTTTACAGAAGGTAATGGAATTTCCAGTAACTTCCTGCATATTTTGTGTTGGCAATGTATATTAAATTGACTAAACTATATCATTCCAACCTCATTTCACTTCAGATTTAATTAGGATTTTGAAGGCTAATCAGGCAATTGATGATAGCTCCTTTCTGTTCTTTATTTGGCTTCCTTTAAGTTTTTGCATCTTTAGCTTTAACAATAACACCAGACAAATATTGAGATGTGCCTAAATGATTATTTTTTTTCTCACACTGAATGTGATTAACATCTTCCTCGTGCTTTCAGAGTCCTTAACAGCTAGTTAAAAACTCCCAGAGGGCTCTCATGTCTTTTACCCAGACTGGCTTTCATGTAGCTGCCTTCCAAACTGACTGATGTATCCTTGCAAATATGATAATCCTTGTGTCATGTTCTCACATCTCTGCAATGGATGTCTAAAGCTGTTGAAGAATGACTTCAGCAAAAGGCCTATTTACTCAGACAGCTAACCCGAGAAGGAGTCTTTGTGTTTTCACACTTCTTCTATTTCACAATCACTGCGGTCATTGTGCTCCGGGGAGCTCTGAGAGGTTTGGAAATGGTTTTATACCCATGCGTTGATCGATGTTTTACCCGAAAGGTCTATAGAGAGTTCCTTGACTTGATAGCTTGATTTCTGTCCTGACATACAATGTGCATAGTGGGGTCCTTTAGACACAGGTGTGTGCCAATCTAAACTATATTAACTCCAAATGTATTGTCATAAATGGACCCAAATTTAGCACGTAATATATCTGAAGGTTTACTAAGGTAAGCAGGATTTATCTGACCTAATTTTTTCACAACAAAGAAGAAAAGAGACTACATTTCTTGGCTATCTGAAATTGCTTGAATGTCCAAAAACATGTTACATTGTTTCCTGTTTGGTGCTTGACTGGTCATCTTGCTAATGTGAAACAGTTAATTGTAAGCTCAAAGAAGCATAGCTAGGACTGCACAGGACTGAACCTTCAGTCCAAATAGAGACCGGCAGTAAAGTCACCACAGCCTCTGTGTGGTCAAACAGCTTGGTTGTGGTACCAAGCTAAATCTTGTTCAGATGAGCTCCAAGTCAACCATTTCGTCATAAAGGTGCCTCTTGCTCAACATCACAGCTTACTCTTCTGGAAACTGTCCCATCTGCAGTGTTAGCCGGCAACCTTTTGATGATGAAAACTAAGCGAGTCGAACCATTTGCCTACTTGGTCCTTTCATTGTTTGCTGGCAAAGTTCTCTGCGCTTTGATTTCATCTCTTAAAAAAAGAAACTGCAGATTCCATATAAATGATTTAACCAAAGAGACAGTCATCAATACCTGCCAAATCAATAAGAAATTAAGTGGGATCTCCTACTTCCTTGAATCACTGGGTCTTTTTTTTATTCTTTAGATGATCCATATTACAAAAAATGACTTAATATTTGTGGACAAAAATCTATCGATCATCTATTGAACTCTGACCTCTTAAATGAATTATCCTGGTTGTAAAAGCTCAATACGGCTGCTATTTTAATGCCATTTCCTCAATTTAATCAATGAAACTATTGACAAGAATAGCAATCAAAATCACAGCAGTTGCTTCTGGCATGAGTGTTGTTTTAAGAAAAACCTTTTTTTTTCTAAGACATATTAAAAACCTTTGTTGCTCTTCAGTGTAAATTTGCTCATCAAACTCTCTTCAGAGGCTATTTGGGCATCTTTACTGCTTTCCCTCTACACTGGAGAAACAGACACTAAAATCTCAATGGGGACATCTGTGTCTGTTGTGGCAGTGGAATAAAAGCAGTCCACCCCCAAAAAAGCTATCTGAGAACAGGTGTTGATGCTCGTCTTCAAACGAAGCCACTCCAGCAAATTAACGACTGACATTTTGAGTTTTACTGATGTTTGCTTTTCTGTTGGCTGCTTGGGAGACAGAACATATTATTTCAGCTTGCTTTACCCGAGTGCCCATTTCTGTGCTCTGCTGTGAATTGGGGAATAAATGGATTAGCTTCCAAGTTCAGCAAATATGAAAAACTCTGCACTTCTATTGTTAAGATCCAGTCCAATGGAATATTGCTGTCTCTGCAGTAAAAAAAAATAAAATAAAGTGCTGTAAATGTAATGCTTTTGACAAGCATGAAACATGGATAACATCAATGTAATCTATTAGAGTAGGGGAAGCATTTAAGCTATCCGTGACGGTAAGTGTTCAAATTCAGTTTGCACCGTGGCAAAGAGCACATCATTAAAAGCATACCTACTGTTCAGATTTTAGTCTTGTGGTAGGTAAGGCTCAATTTTTGAATCTTAAAAATGTTTTATATTCCAACTAAATGGATGTTTTTTTCTACTAGTCATTTTCAAGGTTGGCCAGTTATAAAGAAAAAAAAAAACAAGCAGTCACTGAAATAAGTTGAAAATAAAAAAAAGTCATGATAAAGAAAGATGTATCTTCTGACACCACTTTGTAAATGTGGTTTAGTAGAAATATTTGCAAGAACAAGCAAAGAAACATGATTTACCATTATAGTTTATGCTACTGGTAAATCACTGCAGGCAATCACTGCAATCAGTCGTTTTCGGTAATCCGGTAAGTCTTCTGCAGCAGTTAAGTATTTTAGCCCACTGCTCATCACCAGAGGGCCCTAAATTGTTTGGGACAGTTTTTCTTTCTTATATTATATTATGTTTTTTCAACTCAGTTCAATTCAAAATCTACATCTTACTTCACAAAATGATCATTTAGGAATTCCCTGTTCATTATTTTATTTTTACTCCCTAATACTTTTTTCAATATCCAGTTATTCGAGTGACTATAATGAATTTTGCCCTTTCTTAAATGAGAGGCTGTGAATTCATCTGAGAATAAGTTAGTACATCTGTCAATATAAAAAGAAAATCTACTTTTTTTCCATTCTCCATTTAAAGTTGTTGATCTGAGCCGTGTCGACTAGCTAAGAAAAAGTTCTTCTTGCTGGATTTTATTTTCAATCAGCTTCTTATTTAATTGGAAACATTTTCTCAGTCCTTTTATTACCTTGTTAAGGCTCCGTGCTGCACTGTCTTTGCCGCCTGGTGTAAGGTTCCGCAGCTGCACATCGAGGAGATCCACCAGCTGAACCATGGCCTTGACGGTGTAGGTGATGTCGCCCGCATGAAGATTACTCTTGGTTTGCTCCGCTAGCTCTCGGGCTATGACGGCTGCTGTTTCTCCAGCTTTTATCTAAAGCCATGGACAAAAGCAAAGGAAAAGCCAATCCTCTTTAGATAAAGCAACTGACATGCTTCATTTTTATACTGTAATTTCCTGAATAACTCAACAGAAATCTGTGGCATGCTGTTGTTATTCCCAAACTGCACATCGGATCCATGATAAATTGCAATGTAAAAGTATCTTCTGTAAAATAAATACCTTTTGACCTTAATTTTTTTCCCTCAACTGCTGCAGTGCTGCACACAATTAATGTGTGTACACTTAAAAGTGTAGTGTTATACAGCTGAGTTTACACAAGAGCAAAAATACTCGATATGCACATAATTAGAAACTATTGAATAAATTTCCCCAAATATCCTCCAAAGTTTTATAAAACTAATAAAACATACACAGCAGAGAACATTTTGAACATTCTTTGAATTTGCATCTTTTTTTTTAATGTGTTTTTGTTGCCTCGGGATAAAACAACTATTGAGTATTTCCAGTTGTTCAAAGGCCAAACAACACAAATTAATTCATTTGGTTTCCACACTTTTCCTTTTTCTACCACTATTTACAATTTCTTTCAACCAAACAGTTGACCTTCACAGAAACATTTCATCACACCAAATCCAGATTTGTCAAGTTTTGCACTTTTGTAGAGCCAGAGCAATTTTCCACATTTTAGTTAGAAATGATCTTTGTTGTTACCTCTGCCAAAGAGGTTATGTTATCACCGGCATTTATCTGTCTGTCTGTGTACAACATAATTCAAAATGTTATGGATGGATTCTCATGAAATTCTCAGGATATATCCAGAACGAGAAGATGAAGAAATGATTACATATTGGAGGTGATCCGGATCACCATTTGGATCCAGGACGGATTTTAACATTGCGAGATAGGCATGTGATGGCAGCTGACGCCTCCTACAGGCCATTTCTATCTGCTGTTTTTCACTCTGACAAAGATCATTTTTGACTGAGAAATATTTTGGGATGCAAGTCACAATATATGGAGAAACTGTGAGCTTGGCGTAGGTTTGTGCTCTCTGAGTGCTTTTTTTAGTTTAAGGTGTTTTTGTCTTTGTTTCTCTTCACCATGCAGAGCTAAGCAAACATTAAAATACCAATTGTAAATTATTAACCAATAATATTTGTTTCCCAGCCAGTGGTTGCAAACATATTATATGGTTAACAGCTCTGTCTTACTCTTTAATGTTCTGTTTAGTTGTTCAATTTCTTCACTTAAAAGATTAAACCTATTAAATATGGTATATATATATATATATATATATATATATATATATATATATTAGCAACAGAGTTGAGGAAAATAAGCCTTTGGTGCTGTTTTTTTAAAACTTTGCTTTGACCTTTGCAACATCCAAAATACTCAAGATACTGTACTTTTAAAGGTCTTCTTATTTTCCTGCAATACCACTTTACACCACTAGATGTGCCTTAAGTCATCATAGAGTCCTGTCTACCTTAGTGTCAGCAAATGAAGAAGCAGTTTGTGTTGATTGTTGTAAACAAACTGTCAGCTATCACATTAACATTATGAGCAGAATTTAATTAAATAATTTTATTACAATAACAGTGATGCTTTCTGCAAGCAAATATCCCCCTCACTACTACTTCCAGAGATGAATAAAAGATGAAAACGTAAGATAAAAAAATAATAATAACAAAATGGTGTTGCAATTTGTTGGAATTTTTTTTTAAGTAAAAACATAAAATTCAATTCAAATTCTTTCAGACTTCTAATTAAAACATTTGTATTCTTAACTTTGGCATTTATGTTGTAGGTATTAACTCTAATGTTTATACAGATCTAACGAAAAAAACTTTACAGAATAAATACACAATCTGAATTTTAAACTCAAGCATAAATAAAAAAGTAATAACAAACAATTATTTGATTTCTTTTGCACACACATCATCACACACATCTTTAACAACGCACATAAACACGGCCCAACTCCCTCATCTTTCATTTGCAGTTTGTGTTTGGTGTGCCAGGACAGATCAGATAGAGCCCACATATGAAGTAAGGCTCCTGTAGTATTACCTTTGCTATGATTAGCTAACAGAAAAAAGTGTGATGTAAACTGTGCACATGTAAATGTAGCTGTGTTATTGTGACCATCTTAAACAATATGGGCCTTAAACTCAAACTTATTATGTGCTCATCTAAATTTCAGTTATCTGTTATCATCTTAATGATTTTGCAATAAAAACAAAGGAGTTACAGTATAATTAAAAGGCAAAAGAAAATATTTAAATAATACCCGTACAGTAAGAGAAGTTTGAAAAACAACAGTGACGTCAGCTGAAGCAGTATCATCATGATGTACACTGGCATCACCTGCCATTGTGTCTCGGAGTTTATTAGGGAAGCTAATTAAGCTTCGTAAATTGGTCCTCACAGAGGTGTATGCATGGGAATCTGTCTTTGGAAGATGTTTTCTTCTATAGCCTCCCTGTGCTGCTCTGTTAATGAGGGGAGCTTGGGATGCTGAGCAAAAAGCAATACTTTCCTTTTTTTGTGTCTTTCCTTCTGTGTCTCTGGTGTCATTTCTTCTCGTTTTACTCTCTAAATCTCTCTTTCTCATTTGGTCTACCAAGCCATCTGGTAATGAGCAGGACAATGGCTCTAGATTTAAAATAATGGAAAGCCAGATGGGCATTCTGAATCGCTGACGGGTTGATCTTCATTAGAGCCTTACTGTCTCCACACCCAAAGGCATAGTGATAAGAGTGTGATTTCCTTTAAAAATAAAATGATTAATGGAGTTTTTTTAGGCAAAAAAACATGCAGTACATGACGTCTGCAACTTCCTCTGTAATTAAACATGCAACATTTTACACAAATGGTTACCGCTGCAAAACAAAAACAAAATAACTTTACAGTAGCTTATTTCTGCAAACAGCAGCAAGTAGCTTTATTGCCACAAATGGAGCTGTGCTGTGTAAAAATGCACCTGATCATTTCCCTACTGCTACTGTGTTCCCCAGCAGCCATTCTCTGTATATATCTGAGAACTGCTGTTGGTTTAATGGGCTGAGTTTTGTGCAGTTAAGTAGAACATAAGTGTTATAAGGTGCACGCCTCAGGGTCCTATGCGATTAAGGGACAATACTTTGAATGCTGCCTACGATTCATAACCTGGAACCCACATCTTCTCAGGCAGTCACATTTTCCTCTTTTGGTTTGGTTTTATAACAGATTTTAAAATAGGAAGCTTTAAATGAGTTTTATTGTATGATAACTTGCCTGGAGAGGAGCTGATACAAGCCATTTATGTTTTGGAGGAGTATGGAGAGTAAATAACTGCTGGATGGTGTTGTAGGCCAGAAAGCGGTCTGAACTTTCCCACAGTAGGTCCAGTGCACTAAGATGTTTTACTGCAACTATTAGATTACTCAAAACACATGCATTTTTAATTACGTAAAGCTTCTACTTAATAAGTTATATGAAATGACAGGTGAAATTTATTGAAAAATAACAAAAGTCATTGGAGTTTAAGAGGTGTATCATCTTGACTGATTTAATAACTATCCACCAATTTCCTGTTATGACACCGGATGTCGCCATGACACCTGATACCCCAGAAAGCTCAGTTGTTCACTTCCAGTTTTTGCTAACTAGCAAGTATAACAGTCTATTTTAGAAATGCGATTTGATTTTATATATTCTCACAGATATCTACTGGGATAACTTGCTGTTGTTGGATAGATACACAACTCATGGAAACTTAAACATTTTATGAATGGAGCATGTTACGACCATAAAGTCACTCGCAAGATGATGCAGCAAGATGAGGCAATTTCACAACAATGGCATCTGCATCCAGACCCAGAATTATATCTGGGCTACAAACAATCACCAGTAAATTAGAGGCGAAGGATAACTAGATACCACAATGCAGCTGATGAGACACCTGCTTCCACCTAGAGGAGTGCAACATGAAGAGCCTCATAAGTACTCCGATTATTAGTGCAGGTTAGTTCATGAGATACCTTTCATTTTTAACTTTTTTAAACAATTATGCAGGAACAGTCCTTGGTTTCGATCACATTCTCTCTCATCATTACCCATGCCAAATGTTTAGAGATGTTAGTGTGTTGACTTGGCTCCATTTCTGCTTTCAAGACAGTAAATCTTCCCTCCTTTCAACACCATAATTTCCCATTATTTCTTAAACTATCCAGATAGTTATAAGCCTGTGTTCTTTTATAGTTATGGAGTTAATCGCCATCGACACCCTCACTACAAACAAAGTAATTTATCTACCGATTTTGTTAGTGTAGACGGTTTACCAAAATATACAGTATCGGTTAAAGTTTGAATTTTCTTTTACTTTCTTACCTTCTGGTTGATGATGTTGACCCAAGGAGAGGTACAGTTGCTAAGATCAGGTCCCTGTGCGTCCCAATATCCTTCCGGACCCACACATGAATATGAAGCTACACCTTGAGAGAAAAACAGGGGAAAAAAATAAGTAAAAAAAAAAATAATAAAAAAAACAGCCAATGACTAAAAGGACAGTTTTTTTTTGTTTTGTTTTGTTTTGTTTTTTTTGTATTTTTCAAACATTTTTAAAATCTTTTTCCCATTACAGAGAGATGCAAAACTCTTTAGTATGTCAGATCCTATTCTTCTTTGCAAAACTTGTCCCAAGAAACAACATTTTTAAGTGATTCAATTAATGGAAGCTGCAAAATGTAATTGGATGGCTTTATCTTAAATTGACTAAAATGAAGTAGCTTCACTTGAGGCTCGTTGGACTCGCCTAGACAGCGTCTGTTTTTAATCATTAAAGACTCAGACAGCATCTGCATGTGTGGCTTTTTGAGTCTTGTTTAAGAAAGAAATAACGACAAAAAGAAAGAACCAGTTAAGTTTGCAATAACTGAATTCATCACAGCAGGTAAACTGCGCCGGTCCAAGAAGACAGTCCGCTGACAGAGTTGTGGTCTAGTGAATTCAATAATTACAATGTGTCACCTGTGCACCTAAACAAATGCACAAACACAAAAGAGCATTATTAAAAAACGTGGCTATCTGTTAAGCCTCTCTTATGTTGCCAAATCACATGCAATAGTATTAAATGTGATATTTACAGTAACTCAAACTATAGATATAGCACTTATATAGTGGAAGTACATAGAAAAACATTTCAATGTTTTACACTGAATTTCTAATACCTTCACTGCTGGAATCAGCAATGCTACACATTGGAAGTAAATGAATCTTGTATACAGAGGATGGGGTGTTGTTGGAGGGTAACATGGTCTGCATTAACAGATATAAATTTTGATTGACATATAATTTCCTTCCACAGTCCACCTCAGACAGCCTTACGTTCAATGGCTGTATAAGATAAGTGGCTCTGCATATCGGCCTATATTGAAAGACAGGAGGAAGAAGCATGAAAGAGAGAGGAGGAAGGGGAGCTAGAGGAGGTTAGATGAAGGCAGGAAGACAACAAGCACAGAGAGGTAGATGGAAGAGGAGCTCCAGGAACTTTCAAAGAGTGGCAGAGGAAGCTCATGCAGTCGTGTACTGCTTGACAGTGTTGTCTGAAGTGAGATGGCTTTGAAGAGTGCGCTATAGAGAGGTGGGGTATGTGTTCCTCTTATCCTGCCATGTGATGGCTGTTAGTGAGGTCTCTACGGGTGCTGGTGTTGCCCATTAATGAAGACTGCATGTATGTGCGTGACATCCAGTCCATGTGCTGATTGATGAACCAATGTTTTTTTTTCCAAGTTTGATTTAAGAACACCATCGAGGAGCCCGTCGAGGAAGAGCATAGCTAAAGTTAGTATCTCTGGCACTTACATAGAGGCTTATGTATAAAAGAAAGAAGAAATAACTTACCTATGTATCCTAAATTTTTAAATGCCTTATAAATACGATGTGCAAAAATGTGAAAAATACAGAAACATAATAGTTTTTTTAAATAATCAAAGGTGTTAGGACAGCCTGACTGAATGCTGTGTGTCCTTGCTAAAGATGAAATGAATCCGAGCAGAGATGACATTGGGGATTCCTAAGCTACATGGATTCTGTTCACTCTGTTCATTTTTAAAGGATAAAACTGATTAATTTACACATCTAAATTAATGCATCACATACAGGCAGTGGATGGTTTAAAAGTTTAAAATAATGTGAAAAATTCCAAGAATTTTATTTAAAAATAGTTTCAAATTTTGCACTGAAACTATTTTTGTCTCTAATAAACAACTTTGGATTAACATAATACACAAAGACAAACACCATAGACTTTTGTAGATTTATAAATTATTTATGTAAAAATGAAAAGTAATGACAGCAATCTAAACTGAATTTCATTATAAAGTGCATTTTGCAGCTAAAATGCATCAGATTTCATCACTCACTTACAATTTAAGGTAATGCAGCATTATTAAATAAAAGGGAATTTTCTGGTAGCACAAACTTATAATAATGTCTCTTGTTGGATTTTTTAAGAATAAACAAGAATCTGTACCAATATAATCATACCTGGTTACCACATCAACTGTTTCTTTAGATCTGGATTGTGAAATGTCTAAAGCCAGTTTATTAACAGCAGCTAACAGTGATTTTATCTCAATGCACTCTTGGCTTGATTCTGTTAGCATTGATGAAAAAAGGGCCCATTGCATTCACGGAAACAAGCGTCTGATTTTTAAACAAAAATCAAAAAATGATTATATACGTTGGGTCTTAGGAGACGGGCTATGATATGTGTTTGTGGGGTGTAATTTACATATAAAATTGCTATACAATGCTATCTTTAGTCTCACATTGATGAGTCAGCAATAAAGACTGAGGACGGAGGACAGAAGCAAAAGTGAGTGCTGCAGGGGAAGTGTAAACATCTAGAAACACCACCACCTATTAACATGGAGGCAAAGAGGCTCATACAAGACTAGGTTTTTTGAAGGGGATTATTGGCATACTCACTGGCATACTGAACTTGTGTCTGTTTCTTGTCTTTTTTAAATAATATTATTATGTTAATAACTAAATTCAATAAAAGGCACATTTGAACATTTTTATGATCTCTGCTGTAAAATTAGCTACACCATTTACTTTTCTATTCATTTTTTTGAGACAGTAATGATGTATTAATAAGCATTGTGCAGGTATTATTTATGGTTGTGCTTAATAGCCATGCAGAACTAGACTATTTAAAGTACTGGAAATTATGAATAGTCATTGTTTTTGGGATCACAACTTCCAACATTTTTTTATAGACTTCTAATATGTGATCATTTAAATTCAATATTTAGGATCCCTCATAGTGTTGGAGTCAGCAAATAATGAAAGAAACAGAAAAACTATGAGCATACGTGGGTTTGGTTTTAAGTAGATAGCAAGTCTTTAGTTCTGTGGAATTTTCTAATTAAAAGTAAATGATCAATAAGGAAAACTATTAAACAGTAATAAACTTCTGTTCGAAAGTTCTGACTCAATAAGAACAACTTTTATGAATAAACACTACAACTAAATTTACAATTTGTAAGTTTTAAGTTTAGCATAGATCCTAGGTTTGAACTTGTCATGAGTGTATGCATTAGATACTTAGATAATAATTTGCATTAGTGCAAGTTTAAGCTTCAGGAACATGTCTGCTGGTGTTGAATCAGTGATGTAATTACTGAAGTGAAATGAGGAAAATGGGCCTGATGGCCTCAAATTTATTTGTGATTCAATATATTCTCAGGGTCACATATATCTTCCATCTGGCCTAAAAATATGAGTAGAACATCAATTATTTATCCTGTTGGCAAAAGCATGAAACATTTTGGAAAGAAAAAAAATTGACTAGTTTGTAGCCTGTTTCCAATTTTTTGTGAACAGACCACAGGAATTAAGCAGATGGCAATTACTGTGGTGTGTACTTGATGCAAACTTTTTTCACTCATCTATTGGTCATTCAGTCTTTCAGTTTTTTTCTGCAACTCTACTGTAAGTGCAAAAGCAATTAGAGTAAAAGTTCTGAAAGGTTTTTGCCATTTGGGATGATCTCCAGTGATCTACTGTATAATAACTTGTACTATCTATTCCATTTTTTTAATGCATGCAGAAAAGTAAATTTGTCATACCTATGGTTCCAGGAGGACATGGCATCATGGCTACCACGCCTTGTCTGGTCTTTGGCCAGGAGATGTCCATCATCACAAGAGGATTGCAGTATTCTACTCTGATGTTTGGAAGTTTGGAGGAAGGTGGTGCGCTGTCATCATCCTCTGGCTGTACAGTTCCCACCAGTGTCTGGACAGGGGTCACTGTGGTTGATGTGATCTGTGGCCACTGGGCCACTCCAGTAGTTGTGGTGGGCATCTTGGTAGGGGTGGTCCTGGTTGTTGTTGTTTTCATGGTAATGGTGGAAGGTCGAGTAGTGGTCCTCGTTGTTGAGGTTGTTGTATCCATGTATACCATTATAGAGGAGGAAGTTTCTGATATATATATATATACATAAAAAGAAAGAACAATTGAATCAATGAATAGAATATAAGAAAATACAGGATTATAAAAAAAGAGGCGGTTATCTTTACCCCACAATCTTTTTTAAAAGACTATTTAGAAAAAAATACAAATTGTACTAATGAACCTTTTACCCCTTTTTGTGTGTCACTTCAAGATAGGATGGATTAAACAGGAATAGTTGGAGCTGGAAGGTGTGAAAAATATGGATAAGCATGGCATTTACGAGGAACCCATGCTGGCTAAGCTAGCACACATCTACACTACAGAAAACCCAAACTTCCAAAGCTGTGCAATCTAAAAGTAACCATTAATGGTTTATTTTTCTGCAAGTCAATTGCATGTCTCTCTCTCTCTCTCTCTCTCTCTCTCTCTCTCTCTCTCTTTACTACCTGTTATTTCTGGGTCAGCAGGTACTGACTTAAATACCCATACTCTGGATGTGATTCCTCCCTGTGATTACACTCCAGGGGTTATTTGTTAATGATGCTATTTACCTAAGTTATTGGAGCAAGGGCCTATCATAACAACAAGCACATGTTCACAAAGAGATGTGCCTTTACACTAGCTGCAGTTACTCACCTCCTACTGCTCAAATATGAGTCACTTTCATCAATCATGCCATCTATATGCCTTTTTCGCTTTCTATTGTGTGCCTGATTGAAAAAAAGTGGTCCCAAATTAATCTAGTTGCAAGCCTTTTATGAGTGTGTGGACACAGTTAAGGTACAGAGGGGCAGGGGGTACACAAGAAGGTCATAATCCATAAAGTATCTTCACAACGTGGAAAACAATTCTACACTTTAAAAAAAAAGTCCAATGTAAGAATTTTCAATCATTCACTATTTGCATTGTTTTTATTGAGCTATAATGCTTTAAAAACACCATGTCAGGGTTCTTTTTTTTGCATGTCCTGATATTAATGGAGTGTGCAATTTGAAGAATACAGTTTCCTGCAGCCCCTTTAAGAGAATCAAAGAGCACTTTCTCACAGACACATTAAATTTGGACCTTCAGGAAAATACAATTTGGGATAGCTAGCCATTTCCGCCTCATGCCAAGATACAATCAAAATGACAGAAGTGACAAATGATCCTAATCTCTATATGAAAGGAGTGCAAAACAAAATTTAATGAAGGTCAATTTTACGATGGCAGGTTTAATGGACGTCACATTCAGCAGGCTCAGATAGGAGAAATCCAGTTCTATTGAGGTTTAATTTGCAGTTGAACAATTTCTTTGTATGGTAAATCTAGAAGAGGTAAAATAAGACAGCATAAATAAGCACTCCAGTTTGGGACGCACAGGCCCCTGCAGGCTGTAATGACACCCTGACTACTATCAGCAGTCAATGCATTGTACGCCTAACAACATTCAACGACAGCCAAGGTTGATTAAATGTTTGCCACCTCAGCAAGGGCGCTTGCTGATTGAGTATTTGTTTATCCCAATGAACAAAAGAGTTTGTAGTGTTTTTAGGATCTGTGGGTATCTTGGACACTCCTGTGGAGCTACTCCATCAGTGAAGTGGAACAATAATGAGTTTTTATTCAATTGCAAAGTAAAGACATGAAGATTCTTCTTTAGTTCCATTGTCTCTTGTAATACATTAAATGACCATATGACATAAAGCAAGCACGGGAAATGAAGTAGCATATGGGAAACAGAAGGACAAAAGCATGTTTTTTTTTCAAATTAGAGTAGAAATAATCTAAACATAAGATGGTGACTTGCCATTATTCCAATCTGCACCTATCAACATAACTTAAATAAGAAAAGCCATTTCAGTACCCAAATAGCAATTTAGCATTTCTATCAGTCACCAAAGCCTTACAACTTACATTTTACTAACATTCTAGAATCACAGAATTGAGATACATGTCTTTAAGGGTACCAATCGATCTAGCTGCAAATTAAAAAATAAAAGGAGTTCATGATGTTACCTGATAAAAATGTGATCAAAAGAATAAATAGTTTTCTGTGTAGATAAGTTGGACGATATGCAGGTATCAGATTAGTGAATGACTGTACTTGTTAGGATGGCAGGTTTAGGAGTGATTGTCAGAGACTTTTATTGATGAATGCTGTTGTCTTGTTCCAGGATGATATCAGCAGGATTAATCCCAGCAGTTGTTTTGGTTAAACTAAGCAAGACATTTCCTCTCAAAGACCCTGGGATGAGCTAAAATGGGAAGACTAAATTTTACTGCTTCACCATCACTGACTGTTTCAGGTATTGTTTACCCAAAACAGCAGTTGGTGCAACATCGGTGGTGAAGTTGCTGAAGAGTGCTTTGGTTTGCTTAAGTAAGGATTCATTCACACCGGCTATTTGCTGAGAAAGTCCTCATCGTTTGGGATTCTGTGAATTGACAAATTCTGATTCGAATCATGTGGGATGATAGGTGGCTCTGGACAGAAGAAGTAGCTTACCGTCACACATGGAGTTTGGAAATGTTCTGATAGAAATCTGATCACCTCACATCAGAAGATCTACCTCTGGTGGAGAGTGAAACACACTTTTAACAAGTGTGATTTTTTTTTTTAGAACAGTGCCAATCTCAGATTATAATATTTGTTTGACAACCAACTTAACCGAATCCCAAATCGAAATTAGTCTAGCTGGCTATCCTTGTGTGAATGCACCCTAACTGACAACAAAGCTCAGAGTGAATGCAAGGATATGAAAAAATAATCCTAACGGTGTTGTTGGACTTCACACCCACATCAAATTCCCTCTGACAACATAAACAGCATAAAACTCCCTTATAGATACATTATTTGAATCTTTCCCTCAAAAAAAGTACGAGTTCTAACAGGACCAATTGGGCACAAATTGTTCACAGCTAATTAAAAAAAGAAATAAAATTGGAAAAATTTTAAAGACAAAGAAAATGATATCATAATGATTTTTCCATCCTTAAACGTTTGTAAAATGTTGAAAATTATTATAAAACCTTCTTAAACGTTTAGGGTATTTTTACAGGAGTGGAGAATATGACTTGAGAAAATGTTTATCACTCCATTGAGTTAATTCAAAGTTACCAGGAGCCACGCCTAGAATTTAATCCCATACTTCTCCATGATCCCATCGAGCCTAGAATTAAATGATCTTTCAGTGTTCTGTCTACATACAGGTAGTTAAATACACCTGCAAAGACACACATGCACAGACAGAACAGGAGCGGAACAGAGGAGAGTGTCCTTGAGCAGACTTAAATTTCTTTTCCATGAGATGCAAACACACAGAGAGAAACAACAAATAAATAAATAAAGCCAGCAGCAGACAGTAGGTACAGTCTGCAGGCACTATCGCCTTGGAGACAACACAAGGACATTTTGTTTTGCTTTGCAAGCTTTCCCAATCTATCCAAATGGGACAAACTGCAAGGGGGGGGGGGGGGATGGGGGGCGATAGAGTTCAAGAGCACCAGAGAGGTGAACAGGTCTTTGTTATGGCCAGAGGAACTAGTCTGTGACCTTACAGGACTATTTGAATGTTTGATGCATTTTTAGTTGAGGGGGTTTATTGTGCATCACACACACACACACAAAAAAAATTGATAGACAGCAAAGAAAGCATTTCAATGTTATCAGCGATGAATTTCTTTTACTAATATTATATAAGTGTGTCCTACAAGAGGAAATCTGCCAATACAACAGCTTTATTAATCCTGCTACAGGCTATTTTTCTTTTTTTTTTTTTTTTTTAGAAATATGAGAAAAACACAAAATGATCTCAACTTCAATCCATCACTTTGATACTTGAGATTAAGGGTGACCTTGAAGGCATTACACCATAGATTTATGGGAATAACGTCAGCTATAAGATATTCAGAATTTCCAAGCTTAAGGGCTTGTGAACACTCCTCCAGAAAAACCAGAAACCTGTTCATTAAAAAAAGATGCTAGTAAACTTCTGCATGCAATCCAGCTTCCATTTTCAGTGAAACACAAACTCCACTCTTCATTTACTCTTCATTCCCCCCTCCCCCAATCACCAAATGCGTGAAGTCTGTTTCTACCACACACAGAGCTTTGTGCTTTATTTCAAAGCATTCACTCCTAACTAATTAGCCTCTCTCTCTGTATCCCATGGCTCGTGGCTTCCACAATTAGATAAGCCCGCTCTACGTCGCTCCAGGAAAGAAAACTGCAATGCTATTATGAAACGGATCCGGTCTATATGAATTGCTGTTTCCGCACCAAGAGCAGGCTCATCAGCACTGAGAAACTTCAGCAGACTCAAGATCAAAAGAGGTGGAAAGGCCTTTTTTGGCGCGGGGGGATGAGACAAGCATCTGACGGTGACGCGACTCTACCAGCCTCATGCTGAACCCAATTACCATGTAATTTTATTTTTTTAACTTTTATGTGTGGCTACATCTTCAACTGGGACTTTGACACCCTGGAAGAGATTTTGGTAATATACGTGTGATGTCACTCATTAATTCTGTACATGCCCATCTAAACGCTGTGAATCTGGGACATATTTTTTGGGAAAAGCAGTTGAAACCAAAATCCATGATGATGGCAGCAACTATAAACATGTGTAATTTAGCAGTTTGATAGTGTTGCTTCTACTTTGTTACTCAGTATTCATTTTACTTCTCAAGAATGGACTTCTGGTCAGGGGGAATTGAAAAGACCCATGCAAGTAAATGCTTTTCACCATGTCAATGCTCTTGATTTTACAACTTTGAGCATCAGTTGAAAAACTTAGAACAACATACTCCTTTTAGGGGTATCAACATATTTTCATTTAAAAGCATGAAAGTACCTCAACAAACATAAATTCATGTGGATCAGTGCAAACTGCAAAAGCTCTACATTAGCATTATCTGGTTAGCTGTTATTGCTTCATGCTAGTTAATTTTATAATTATACTAAAAAAAAAAAAACTTTTTTTTTTTTTACTACTCACATGTTTGACTTACTCCTTTATTGTTTGTGGGCTGCCAAATTTCTCTTTCTCATCATTGTAAGGTTGCTCCGCAACTGTCGGAGTCTTCAAAATAAATCACTACTCACTCCTTCCTTAAGCTACACATGTTACTGGTATTTTAAAGATAAAACAAATGAGACATGCTATGCTATTTGGGAATGTTCTGAAGGAACTAATGTATTCTGTTTTATTCTTTTAGTTTTCACTCCATATATCCCTCTTTCCTGCTGTTATGGGCCTTTACGCTATGCTAATGTTGCTTTGATGTGTTGGAAGAATTAGATGCACAGTATTGATAGATAGGTGAAATGCAAAAGGCCATCAAAAAATAGTTTGAAGCTCCAAACAAGGTAAACATGCACACTCTTTAAATATTCCCCAAAAATTACAACTTTATTCTTACATGCACTTGGAGAAATCTGGAAGAACAACAAGGTAGCAAGTGGGTAGTGTTAAAAAAAAAAGTCAAGTCAATCTGGTGCTAGCTTGCGTTTAAGCTTAGGGAGCTTTGTGGAAGGAGCCACTCCCACTTTAAATATTCAGACATTACAGCCTGTGAGATCGTATACAATTGAATTTGCTAAATTTTACCAGTATGAACTTGATTTGACACTACACTTAGTCAAACAAACTGAACATTAAATGCTAAAGCTAAATTCCTGTTCTCACCATTAGTGGCGCTACATCAAGACTTACTAAAGGAGGAAAAAATAAATAAAATTCAATTTTTTGGTTAATGCAGGCCAACTTCTGTTTTCACTATGTAAGCTTCAGTCAACTTTATGCATATGATTCACTGATGTACATCATGATTTACATGACGTAGATAATAGCTTAGTTGAAAAGCTTGGTTGAAAAGGTCTTACCTTTCCAGTAAAATAGAGTTTCTGAGTAAGCTGAGTAGAATTTAGTTTCAAAGGTCTGGTTCAAGTGCACTTCAAATCTGACCATTTGTCAAGTTCTTTGTAAAAATAAATGTTTTAGTTAAAAGCATTTGTAGACGTCAGAGCTGTAAAATGGATCTGAAATCAAGCAGCTCACAGTTATTAGAATCTAAAAAGAAAATGAAAAATGTAAAATAATTCCTAACAATGAAGTGGTCGACAATTTTTTTTTTTTTTTTGATAATGATAATATAGACGTAAGAACTGCAGTCAGTGTTTTGATTCACTAAAAGTGAATGACATTTCATGTGGGCAAATTTTCTTCAACTGGGGTTCTGACTGCTTAAATTCCAAATCTGAGATTAACATTAAATTATGTGTGTTAATGTGGCTCTGATATCATGGGGAACAGAAAGCAACGATAAGTTGAGGAAAAATTAAAGATGACTTATTAAGCCCAAGTGGTTTGTTAATTTTCAGCTAAAAGGTCATTTAAGGATTTATAAATTTAATCATAATATTACATTTCTTCTCCAACCAAACTGATTTGTCTCATAAAATTTGTACTCATCTCATGACTCACAGCTTATCGATTTCCTCGTGTTTAGGTCATGCAGTTCTGAAACAATTCTGCATATATGCATGTGCTGACAAAAAAGGCCGGGGGATAAAAAAGTCCTGTAGTTTCATTTTATTTCTTGTGGCAAGCCCACAAATCCATCATGAAGCACAACTGGGATGTAAAAAGGTTGAAAGGTGCTGATTGTGGTGGGAAGGAGGTGTGGTAAATTATGCACCAAGACATCCGGTAATGCTTCGATATCATCTGACATGATGAGAACCATAATGGATGGGAGCTATGCATTGTTTGGCAATTAATTTCTTATTCCCAAGCTCTCTTCCCGGGACCTGAAAGGGCACCCGTGGAGGTCACACAGTGCTTGAAGAGGTATATGCAGCAGGCTGATATGTATGCACACACCGACAAAGGCCTGGGGAGACTTTCACTGTGTTTACCTTTAATGGCAGAATAGACAGGAGCAAAGCCTGTAGGCATAGATCCAACACTCTGTAGTCTGATGCAGAAATTTACTGAAAATTAATCCGAACATACAAAACATGTCAATTTAAAATAATGTGAAAATATATTATTTCCTATGCACTTCCAAGAATTTATGCTGTTTTCATCATTATTTATTTACATCTTACACATTCAAAGTATCAAAATCCCAGATCCAGATATATTAGTGAAATTTGTTATGCATCTTTATATCTTTAGGTATCTTTAGGTATAGAACATATAGAAGTGTCCACTAATACCTTATAGTCTTAGAAATTCATATCTAGCAACCTCCAATATTCTTTTCACCTTATTAAAGACTTTAAAATGAAAGGACAAATACTGGATTTAGCATGTGCTCTTGCGGTTTAAATTCAAGTCTATCAGAGTAGTACCAAAGACAAATCTACCCAGAAATGCTAAAAGGGGGAAAAAAAAAGTCAAACACATTATAAGAGAGGGGGATGTGATGCTATGGGGGTCTTACTATTTGCCAGAGAAACCTAGAGTTAGCCTTGTGAAAAGACTTTATAACAGCAGCAGAATGGGCCAAATGGAATGGGCAGAGTTGTGCGGAAAAACTCGGACTCCAGTGATAAAGAGAGTTTAAGATGCTTTAGAGGTCTCTGCTCAGATTCGCCTGGCTGATTGGTCAAAATAAATCACTTTGAGCGGGTGTGCAACCAAGCCTGTTAAATTTAATGTGGCAGTTTTTGGGTCTTGAGAGAAACTGGTTGCCAAACTCACACACACACACACACACTCACACATACATCAGGAGTACAAAAATAAAAGTACTGAGAAAGGAAGAGCCTATGCCCTACATTATAACATCAGCTCCACTCTGCCTCGACAGCACAGACTGATTGACCAAGTCGACAACTCAGACGAGACATTAGGTGTATGTAGACAAATGAGGGAAAGAAAACAGAGCGGAAGAACAATTGTATCTATTGGCTTTACCTACTGAAACAAATCCAGAGGCAGGAGCAAATACACTTCTGCTATATAATTCCCTCTTTTTGTCCAATAACTAATAATCGTACTTTTCTGCTTTTCTCTACTTATGTCCATTCCAAAAGAGATAAATTGGATGTTGGCTTTATTAAGGTATTGCTTGCCAGACATCTCATTACACAGCTGATCTTCATATAATTTCTGGATCAAGGTAGAGCAGCTAGAGCCAATGATGGATGGCGAGTCAGGAGGAGCAACATTAAAAATAATTTGATACATAATGGGGTATTGCAAAGAAAATGCAAGCTTCATTGTCAAAGGCCCAAAAAATGAGCAAATCAATAATAAGCTAGAACAAATAGGGTCACAATGATTATGTATAACAATGTTAAAATTGTTCTTACAAAGGGAATAAGGCTCAAGGAGCCCTTTTCCCAACAAATAGCTGCCTGTTTCCATGCTAAAAAAGAAAAAAAAATCTAAAGCTGCATTACTAACAGAGGCCTTTTGTGTAGCATCATTAAAGATTTTCTGTGAGGAGCAGTAGTGCATTTGTTTCTGTGTGTGCATGTGCTCAAGGAAAATCATGCTCAGCTCTAATCCAAAACCTTGCACTTTCCCTTGCAGGAAAATTGCTGTATATAGTCTAGCAGGCATGTGACATTTGCAAAGCCTGAAAATAAGCATGTAGCCTACATTTCTAAGCCTCGGCATCAAAAGGGTTCGATTTTGGAGGATCGTAGCATTTAGTTCCCATTACTTTAAACTATATTTTTTAAAACTTTGTATTGAAGAAAAACTGATAACAATCACACAGATTAATAAATTGTGAATAAAATACACAAAAGAGCAAGCATGTTGTCCTTTTTGGAACAACCCAACCAAAATGACAACACTTCATTCCTTTAAGAGCATGAGTCATATTCAGATTATCTACAGTGACTCTGCCAACCTGTATTTCCCGCTTAGACAGTCTTAATCAATTTAGCATGTGTCAGGCTCTTCCAAATAGAGCCAAGTTGGACCAGAGCATCCAAAACATCAGCTGTTTCAGTATGAAGGTCGAGATACCGCATTTGAAGCTCCCTCCAGGCCAACAGAACTGGCACTGTGCCCTTGCCAGATGGCAACATGTGGCAAAATTACAGGATGGCGAGAGAATGACTGTATCTATGACACTGACTTTGTCGTATCCAATCAACCAATCCTGATTCAACAAAAGAATTATTCCAACAGGGGCACAACAGAGGATAACTGGTTGTCTTACTGAAATATAAGATAAACAGAAAGCCACAGAGAGACCTCTACAGAACTGGATCTGAAAGATGGGAGAAAAACACCACTCATCTAGAAGTCCATTGGAGGAAAATATCAGACAAAATTTAAAGATTGGCAAGAGTTGGCACATGCAGACTGGGAGAACAGCAGCTTGGTGTCTTGTATTACAACAGCATATTAGAGCTACAGACAGCAGCAGGTGATGGAAAAAAAACAAACAAAATCTCAGATGTGGCTGCCCTCATTTCTTCAGTTTTGCGGAGCATCGCACCTTCTGCTCGTTGCAGCAGGCAACACCAAAGTTATTATATCTCCGAACGCAGAGTGACGGGGATATTATCGTTCCTTTACAAATGCTCCCACCGCCAGATGTTCTTTTTGTGAGCGTGATAACTCAAACAATTTTGACAATTGGATTTTGATACTCGACATAGCTGTATCAAATTTCTCAATTTTGGGATTCATGGGTTACTCACTAGATGGTGATTTATGCACAAAAAAAAAAAAATCATATTTTTGTTTTCACATTTTTACAATTGGATTTTGACGCTCAGTATACCTGTTTAGGTCCCCAAGAGCACGACCTGTATTGAATTTCACAATTATTTATGGTTTTCCCACCAGGTGGCGCTTTTTGCACGAAAAATCATCTTTCTTACTATATTTCTAGAACTATTTGTCTCATTGGCATCAAATCAAGTGCATATAAGAGGTGTAAGGTACATCTGCATTGGCTTCAGGCTTTTGTATCCACAAACTACATCATAAGCTGTTCCGACTAAAAATTGTGCACTCTTGAATTATGTCCTGTATTTCTATCACTCTCTCTCACTTTGTATAAGACTGGCAGTTGACCTTGACTTTTCACTTCAGCTAGGATGCAAGTGTGAGCACAGACTATGAGAAGTTGTTTTTTTTCCTCCTCTCTTAATCACAGGTTAGTAATTATGGAACCCATTTTAAAAAGTTATAGTAAAGCTAAAACGCATTTTGAAAAATGCATGCAATGGTTGAGCATGCTGTTAAGTTATGCGTTATAGCAGGATTACGCCTAATTGAAATGCAGCCTTCATTTAAACACCATATGAACTGACTTTTTACAGTACAATGCAATTTTTGGAAATAATAAATCAGAAGAGAATGACTGTTCTCAACACCTACATGTGCCTGACCATGAAATATGGCAACAAAAGTATATCTATTCAAAAGAAACATTTAATAAAAGTTGAATGTATAATATATATGAATATATGTAAATACCAACATTTACTCTTTAGTCCAATTAACGTCTATTAATTAAATCATATAGTGTAAAAATAAATTTATACATCTTTCTGCAAATATTTCAGATTCCATAAATCATACCTATTCAGGAGACATGATATCAATAGTAATTCTGGCACTAATCATTGTTTATATATAGTTATAGGTTTCTATATGTAATAAACATAAAGTGAGAAAAATCTTCAGACGACAAGAGTTACAGGTTGCGGAAAAAAAATTCCAATCGTTTGCACCACTTAAATTATTGACAACACTTCAGTTTGCTGGCTGGCAAGCTTTTATGTTCTGAAACAATTTAATTTAGGCTGTTCTTAATGGGGGACATGATTGAGCTGAAGCATGGAGACAGAAAAGGTGAGGGAAATAATGGGGAAGGTGAATATGGAGAACTGGGTCATGGACAGCTGGAAGAAAACAAATTTTCTCAAAAGTCAAGAGAATCAGCATGCACTTGTAATCATTGTCATGCATTTTTGATTCATGTGTTATCGTCTTTTATGCCTTTAAATGATGATGGGCCAATTTATTTTGGTTGTCCTTGCAAACTCTGCACTCTGTATGAACATGAAGAGTGGAAGGAAGCTTTTATATGTATTGCTAACAGACACTTGTAAGCACTTTTATTTTATTATAAATTCAGATAAATTAATCATCCATGGGGTTGTCATGGAAGCACAGATCAGCTGTCCTTGTACAACGGCAATTCTCTTTCATTAATATTTTTATCTCTTTGAGGTAGAGCTGAAAACATTTTGCTAAAGAGAGATCAAAAATAATTAAATGTTGATTATTACTTGTCAACATATGTTGTCATCAATTACATTTATTAATACAATTATCCTGCTAAATGCCCAGTAGCACGTGTTGAGCCCTGGCCTTTCTGGTTGAGTACTGGGCCCAGCTGCAAGGCCTGGCATCCTCTCTGCCACTCAGATACCATGCTTTACTGGTGTGGCAGGTCAGGCATGCTCATGGGATTGGAGGCACGAGTGGAAATGAGCTAGTGTTAGCCCGATCAGAGACCAACACCTTTCTGGGAGTGTTAACAGGTGCTGTGATCATGACACTGCATCAAATTTCAGAAGCTCATGCTGGGAGTATAAGGACAAATGGCTTTGGTGTTCAAAGATGCTGACTCATAAAATCAAATAACTGCCTTACTAAATTACTTTAAAAGTTTCAACTGATGGCATCAGTAGCCTCCTGAAATCTGTCTTGAATATCAGTTGACATGTTTCCATATCACCACCGTCTCCTCTTCTCCAGCTCCTTTATCATTTTTTATATATCTGCATTTTGCCCCCGCATTGTCTCCAATCTCATCTCTTTCTCAGTGGAGTTGCAAGCAAATAACATGATGCAGCTACAAATACCGACTAATTTGTGTTCAAAAAAGTGCTACAATGATGGTCATTCAGACATCTTGGTTATTAATTGCCCTACCATATTCATAAATACATATAAATGTAGCAAATGTGCACATCCAAAGTGTACTTGCTTTTTTCAGAATAAGTCTGGAAGTCGATCAAACAAGATGGTTTATTATTCTGGGGTCCACTCAGTCAATGTTCCTTTCATATCAATTGGTTTATCTGACATTTATATTTGCTCTCTGACTTCATCCATCCACTTAATGCAACATTTACTATCTATAGTCTTGCAGGCTCTTGTGGAGTACAGCATATTTGCTTCAGCAGCCAAATACTTTTCACAAGTCTAATATTGAGTGTGTGTGTGTGTGTATGGAAGTTTGCAGGACCATTGTAACATTGCTAAACAGCAAAGGATTTTTCAATTCAGAAAGAACACAAGACCATTTTACACCTTAACTACAAAAAGTTATGTTATACGTAGCTGTTCATCTTCAAAACCAGATATTGTAAACATGGTTACTATACAAATGAATATATTATGGAGTGTACGGATGTGGAATTCTGTGCCTAAAAGATTTGAGAAAAAGTGGCACTCGGCTAAAGGAAATATATCACCTGACAAGAAGAAGGAAAAAAAATCTCAAGAGGAGAAGGCAGAAGTACAGATTTCACAGTCAAATAACTTGTGACATTTTTGACTAGAGCTCTTGATGAGATGGCGCAAAGAATTACCTTGGTGTGTCAAAACAGATTCTTTTTTTCCCCTGAGTTCCAGCAAGCACACACACACACACACACACACACACATATATATAGTGGGGGAATTAGACTTTTCTAAAGAGTTTTGGGAAGTTGCCTTTTCAGTACCAGAAGTGAAGGATGTCAACTTGTGGCTAAAATACAGAGCAAAAGGAAAAATAGTTCATAATAAGACTGCTAAATTTTATATTTGATATGTGAAGAAATTTTCCCTACCATTGTCACATGAGACATGACAAGTACATACAACTAGGGCTAAAAATATCCAAACAACATTTTACGTTAGAAAACCTACAGAATACACATCAGTCATATTGTTAGCACCGTCATCTTCCAGTGAGAATGTTTCTAATTTTAGCCTTGATTGGGAATTTTCTACCTAGATTTCCTTATTTTTCTTATGCTTGACTGGGTTTACCCATAGATTGAGGGTTACCTTACAATAGATTAAAGATATCTATGTTAAGTTAATTGGGGCATAGTGATAAGTCACCTTGTGATGTGCTAGCAACTAAAGACAGATAGAATATCTCCAGTTCTTCTTGACCCTAAGTAGATACAGCCAGTTTAGAAAATGAATTGAAAACCTGGAGTTATAAAAAAAAGGTTTAAAAAGATCAGGTTTTGGCATGCAGCCTTTCAAAACATTGAATAGTTCCTGTTTGATAAAAAGGCAAAGACATCCAAGATGTTTTGGTTGAGGAACTCTGGGGCGATATGTTTTTCCTCTTTCTAGAGATAAAAAACACGCCTCTTATATGGATATAGTTGCAGTACTTATCTTGGTGTGATTATCCTTTTTTTCTTTCTTTTGTTGTGGTAAACACAACTTGAACAACATTTCCTCCATCTTACTGTCACCAGCCCACATATACTCAAACTACTGGAGATTTCATGCACTCCATGGGGTTTGAAGTCCATTACAGGAAGAACAAAAACATATCTTACTAGATTGGACAGTCCTATACATCCCAGACAACAAGCACATCCAGAGCAAACATGTTTCATTTTTGCCATTATTGGAAACAAAAGTGACTAGCAGTAGATCAAATGAGGAATCTGTACGGGGAAACATTAAGAATCCCAGTTATCTCATTGGAATACTACAATTTGTGAGAAAAGCTTACTGAGTAAAATGGTGGTTCATCCCCTGGGGACATACAGTTGGCTGCAGTTAAACAAAAGTTAGAGGGTCAAATTAATTTAATGTTAATCACTCGCTACTAGACCAAAGTTTAATACTGTCCAACTGACGACATTGAATTGAGCCAATTTAAACTGTGTTTCACAATCTAGAGGTACTAGATTTAGAAAAACTTCGGAGTCTCTTGGTGGGACTGCGCTGTAATTGGTTGCTACTGCTTGGGAGGTCTGGGAGACCCCACCCCCCTCCCTCCCACAATGTGTTTTGTTTCCGTGACTGTCTGATCACTGTGCTTAAGTGTTGAGATGTTTTTTTTTTTCAAAGCATTGCTGTACTGCCCCCCTTCTGGGAGTAGAACAGGGATACTACACTTTTTTTTTTCATCTCTTACTACCCATGCATTGTGTTCTGTCCCCCACCTGCAAAGGCGCGCTGTGATATGCTGGCTGCACCTCAGAATAGTCATTACTTGTATATGTCTGTATATGTCTACTGTGTGTTTGGTTTTGGCTGTACTGGAAAATTGAATTTCCCTCTGGGGATTAATATAGTATCTATTATTATTATTTTTATTATTATTATTATTATTAGTAGTAGTAGTAGTAGTAGTAGTAGTAGTAGTAGTATTAACAGGTAGCAATCTCTGGCTGCCAAATTGTGAGGCTAATAAGGAAGTTGAAATACTTGCAGTTCACCCCTAGAGGACTGGCTGCAAAAGAGAGCAATGCCCATAGACTCCCATGTTAAAATGTTCAATTTCATAGCTGAAATAAAAATGTATACAAAGTGGCTCCAAAAACTTTTTTTCAGTTTAATAGGTCCAATTTCCGTCATGAAAACTCTGTGGGGGGTGAATTTTTTTCTAAGGCTTCAGTTTCTATGTTATTTTATATCTTAAATTTAGAGGAGTGTTCTTTATGTATTCCTTATGTATTAGAGCGCTATCATTGGTTGCAGCTGCGTACTTCCTGCTAGCTCCACCGTGACGGAGCCCTCTCAGCTCTACCTTTTCATCCATTTTAGGATTTTCTGATAATGACGAGACACCAAGATGGCGACGGTAGGACCCGTCTATGGGGTTCAAATCCGCTCTTCAGAAACCTATTGGTCACTTATGGTTTGCGCTGTCAAGTATTTATACAGTCATCGGGTACTAATCAAAAGTGTGTGATGGTGTTTTCTATTACTATCATTCTGAGACACTACTTGCATGCAGTACATAGGAAAAGATTATATAAGAGATGGTGATTAAAGTTGCACTTACCGAGTCTGTTGTCCAATGCTCCAAAGTCCAGCGAGTATTTTACAACATGGTAATTGTTCCAAACATAAAGCAAGTTGTCCCTGGGATTATAATCCACAGCAGCAATGTACTGGTAAGAGTTGGGGAAAGAGATGTCCAGAAACCCATCTTTACTTAGTTCTGTGTTATAGATGTAGTCTATCTTGTTTCCAGTTGCTTCGTTGTCGTCATCCTCATATACCGTCTTCACTACATAGAGGATCCCACAAATCATGAAGGCATTGGATGCTGAGCGTTTGTCGTAAGCCGTGTCCCAGGTCCCCTCCACACGCAATGTGTAGGGATTGAGCTGGCTGATAACAATCCGCCCATTGTTTTGCTCAGTGGCATAAATTACCCAAAGTCCATTTTCATCTACCGCCAAGTCAATGTCAGATTTTCCTCCCCAGCGGTACGGAGATGTGTCATGATAGTTGGCATTAGCTATGATAGCCTCTCCGCTTTTAATACGAGTTCGGAGGTCAAACTTGACAATGTTGCGCGTACGTTCCTTGTTAAAGAAGAGTGCTCCATCATATACTACAAAGCCTGTTCCGTCAACGCGATGTGGGAGTTTGTAGGTCGTTGTCGGTCTTCCAGCGATAAAATCTTCCTTGGAAGAGTATTCGGTCAAGGTGTCTGTCCGGTAGGGTGTCCAAGGCATGTAGTAGATTTTATCGGAGGCCTGGAGAGGGTCTTTGCACCAGGCTCCGGACTGGTGGTCTGATTCAAAGAGGTGTTCACTCTGGTACACCCTGCGCAGAAGCCCTGGGCACAGGAATACTGAGGAGCCAAAAATGGGGAAAGACAATTACAGAGTTACATTGGCAGGTATTAAGGTAGCGAACAGAGACAGCAGCTTAACATAAGTCTGCAACCTATTGTTTTCCAAAAAAGACAAAGATGCTGATACTCAACTTCTTCATCACTGCTGGTATTATCAGATTCATTTTAAAACCAGGGAGAATTTGCATAAAAATATTGTTAGTGATGGAGTTCATTAGATCACTCAAGCAAGTTTCAGATTATCTTTTACAAAGCATGGAAATTGGAATTTAACAGAACACAACTAATACCCAAAACACAATCTCACACTTCATTATTGCCAAATGTGGCTCATATGTATCATCTAATTGTTTTTGGGATTTAGTTACTTACCACAGTTTACAGTTTGGAACATAGACAGTATTTCTTATTCAGCTGGTCTCTGACCTTGGAAGCAATTATCAACAACATTGCTGAACGAAATCAATGTTGGTAGGGAGGCGGTACTAGACTTAGTCAGGGGTTATCTCTTTTGACTTAATGTAGATGAAATACTTTTAAAATTTACCAACTGTTCCTCTAACTTACCCAAATCCTCATAAAATACACACATTAATATGCTTTATTTTTCATTTCCACTACAGCCTCAGCTCACATTAAATAAAAATGACTTGATTTAAACATTCTACTGAGACTTCTGAATAAATAAAACTAAAAGAAAATCAAAATTTTGATAAATGGCTCTGTTGCAATGATTGGCCTTTAGCAAAATGAAAAGAAGTCAGAGAAAGAAAATTAAGAACAGGAATATCATCTATATAATATCTGTCGTTCCATTATTTCATGGACATGACATCTTTAATCTGTGCTGTGATTTACGGCACTACACACAATAAACTAATTATATGTAAACTGGTTTGCATTTAAATCTGATCAAATTCAACTAAGAATACAACTGAAGCTGCTCAGTGGTAAGCACTGTATGTGAAACACAATTTCAGTTAGCTATTGACGATTGCGGAGTGAAGCAATTATATGTTTTTGTCTTGACATTTGAATTTACAAAAAGACAAAGACAACAGAGCCACAGTAGGTTAACTGCATACAGATAATGCTTAACATGAAAAACAGATAATATATCAGAAGAAAAGCAGACTTCTGCAAGATTAAACTGAAAGAAAGATAAACATGAACAAAAAGAGCAATGCAGTGTCATGACGTTTTTCTCATTTCCACAGGTTTCCACCCAGACTGCTGTAGAAATTAAACACAATGTGTGCAAGAAGGCTCTTTTTACTGTAATGGGGCAGCAGTCTGACAGAGCGCTGACAGGTTCAAGCCGAAGATCCGTTGAGAGTCAGAAGCTGCACATTCCGGGGGAAAGGAGGAGAAAGAGACAGCGAAAACAGAGGCTTCTTTCCATTGTAATCTCCCAAGATTAAACATGTTGTCTACCTGCAGGTGAAAATGTGGTGAGATGCATCCCAGTGACATAGAGCCTCAGCAGGCATCTCAGCGTTTGCTCAACTAAATGCTATGAGAACCATTTCTCTGGTTGGAAAACAAGATGTGCTAGGGTACAAGGTCAGAGTAGGTAAGCTTTGTACTGACAGCACGCTGGGCTCTATGGAGGTGGTGAAAATATGCTTTTTAAAGGATGTGAGAGCAAAGATGGAGGAGTGAATAAAAGACAGAGAAGTTATACAATCATGGCTTTCATGGGGAATTTTTACAAACTGCTACAGCAGCGGAAGTTATAAAAAAAAAAAACTCCCACTTCACCTCCATGGCTCATTCTCCTTTCCACAGATTTCTGTACTGTTATTAATTAATAAGAATACTAAAATGTATTTTAAAGCCTTTCAAGCTCCATTCTTAATTCTAGTCTCATGATTGTATATCTATCTTTACATTTAAAATCTCACTATCGGCATAATTCTCAGCTTATTGAGACGGCAACCTTGCAAACACAGAACTTTTGAGAACAAGTAAAGTTTTAGCATACTTATTTAAGCAACTTATGCTGATAATGTAAGATTGCAAGTGCAGATACCCATCTCCAGTATTGACATGCAAGTCCCTGAAGGTTATAGTCATCATCATGTTAGAGCTATTTGAAAAATGCTGACAGCTTATTGGACAAGCTATTGATCAACCTGTATAGCTTTCTGCTTTAATATTATCCAGCTGATAAAGCAGGGCTGGAATAATTTTCAGTTATTGCAGGGGATAAAAACATGCCCTGGTATTATGGGATATCATCAGAGACTAGCTCATAATGGCTTTTCACCCTCAGGTATCATTATATATGTAGCTATATCAACATCTGTGTATCTAGTTCAGGTTTTGAACCGAAAGATGAAGATTGAATGGAATATCCAAAAGCTACTGTATGTACTTGAGAAATAGCAAAAAGGAAGGAAAAAATATTCAAACTGTTTTTTCTCTTTTGGCCGTGTTCCTGAACAATTTAATTTTCCCCATGAATTACATATTGAAACACACCAATGAAGCACACAGTGAACATGAACCTAAAATATGGCAGAAACTTGCTGCAGCAACCCGTCACCAGACGATCTAAGCACAAACACAAATGAAGAATGGAGGTGGAGGAAGAGTTGTTGACATTTAGTTACCTTTTTGTTCCACTTCTATTTTTAGGCATGAAGGGGGAGAAAAAGAGAAAGAAAGAAAGAAAAAATTACAGGTTAATGATGTGAGAACTGACTTAATTTCACAGTCACACAAAAGAACAAGAGCAGCATGGTGTTAGTGAAGGAGACACAATAAACATTTAATCACAGGCTTTAGGAAAAGAGAACATACTCAGTCACGTGTGCCTGCAGAAAAAAAGAGCTGCTGGTTAATCAAATCTTAAATCAGAAATTGTACTTTTCTTGTTATGATTATTATTATTATCACAATTATGATTTCTTTGTTTTAGTTTTCCATTTTTAAAAAAAATTTTGGAACAGTTGTTTGCAGATGGAAATGTATGAACTGAGTGAAACCTTCTCCAAAACCATAAAAAATATGTAAATGTAGCTGCTAGGTAAGATCCAGTAACAACCTCAGCTCAGGGAAGCAAAGTATGAATTGATAAAAGTGAAAATTGTCTTTAGCTATTGATTAGTGATTGATGTTAATAATAATACATCTTTTTCATAGGCACCTTTCTAGACACTTAATGTCACCATGTATATAAAAACATGGTGCAAAATGCAGTAAATAGTCAACAGCTCATGTCAGCTTGCATTCGTTACTGGCTTGAATGCACTGGAGCATCCCATTTCAGAATAGCTCTTTTCTGGGATTTTCATTGAGCCCACTAGTAGGGATATTAGGAGACAACCATAGTGCTCCTTCAGCAACAGGCTGCTGCATTCAAAGCATGCAGTTCCTAGATTTGTGCAGCAGTCATCAGACTTCAAACCAGAACTGCTCCCTACAGACAAGAAACACACTCAATAAAGTCCAAAAGAATTAATTAATTTGTCCTTATGTTTATGATACATATATAATAACAAGTACGTTTCTTCAGCTAACTAGAGTTCTCTGTAATGCTGCACATCATTGAATAAACCGAAGGCCTGTCAAAACCTGCAGAGACCGCTAAATCTCAACCCTATATATCACCTCCACTTTAGACAAGCCTCATAGGTCAGTCATGGCATTTTGTCATTCTCCCACTTTTAAGGTTGGGGTTAGCATCCACCCAGCATGCTTGTTCCTGTCCCTCTCCCTGCAGTAATCCTGCTTCTAATAAGAGAGGATTAACCTCTGTTACCAGGGCTTACAAGAGTCCTCTCCTCCAAATAAAGAGCGCAGCAGAGTGAGGTATGGAGGTCAGTGAGTAAGGGTGGGAAGGGTAAAGTTTGAAAGATGGGAAACTTATTAGGGAAGAACAATATCAATGCAAGGCAGTGAGCCAATGCCATAGAGAGAAAGAGGGATAGTGGTGACAGGCGAGGGGGAAGGGGAAAATAATGGATAGAAGCTTTCAACACGTTGTTTGTTTGTCAGATCATAAACTGGGTATGCTGCGTGGAGCACAGCACCTCATTAACAGCCAACATTCGAGCTGTCGCTATAACACAAGTCCATAGTTTGTGCAACAGTTGCTCAGGGCAATGTGTGAATCACCATTACTGGCAACTCTGATTTACCAACAACACAGAGCTGTATGCAAGCCCCTATGCATCAAATCAAAGTAAAACGGCTGATCGAAGCCTCCTCACTTCCCATGAGCAGCGGCCACACAACAGGGACCACAGGGAGGTCGGCCTTTTTCTGACTGAGCGATCGCTAACAGTGGCGAGGGGAGAAGTGGGTAATGATCTATAAAAAAAGGCATTAGCGGTGGGGATGTGAGAAGTAGTATACGACGCAATCACCGGGGGAGATGGTGTGCGAAGGGAGTAAAGGATGTGGATGAAATCCCTGACAAGGAAATACACCACTCCCCGGGCTGCAGTCCAGCATGTGGCTCTTTCGCTTGACCGGTAGATGCTGGGGGATGCAACAAGGTCACCCGTCAGTACACTCAAAGTAATTTGCTCACGTCGTGTCTACTCATGTTTCACCACAGATATATATACCTGTGATGTCTGCCTTGGATTTCCACATTTGCTCCACTGCAGATACAAGAGGAGCAGCAGGAAAAGCAGACGGAGAATTGATTTATTTGAAAAAAAAAAGCTGCTTTACTCCACCCCACCACCTCCATTGTGACCTTAATACGATTTTGGTCATGGCTGTCACTGAGTCACTAAAAAGCACTTAGCTCTTTCATCTCTTCCTTCTCTTTTCTCCCTCCTCTCCTTGTCTTTTCTTGTGCCCCCTCAGCTTTGGAAACTTTTAGATTTATGCACACAAATATGAGATGAAAAATAAGAGCTGTTCCTGAACTGGTGAAAGGGTTCCATCTGCTTCCTTCTAAAGAAAAAGGCCCTTCAGAGTTGGACTAATAAGTTTATTTCAACAAACATCATCATTTGTACTGACGTTTTAATTGAAAAGGCATTGAACTGCTTCAGGAGAGCATTTTATGAATCAAGCACTTTATCCTTCCTTCAAAATAACTTCTGTTATTATAAGAGTTCGACATGACAACTCACTTAAAAAAAGTATAAACACTGTTAATTCATGTGAAGAAACAACTGAGTCATAAAATCTCAGTTCAGTTCAATTGGCAAAGGAATAAAATATAATCCAACAAAGAAATGTAAAGAAATTATTCTGAAAACTGATTTTTTTGAGCTCTTAAAGCTCCCCCAAAATACACAGCGTTTGGCTTGAAATCATCATTTGACAAATTGTTACACTCATTTGTAAACTCATCTGTGAAAACTGTTAGCTGATGTGAGAAAAGATTTCATTGTTCTTTTGCTATAGGGAGACCACTTGGACAAAACATCAAGTCACCAACTGTTGGCAGCATTTTCTTAGAAGAAATGAGATGACCAGCTTTAATCACACTTTTTTGGCTGTCAAAGCCAACCAAAAGAGGAAAAGCCACTTGGGATTTGCAAATGATGAAATTAAATGTCTTTTGTTTTTAAAAATTTTGCTTTACAAATATTTCTGGCACCACATGAAAGTCAAGCATCACAAATCTAGGTGTGAAACTGGGCCCTCCCATAACTTGATCCTGCTTCTTCCAGTCAAGGCGGCTGTCGAAAATTCAGCCCTTTTTATCAAGACTGCATCTAAAAACAGTAATTCATGCATTTTTTACCTCGCACCTAACTTATTGTAAATGGAATTAGCCAGAATGTTCTCACTCACTTGCAGCTGGTAAAGATTGCTGCTGCAAGAGTTTTAACTGCTACAAAAAACAAGAACATATTTCCTGTTTTCGCCTCTCTCCATTGGCTCCCATTCATTTTAGCATCAATTTTAAGATTCCATTATTTGTTTTTAAGTGTCTTAACAGTTTTGCCCCATTTTATGTCGGATCTGCTGCATCCCTGCTCACCACAATGTGCACTCAGATCAGCTGACCAGATGCTCTTGACTAGCCCTTCGACACGTATAAATCCAGAGGAGATGGAGCCTTTAGAGTCACAGCTTCAAAAATCTCAACTTTACAGGCAACCTCCCTTGCTGTTTTTAAATGTCACTTAAAAACTCATTTTTATTCTTTGGCCCTTAGGCAAGAATGAGTTATCTGTGTTCATGTCATGTAGCTGTTTTGTATTTTCTCTTTTTTTGTGATGTTTTATGCATCTGCTGTTATTGTACATCATTATGGTCACCTGTTTGTTGTTTTTAAGGTGGTTTATAAATAAAAATGGTATGGTGTGATAGCCTATTGTATGGTATATACTCCCCAGCAGAGTTCTGCAGAAGCAAACCTGAAAGAAGCCCAGTGAAACAGTCTTATCGTTTGTCCACTCAGGGGCTCCACTGGAGCAGTTTGGAGTTAGTCCCCATACTTTACCGCACTTCAGTACTGCTCATTCAACCTTCCAAGCCTTTTAGGTTTGGTCCATCAACACAAAAACTGCTGCCCATACTGATCAGGCAACATCATACACCAGTAGACACATACTTCATCAGAATCTCGTCTAGATTAGTTTACATTTGTAGCATTTAACACACAGCTGGCCAATTTTTGCTGAACACATTCTTGTCTAAAACCTGGCACCAAGTATGGGCAAAACAATTACTCATTGAATTGTGTGCACGACGCTTGTAGCAGCCTGAATTTTTTGTTTGTTGCAGCTTGCCAAACACAGGAAAAAGCAACATAGGTGATTCTGAAGCTCAACGAAGTGAACAAGCTGTCACAGTTGATTAAAAAAGGAAACATGCAATGATGACTATTTTAGTTTGATTTTGTTTGTTTGCCTGATTAATTATTTTATATAAAAAGGGGCCAAAAGGAAACGGCTCTGCTCCCTGAGCATTGTTTCAGGTTTGAAAAGATGAAAAGGCTGACAATGCTAAAGTCACATAGCGATTCTCTTTAACATATACCATTAAGCTCTTCCATGCAACAGCTACGCCTTCTCTTGCACCACTGCATGCAGTCTGCTTCCCAGGCAGCTAACAACAGAGACCTTTAGCTGCTACCAGCTCCAATCCCGTCATGTGAGCGGCAGCTGTATGGATTTTGATTTGAATAATTAATGCTTCCCAATTTCACACTAATGGTTGAGAGGTATCAGAATGGTATCATTAGCCACTAATAGAGATTCATGGCTAAATGGCAGCAATACTTTTCGTGATACCCGCTGCCCCCCTACCACCCATCCACTTTTTTTCTTTCCTGCCTCTGTCTCAACGAAGGAGTTGCAGAATGGAAACCCCTTAACTTCATCCTATCAGCTTTTTAATTAATGACACAGATTACAGGGCTTTGAATAGCATGTGCCCAAGGATGGGGGAGGTTTTGACAGGCAACCCATCTCTCTTTCTCTAAATTTCCTCTTCAGTCCCTCTCTTTTTTCCCCTGGTTCTATCATTCTCCTCAGTCAGCATGCACAAGTCTTCCATACCATCATTACAGGTTCCATTTATCAACAGTTCTCTCTTTTCTTTCAGCCACTTGTCTGCTCTCTTTGTGCTCCCTTGTGCTACTTATTCAATCTCCTCCCAATAGTGTCTTCTTTCTGGCTCCATTGCTTTCTTGCTCCCTCCTGCAGGGAAGCAGCTATGCTATCTTATAACCTTGACAATGCAGGATGCTGTCTGTGTGGATTCTTTTTCTTGTGCGTGTTTGTGTGTGTCTGCCTGTGTCTGTCTCTGAGGGACAGGTGCAAGGACTTGGCGCTCGTCCAGTCTGGTTTCCACGTGGGACTGACCAGCGAAGAGCGAGACAGAGACAAGGCAAGTGGAATCCAGGAAAAACACAATTAAATATATTTTAGTGGAGTATAGCAGCAAGTGGAGCAGAAATAACCTAATTGCACCAGTTAAAATATGTCTTGCTTTGCAAGGACCTTAAAATTAGATTAGAAAAAACCCGGAGAGATGGAGGGAAATACAGATGAGAAATGATAGAAGAAGTGTTCCACATAGTGCATGGTTGCACACCCTTGACCAAAGCAAAATAAAAGTTAAAAAAAGAAAGATAATAATAAAAAGAGCCATGCTTAGCAGAGTGATTATTAAAAAGAGAGAACCCCTGAGGAGACGGATCTCTAATTAGTGCTGTATCCTCAATACTTGGCACCCCAACAAGACTTTCTGAAATTAGTGCCTGAGTGCATTTGTGCATGTGGCAGCGTGACAAAATGTTAAAATAAAATTTCTGCACTTGTTACATGAATGGTAACATTTATAAACATTCCGATAGCTTGTAAAACGTTTGCTCATGTGTTTTGGGTTTTTTTTTTCATCCAAACGGAAGAAGGGAGGATCCTGGATTCTGTATGTTAGTGAATAATAGAGCAGCTGCTAGAAAAGCAGAACCTGATAGATTACAGCAGCTTATTTAGCTATTAGTAGGGGAAACAGTTTCCACATGTCCAGATTCACCCCTTTATCACTGCCATTTATCCACTTTGGTAATCAGTGCTTAAGCATGCACTTGTATTGCCTCTCAACTGGGAAAACATCTTTTTTTCCTGTCAGACTGTTAATCCTCTCTGCAACAACTGCTTTTTTCTATCTTGAGATTGCACACTTTTGTTGTCCTTCTTGTATGAATATTTTATAGTTGTAACGATAAAATCAGCTCATTTTCTTCCTACTGCATTGTAATAAAATATGGAAACAAATTCACTCAATACAGGGTATCGCTATCATATAGATAAGACATCTAAATTGTGAAGATGTAAAGAATAACTAAATTGCAACCTGATTTTGACGGTAAAAAAAACACAACAAAGAAATGAATTTTTTGTTATATTGATTAGTTCTCCCATTTGATAAAACCGATTGGTGCAATTCTTATTACTGGAAAAGCCGAGCTGTCATCTTTACAAAAAGATTTGGCTTGTGGAGATCCTAATTCTTTCAAATGAGCAACGCAGTAAACACATGTGCAGGGCACTCATAAAATTATGCCAAAATCGAATGCAATATTATCCTTTTTCTCTTGGTAAGGTTCTGCCAATCGTTTGCCAGTCAGTAAGTATGACTGACACTGAATTTACACCTAATTGATTGACACACATATTGGAAAAGATTAGCGGATCAGTGGCAATCCTGTATCTCCAGAATCGGACATCTTCTATGACATTATTCTCTGCCACAGAGCCAGGATCATCACACAGTACCTGCAGAATTAAGTGATGGAGCAGGATGGCATGCCCCGCTGTCAGTCCAGACCTCAACACAAATGGGTATCAGTAAGATGAGCATGGCACATGTTGTACAAGCTAAAGCAACAAACACAACCACACTGGTTGACCTTCAACAACTCCTGCTTGAGTAAAGGGTTGCCACCCCACAGAAGAAAGTGACCAAACTAGTGACGAGCATAAGGAGGTGTCTAGACATTGATCCTGCATATGGATTATCCACTCACTATGGGATAGTTTAATTATCCAATGCAAGGAGAACAAGAGTATAGAAACTGTCTACATGTTTAACTGTGATGATATGTGTGATGATATTATATTAAAGAGGAGAAATGATTGACAAAAAAAGTTCCTACTTGAATAGGTACAAATCAAATAAAAACACAGACACCAGCTAGTGGCCTGACTCTGCATTTAAGGTACGGTTATTCTGAGGTTTTTCTCCAGATCAAATCAATGTGAAACCTGAATGCCAACACTAGAGTAAACATCACAACATGTCTCTACCATCACTCAGCCAGCATACACTGGTGGTTCAATGGGTCAAGCCTGCACAGCATTTAAACAGCCTATTAGCTGACCTGACTCCCAAACATCCAACTCTGATCTATTCACAAGGTTAAGAGCAAAGTCAAGCAAGAACAAACATGTTTCTTTTGTTGTGTTAAGTGAAAAAAATCTAAATACCAGCTTCTTTATTCAAATTATATGAATATTCATCATATTAATACTCTCATTAAGATTCAAGTTTTTATCAGTATGTCATTAACAGTAAATTGCCAATATTGATAATAACAATCCTAATTGTAAAACTAATGGTACAACTAATAATAATAATAATAATAATCAGCAGCATCATCATCACCATCATGCACGTTACCATCCCCACTGTCACCATTTACATCAACAAGGATAGAATATAAAACATCAATACTAGAACAAGTGATAGCTTTTCAGCCCAACATCAACAGAACCAGCAAAGACCAGTATACAAGCCAGGACACTACTCCAAATGTTACAGCAGGTCGCCATCGAAGGATCAATGAGTTCTGAAGTGTCGCTATAACTTCTTAATTGTTTAGGTTTTTTCCATTTACTTTTTTGTACATATTCATTTATTGTTTCTTTGTTTTTTTTTTCTTGCTAGCTTGTAACATTTCTTTAGTTTTGTATATTTATAGACATGAAAACAAACGTGAAAAGACCATAAGAAAAGAAAACAACAAATAATATTGTTCTTAATTTTCTATAGATAGTTTAACACTTTTAAGATTAATAGGTATGATAATTATAGCAAAGTGAAAAAAAATAAAATAATATTCTTTAGTCCTTATGTGCCATGGCAACTATATGATATTCCCACAGTAAAAATTTGAATATTTAGGAGAACTATTAACCCCTTAATGCCTGAAATAACAACATCTGCTCAGAAAACTCAAATTTTTAAAATCTGAAGTCTTTTTGTGGTCTTTTAACAATATTTGGAAAAAAACAACTTTTTTGGCATTTTTACCATTTATTACCATGTGATAGGTCAAAATATAGTAATATAATATAGTATAGTCCTATGCTTTCTGGTGTTCACCAGTGGACAGGAGACCAGTATCATATAGTGTGCAACTGGGTTTTGAATAAAGTTTCTACCATAAAATGATGTAAAATGTCTTATGAAATAGCAATATTTGTACTCATTTTTTAAGGAAAATGACAAACAAGAAAGAAATAAAAAGAAATATATAATATAATGGTAAATCGATATTGAATATTGTTTTGTTTTAAAATGTATTGTCTTTTAATTTCATCAGACCACATATGTAGAAATGTATCAGATCCTATCAGGGAGAGAAAGCCATCCCTAGAAAACAGTACCTCCATTTCCTAAATCTGTCAGTCGGGTAGCTGTTCAAAAAGATGAGAGTGATTGATAGCTAAGGTTAAACTTTAGTTAAATTATTCCCCATTAGCATTAAAAATAGTTCAGTTCTTTCCCAGTGTCCCAGTAAATCATTACAGTGTGGCAGTATCACTGTGATTGAAGCGTCTACTGGGAAAAGAAGCAATTTTTGAATGGTTGGACTTGACGTAGAGGATTTAACACAAGAAATAGTAAGACATTTCTCTATAGCATACTTTAATACAGGACCATTCCTGCACATTTACAGGACAGCACTACCTTGTATTTGGTCTGTGTGAAATATGTGACATAAACTCACAGTCATCAAAGCATGGTGCATGGACTAGGAAGTGGTCAGCTGTCAGTGAGTGATGAGTTGGCATTTAACCCCCACACATACACTTTCAGGTGGGAAGAAGAGGAAAAAAAGGTGTCTGAACAAGTAAGATAATGCTCAGTGGCATTTCAGTGGAGAGTGAAGAGGGTGTGGTTCCTTGATGTATCTACTGTCACATAGTTGACTCCCATGCTAGATGTAATGAACAGGGATTGGAAAATTCAAGGGCAAAAACCACTGAGCTTTCAAACAATCTACTGAGTAGATTTACTGATAGCATCGAATGGCTTGATCAACTCTTCAAGAAGCTTAAAAGTGGCCTCAAGATTATCTAAGTCTGACTGTGTAAGGTAGAATGTTGAGGACGATGGAAAAATTCAGCTTGTGGTCAATAATCAGTCATGTGTTCACTTTTTTTAATTGGAGATAAATCATAAGCGGAGGCGCAGTTATCGGAATGGCCAAGCACATACGCAAAATGAGTGCTGTGTTAAAGGTTCAGTAACTACTGGAATGTTACCTAAATGTAAAAGGGGTAATGGATGTTCCTATAGTCATAGGATCTTTAATGAAAACTTAGATATAAATGTGTGTGCATACTTGACACAATGTTGGAGGCTGCCAAAATGTGTAAGATCAGGCTATGTTAATGGGCTACCTAGCTTACATGACTTACATGACTGATTTGATCAATGACCACTACCTCTGTCACAATTTGGTATTATGACAATATGTATTATTATGGACTTTTGACTCGAGCATAATAAGCTAGAACAGTTAATGTTAGATCAGTTGTTAGACATTGTCACACCTATTAGAATCATTTTGAGCCAAAAAGAATGGAAAAGATCATGCTAGTTAATGTATTTAATTTTCATAACATCAGTCATTGTGCCACATTAATCTAGGCACCAAACATGGAGAAAATTAGAAAGACCCAAAAGAAAAATCTGGGTTATTGTCTGATTTATATAATTGGGCAAAAAACTAAATAATTCCTTAAAAGGTTTTAAAAGTTCATAAAGTTTACTCTGCCTAAATTAGTGCTAGCTTCTCTACTGAGGTAACAAAGGAGTCTTAGATTGCCGGATGGCTGCCATATTAAAGGGTTAGTTCAAAGCTATCTTTAATTAAAAGCTTTATTTCACTGTCCTTGGCTTAATGAAGAGTAAGGCAGGATTCCAAGAGGGATTCACCTCCAGCTGGGCCTGTGTTTTGTGACATTACAACATCACAACACTCTGCGATCCAGTGTTCACATGAAATCCATGAAGCCCTATTATGGTCACACAGGTGGTGCTCGGTTTAGGTGTGACCACAATACACAGGGCCCAGTAATCACCCAACATTATGCCCACAGTGTATTGTGAGTGATAACCATGTGAAAAGAATTGGTTTCATGGTTATACCTGGCAGCAGAGGAAGGATAGCGACTGGTAGCAGGTGCTAAGCAAAACTTGCCAAAGCAATCTACTCCACTATTCAAACATGTCCACCTAAACCTGTTAGGCGTGCTATTATTAGCTAAGTAAATTAAGCCAAATTGGGTTATGTGGAAATAAAATGAAAACACGACGAATTACATGAGCACTTTCTACAAAGCGTGAACTCCGGATTACAATGTTCTGTACAAATCTGAGAATTGATTGCATGATTATTCACTCTGGCTTAGCTTCCAAAGTGTGAGCAATATCTGACAGGGCTAAGTTGGATCCCACTGTGCGAGACAGGATTTTACATTGTCCTTATTAGCTACAAACAGTGGGGGGAACTAGTGGCTTATGTATAGCAACAGACACCAGCAGGTTTTCTTCCTTTGTTCTTCCACTCTCTTCTTGTCTCTGCTTTTCTATGTCTCGCATCCCCCTTCACCTCGTGTGCTGCATACACTCAAGTGTCAGTTCTGAAAAGTGGATGGAACAAAAGCTGTTCCCTGAAAAGGGCATGTAATTATAAACCACCTCATCTTTTTGACCACTCGCTTGGACTGAATCAGTTAATTTGCCATGGAAACTACACAGTGAGGTACAACTAATTACTAAAGGAAGATGCTTTGTGTTGGGGGAGGAGGACAGTAAAGGTAACCACAAGCTCTCACCAACTAAAAGAATGAAAAAAAGAAAAGGAAAAAAGAAAGAAAAATCCTGCAAAAGCAGAGCATGACGACGCAGGTTTGAAAGCGCTGTCTTGTGTGACAGGTCCGAGAGTTTGAGGGGCCGCCGAGGGGATCTAAGTGCTTCATTACTGCTGGGGAAGAACACTTTCTGAGTAGGAGGGGGAAACAGTTGTGTTGACCTCTTATCAGCTCGACCTTTGGGAGGAGCTGTTAGAGTGAAAGTTACACTAAAAGAAAGATGGAACAAGTGAGGGAGAGAGGTTTTAATAAGCCACTAAGAGAATAGACACGCATCTCTCCACTGAACCATGGAAAGTCAAGGTGAGAGGGCGAGGCGGAGACAGATGTCAGCGACTGGAGCACAGTCATGTTTATAAGTCATCATCGATGGTCAGCACATCAGTTCTGCCCAAAGGTTGCCATACTAATTTGTAAAGTGCATGGGGGAGCATGCACAAACTGGCATTGGTGCAAAACTAAAAGAATCGTCTGGCAGTTTAGATGAGAGCGCTCTGATGTGAAACGCTGAGACAAGCCCATTCTTTTAGATTCCCACCAATCACAATCACATGCATACTTTTTCAAAAGCAATATGCGTCAATTCCTTTTTAATTGTTTCAGCTCATATCAGTGCCACTTTACCTCTCTCATTGTTCAACTTGATACTATTCCCTCACAAAGAAATTCACGGCCCATATCAAATAATTATTCAGAAAGTAGCTTAAATTGAAATATGATGGATTGCCTTCTGAGCTGACGTCACACAGCCTAAGCAAATGCTGGCACTCTTAGCAGTAATTGTAATCCCCCCCGTTCCATTACAATTGATGGAGCGGATCAAATAGCAAATTAATGAAATCAATATTGCATCTACGGTATGTGTCTATCGATCCCTCTGCGATTATTAATGGCAGATCTGTTTGTAAAATCACGCTGGCTTATAAAGATATGGAGAGGAGAGTGCTAATCTATGCTAAAAGAAGAAAAGAACAGAAAAACGAGGCTCCCTAAGTAGAATACAGATAAAAGCTGTCGGTGAAGGTGGTCGAGAAGAGGAGACGGGAGCGGCAGATGATGTTGTGGAGTAAGGGAACAGAAGAACGTCAAATAAAGGGATATAGTGAAAGGGATGTGGAGGAAGAGGGGGTGTGGGCAGGGAGAGCATTTAAAAGACAAAATGTGAGTGAAAGTGAGAGCGACGTGGTGAAAAAAGAGAGCATTAGAAGTGAGATGGAGAGCTTGTCAGTGAGAAGCAGACTCAAGAATCCACTAAAGTCATGGCTAGCTGCCTCAAAAATTCAATAAGAAGATTTTTATTAAAAAAAAAAAAAACAACTAAACTTTATTCACACATAAGCAAATCAACAGTCATGTGACAGATTTCAGACAAACAAATGGAAAGTAATGTTGCTTGAATTGTATTCATGTGAAATACTTCACATCTGAATCCAAAGAGCATCAGCAAATCAAGCTCCAGTGATGGATCGCGTCTGCACTTTAATAGCATTGTGGCCTTTATCTATATTAATACAGAGACTATGATTTATTTTCCCTAACAATACTAACTAAAAAGATCTTTAGTTGAACCACACACACAGTGACCTGGTGTCCCTCCCTCATGGAGCACTAATAGGAGGTCTGAATATTGTAGCAATTAAAGTGCCAGACTACTCCTCCAACATTACAGCATATGCTTTCATTTTTAACTTTTTTTTTTTTAATTGCCTTTATTAGTCAAGTTTCCTGCTCAGGAAATGGCTATAAGGTAAGACTGCAGGGAAACACCCTTTTTCCATGTTGTATGGAAGAATTCCAAAATTCCCTTCAACCCAAGAGACTGTTATGTTGTGTCACAGAGAACCTGAAAATGTTTTTATATACTGGAGTCATGTTGTCTGACCATCCGTATAAATATAATCCTAAAATGGTTGCAGGTGGAGGAGAAATATGTAATAATAATATAAAATGAAAGACTGGATGGGTTAAATCTGGACAATATGCATCAGATAGAAAACATTTGGATGCTTTTTAAATTATTTTGGCTATTGACAAAGAAACTTTATCAACACTGTTGTTTCGTACTTTCTGCAGACTAAAAGTATTTCCAACAACCACAGGATGTGTCTTCCGGCATGGTTGTTAAGGAAAGAGGAAGTTGCTCATTGCAACAGTTGGGCATAAATAACTTGTTGCTGGTTAAAACATAATAGCCTATGTAATAATTATTCAACAGGGGGGTTTGTGTCTATTTATTTGGTTAAATTCAGGTGGATTTTTTTTTTCTGGGCAGACAGAATTGAACTTTTAATCAATTTCAAGTAACTGCAATGTAGTTACAATCCAACTGATATAACTCCTGCACACTGCCAGAAATGTCCATCTTTTTGTTGCATCTTTCCATCTTTTCCCTTCCATCTACTTTTATTTTAATACAAGGTATTTCACTGATTCCCATTGTAGATAATACTGATGGCTTATTATTATAGTGTTTCATGTGAAACTGCTCAGATAGGGAAAAGTGTTAGAAAACGTGGAATGCAGGCCAACCAGTTCTAAGAGCACGGACGTGTTGGATCTTTTCAGTGTGACACACAGATCACTTAGACTCACTGGCTTTGCAATCAATACCTTTAAATCAGTAAACTTTGATTAGTATTTTGCGAACAAGAAAAATTGATGTTTGTGTAGGAGTCAAGCTGGAGAAAATATTTTTATAGAGGGATCTGTGATTAATGCCTGACAATTGGTTTGCTATATTTTAATTCATGCTGTAATGGCTGATTTAATGAAAACCAACCAAAATACTACTTTAATAACAGGCACAAAACATGTCAGAGTAGTGTCTGGTTAAGATGCACATATGGGGAAATGAAATGAAAGAAAACCTCAGAAAAAAACGTAAAAACACTGCAGTGATATAAGCAAAATAGTGAGTAAATGGAACAAAATTTCCTTTTTTCCAACAGGATATTCCACGGGACATCTGCATGAGGTCATATGGGGACACAAGGTTGAAGATCACAGCAGAGCATGAAGGGAAATGTTATGGACCAAAAAAAAAAAATTGAGTGATCAAAGATGTCCACTGCGGGGACACTTTAGACACAGGGTGGCTAAAACAGTACAATGTGCATATTGCATGGAGTCAGGAATAAAAGAGCCATTTGCCAGCGTTGGATTACAGGTAAAAAGAGCTCTCACATCAAAACATGAAAGCTGCTGTAAGGGAGACTTCTAAGGGAGCCATGTAAGGGCATCAAATGTTAGGAAGATGGGTTTGATTTGAATTTGAATTACGAAAATTCGCTTCAATCCAGCAGCTGCAGCCCACACGCCTAAACACCCGAGATGCATTGCATGTTTCCAGATACAGTATTTTTTATGTTCCTTCTAGGAGGCTATCAGGATTTTTGCAGACATAGTAACTAGTGTTTTCTTATGTTTCACTGAAAAGTTTTAATAAAATTAAACAAAAGGTCAAAAAGGGAAAAATCTGTGCCACTTCCCCTAACCTCAACTGGATTTCCTCCCCACATGCTCATCCTGTCAGTCTACACTGATCCATTCCTTCCTGCTTCTATGCAGACACCGTGTTTTTCACCTGCTGCAATAATTAAATCATTCCTATTTACCCCCTTCAGAGATGCCTCAGTAGTTGGAACATTTGCCCAGGTCCAGTGAGCTGAAATGAACTGAAAAAACAAGCATGTTTCATTTTGATGAAAGTCAAGCAGCCTCTCTTGCTGTGTGATGCTTGTGATATTTGACATGTTCAGACATGATTCCTCAAAGATATTAAAGTGTTGTGAACTGGGAAGACTGGTGGGAGGAGTGTGACAATTAGGATACCAGACAGAATTTTTTTTTTTTTTTATCTTTCAGCAGCAGCATGTGACTAAATATTCACATTAATCTGAAATGGTTTTGCTGTTAAACCAATTTATACCTGTATGGGTAGCAGTCTGTCCACTGATTTTAAATGGAATCAAATTCAGTGAAGGTGGACAGACTGATATTTTTATTTAGTAATTTATTATTTAAGACAGCTAGGATATTATATTTATATTAAATGAATGGCTGAATGAATGACAGCAGCCACACACCAACTCATAACATCCATCCAGTCTAAATAAACTCCACCTTAGAAGTTCTTTTAATCTTTTTTTAACATTCAAAATATTGTCAATATTTCTTCTTCAAACACATGGATTGCAACCGTCATCCCAAGACATCCGATGGTGGTTCTCATCTGTATCAAAGCCTGGATGACATCTTTTAGGCATTTTTTGAAGACTTGGAGCTGTGCTAGCATGGTAATAACCGAGTTGCCAACCAAGTTAATGAGTCACCAAGTAAAAAGGAAATTAGAGTTGTAAAGAGCATTTGGAAGCATTTAAGACTGTGTGAAGACTGGGGAATACATACTGTAGGGTACACATTCATATTGGACCTCCAGATATTTGTAGGTTCCCGGGCACGGGTCAGGAAACACGTCTGGTCCGGCCACAACAGCACACTGGGTCCTGTTATTGCATCTGAGAGATGAGAGGAGAGAAAATGCATTTTGTTAAGAAAAAATATATAAATCAACAGCAGGAAGTGGTTTTTAAGGCACCATAATATCCAGCCCATTGCTTTAAAAATACTAATTCAAAGCAAAAGTCCTACATTTTGGCACTGTGTATGTACCCAGGTTATCAAGTCTATTTTCGTTTTTGTTACACAGATTAAAAAAAAATATGTTTGGGGTGATTTTAAGGTAACATGTTTTATCAGTCACACAACAAATAAAATAGAAATTTTGATGCTAGTGTAGACACTGATTGGTTATTTGGCGGATAGAATAAACTAAACTATCAGATGTGAATGTATTATTCTGACCAATTTGTTCACTTTTTCAGCACTATTTGCTATATTATGCATGTGTTTTGACTCTGCATCAAGCATTATTGAGTGCTCTTTATAAACTTCATGCTGAGCAGCTGCAAACATATCCATATCACCTTGATCCCTGGAGCTGCTACTTAAGGATGGGGCTTTCTCCAAGACGGTGGCAGATTGTTGTGTAGCCAACTATGATAAGGCCCTTGGACCAGTTTTGAGCAAGCCTTTAAACCTGTCTGTCTTCTGCCCAACAGTATCTAGTATCCCCTTGTTTATGAGAAACATCTGGATTACTATCTGTCTGACTTGGATTTCTGCTATTTCTTATTCCCTGGGAAACATCCATCCAATATGTGCCTATTTCCTAATCAAATTCAGGGTCGTGGGTAGCTGGAGCCTATCCCAGCAATCATTGGGCGAGAGGCAGGGTACACCCTGGATAGGTCACTAGTCCATCACAGGGCAACACAGAGAGACAAACAACCAGTCACACACACATTCACTCATAGGAGGATTTAAAATCAACCAAACAGGCATGTCTTTGGATGGTGGGAGGAAGTGAAAGTACTTGGAGAGAACATTCAAACTCCACATAGTAAAGTTACTGTCTGAGCCTGAAATTCGGTGGCAACCCTTAGCTCCATGGTGTGTATAAAATGTTCTCCTAGCATTGTGCAACCCTACTTCCATAACTTTTTGCATACAAATGTAAAATCTTCATTTATTACCATGAAGTAGAAAATAAACTATTCCAGATACATTTACATCCTTTTCAGGAAAAAAATTTTGTGCTTACCTTGATTAACTAATTAACGAAAAAGATTTAAGATTTTTTTTTATATGCATAAAGTTACAAACTTCCCCTATTTTTAAAGTTAACATGGTCTTGGCACAGACAGATTCATCTTTCTTTGCTGGGAGTCATGAGACTAACACCAGACTATGCACAGGTTGCATAGTTATTACTGTATGATGGATGGTTGTGGTCGTGGTGGAGAGGAGGCGGGGGTGGACACAATCAACTGAGTGCGAAATCAGCTCCAACGTGAAATGTAGGTCTTCATTAAAAAACACAATTATGGAGCCTGTGGTGTTATCATGTGCCATTTTGTTTTTGGCAGTCATCAATCAAACCCCTGCTTCATATGCATAGCTCGCCTCTCGCCTCATATAATAGCAACACTTATCTCACAACATTAACGTTTAAACGTTTTGACAGGTATTGATCTGTCAGGGCTCTGCATCTTTTTGCGAAATGTAAAACAGCACGTGAAGGCCGGTTCACTTTCTGGTTTTGCTCCAACCCTGGTCTAAGAGGGACCACCTGCAGCAAGCGTCTGCATATGCAAATCACAGCAAACCAAATCTGCTCCCTTTCACAAACAACAATTATCCTTCAACATAAAATAAGATATTTATAACTCAGCAAGACCGTTTACAGTCTACGTCCTGTGAAGGTCAAAACAGGGTCGGACACAATGATTCATACGCCACAATTAAAGGATTCTCTACACCTTAATTAACATTGATTGGCTGCCGACTAATCAATTGAAGCAGTGAGGGACAAGCAAAAAAAGGGACCCATCTCATTTCAAGTCAGCTCAGTAATAAGATATGGTCTGTCGACTTCTCCCATGCAAGCTTTATGGGTTCACAAACCCACCTTCATCATCCGTCTCTCTCACTCACCCTAGTCAGCTGTCCGGAGTGCTGTCCCTGCCTATGAACAGTTAATCCATAGGCAGTAAATGCCAGTCAAATAAATAAGGGGTCAAGCCAATGAAACCAAGAAACAATTATCAAGGCAGCCCTCTCTTCTCTACATCCTCTTCCTTGCAGCAATTTCTGGATGGCTTTATTTAGAGCTGGGAGGTTTGTAATCACGAGGTGAAAATGCAGGTTAAATTGGATGTCACATTGAACTGGGGGTTGCATGGACACAAGACATGGAACCAGTGATAGGCTGAAGTAGAAATGCAAACACTTAAATGGATTGGACTGCAAAACAGTGTTTCAGTTAATTTTTGTTCATGAGAATGAGTCTTTTATACATGTACAGCCCAAAAAGTTATATTATGACCGTCAATCCAAGCTGGAATTCTCATCATACAAAGGATTAAAAATCAAAGCATGTATTCAAAGTACATAGCAAAAATAATCTCAATCTAACTTGATCCATGTCCAAAGAAGTCTGTTTACCATTATATCCTCAACGAGGAGTGTCGGGGATATTGTGGTTTTGCCCCGATTGCCGCCGGGTCCGTAGCATTGGCGTCCGTCGCCGAATATCCTTTGTGTGAGTGCGATAACTTGAACAATTTTTAGAATTTCATTTTGATACTCTGCATACCTATTAAGGACCCCAAAGTGACAAGCTGTATTAAATTTCACGATTTTTTGGCTTATGGTTTGCCCACCTGGTGTTGCTTTATGCAAGAAAAATCCGATTTTTGGCTATAACTTTGAAACTATTTGTCTCATTGACCTCAAATCAAGTGCAAATGAAAGGTCGTGACATCAGGATATCTGATCATGACGTCATACCTGCCTTTTTCATGATTTCCACACTATATGGAGCTTTGTAACTGGAAAATCACTGTTTTGACCATATCTTTGTAACTACTTCAAGTTCAAGTGCAAATGACAGGTTTTGACCTCCGGATGCATCTGGGAATGACATTATACCGGCCTGGTTCAAATCCTAATTACTTAAGGTATACAGTCTACTTTCTTCGTTAATGAGTTCAGTGAGGGTCAATGAATAAATATGATAGATGACTTGTTAATATAGTTACAGGGTATTACATGTGCAGCTTTATGATATTGTGTCTATTCAAGGATTTGGGAATAGGATGATTGGGGGCGTTTGGGCTTTCAACAGCATAGGCCTTGTTTTACACTACCAATGAAAAGCTTGGACACCCTTTCCCATTAAATCCAAAGGGAAAGTGTCTCGAAACCTTTGACTGGTAGTGTATGTTTGTCTGCACACACACATGCACAAAGAAACCCTGTGACTGGTTTTTCTATTATGTCCTAAAGGCATCCATACCAATATACTCTCTCACATTATGTGCTAAATTGAATTCACACTATCAATTAGAGGGTTAAGGGATTTTATCAGACACTTTGAACTAGAAGGGTGAGAGAAAAAATAGATTACGCACGAGTGATGCATTCAAATATTTATCAAATGTGTCCTACATATGCATGCAGCATAAGAAGAACAAAAGAGCAGGTGGGTAGAGTTTGCTGCAGGCGCACCCCTGTAACATTACATAGGCAAATGAAAAATGAAAGGATTCTTGTATGGCATTAAGTTCTATTTGTTCTCTAGTTGACACATAATGAAAGGAAGTGATTACAGATTACACGATCATCTGATAGAATCATCTATCAGAAAAGATTACAAACAGAGAGACCATTTGTTGACCCTATCCTTGCTTTTCCTCACTTTCAGCTTCCCTCCCCTGCTCTTTCATCTGCTGTTTGTCCTGACTAGCAGATTAGCAGTCAGACTGCCAGCTGACGAGAGGAGATGTGGCACAAAGCACAGGAGTCCTATGTAAGCACAAACTGTAATCACTGTAATCGCTAGCTGATTCCCCCGAAGCCTCAGATGACAGTAAAGGGTCAAGTCTCCCTCAATCTATTGACCAGCGACACAAGACAAACAATAAAAAGAAAAATGAATAAGGATAGCAGATGGATGAATAGATAAATAAATGAATCAATGAAAAGATGGGAACGGGTTAAGTGAAACAGACAGGCGCAGTGAGACTGCTGTCAGGGCTGCACAGATTTGTCCACACAGCGTCGTGATAAAGGAGGATTGCACCACTGTTGCCTCTCAGAACTGAAGCGATTTATATCAGGAAGGAAATGCCAAGCAAGTGGAAAGAGGGAAAGGTTTGCAAGCTTTTCAAAGTCCAGAAAAGGGGGGGGAGGGGGGTATATATGCTTTGCTGATTCTGCTTCTAGGATGCCAAAATGCTATGAGCAATTTTCCATAAAATCCATATCAAAGAATTTTGCCTGAAGTAAGTCAAATAAGCATGGGGATGATTAAGCCAGCATTCTCCGTCTTGGGGGACATTTCCAAGTGCTTCCACAGTTCACATACAGTATATCTGTTTAAATAAAGAAAGAAAGAAAGAAATAGTCCCTGTCAGGGGGTGCAAACTCTCCATTAGCTTACCGAAGGGAAACATAGAGCAGCTTAGACCAGGCTTCAGCTCTTGTCCCAAGATAACAACATGGTGGAAAGTTGTTTAAAGAATGTCTTGTGTGTCAAGAAAAAGATTATAGTGTTTGTTTGTTTGTTTGTTTTTGTGTACTCCTCTTCGTGTGTCTGTGTGCCATGTACACACTTGTGAAAGTTTGCATTTGTAAGCAAGGGAGGCAGTGGAGAAGAAAAAAGAAAAAGTGACGGACGAGTCAATATCTCCGTCCCTCTGTTGGGACCCATTACGCTTTAGTGATGTTCTTCGCCACCCACGGTCGACTTCATTCATTATCTTTCCCAGCTGCATGCTGCAGCATCCTTTTTTCTTCTAATTTAGTACATCTAGTAGTGCAGCAAACCTTCCATGAAAACCTTAAGAAAACATTACATGAGGATGGCAACCCAAACACTTTAAATGCAGTGCTTTAACTCACAAATGAAACCACAAAGTGCTTAAAGGTAATAATTTAGCACACCCTAAGCTGAGGATTATCAAACAAACCATGTATGAGACTGAATTAGGTGAAACTAATTTTACTGAGTCCTTGTGTAAGCTCTATACCACTTTAACAGTAATTACAGCAGTTATAATGCAGAAGAAATCCTATCACAATAAACTCGACTACGCAAAAAAGACTAAGGAGTGTAAATTCCTTTAAAAAAAACAAAGAAACAAAAAAAAAAAAAAACACAAAACAAATATATTACACAAAATTACCCATTTTTATTCCAGTGACAGTTTTTCCTTTTTTAAGTTGATCAAACTAACTAAGCTTTATATATTTCCAAAAGACCTGTTAGTAATTTCTACATTTGACAATGGATTCAACAGTCCAAATTTAGGAATACACTCACCGGCCACTTTATTAGGTACACCATGCTAGTAACGGGTTGGACCCCCTTTTGCCTTCAGAACTGCCTC
>JBAMHX010000006.1:8689554-8718904 GCA_037177515.1 Pseudomugil tenellus | reverse complement strand
TACTCAGACCAGCCCTTCTGGCACCAACAACCATGCCACGTTCAAAGTCACTCAAATCACCTTTCTTCCCCATACTGCTGCTCGGTTTGAACTGCAGGAGATTGTCTTGACCATGAAACTTGCCTAAATGTACTGAGTTGCCGCCAAGTGATTGGCTGATTGGAAATTAAGTGTTAATGAGCAGTTGGGCAGGTGTACCTATTAAAGTGGCCGGTGAGTGTATATCATATGTGATCATCTAGGTAGTAGATGGTAAAATACATAGTTGAAAACTATTTAACAACAGCTTATAATAATACTGTAGAGTCCCAGATGTGTGATGGAATTTAGGTGTTGTCACGACATTAAGCGCTCTTTCTTATTATATCTTTCCACCTTGTGTATCATTAAGTTTGACTTGTTCATTTTGCGATTTCCCATTGGTATAGCAAAGCTACTCCAACAGGATTTTAATAAGTGGCTAAAGCTTATAACAATTCAGTTCAATTCAGCTTTATTTGTATAGCACTATTTCACAACAATGTCATCTCAAGGTGCTTCACAGAGATCAATTTGAGCAAATTCATAATAGCCAATGTAAGGGAACCATCAAGATTTCGAATCTTAACTTCGATCCAATCTCCCATCCTGAGCATGCATGACACGACAATGGGAAGGAAAACTCCCTTTTAACAGGAAGGGAAAACCTCCAGCAGAACCAGACTGACTCGGGGGGGTGAAGAGGACAGGAAAGACAGATCAATATACACTGCAGCTGTTATCCAGGAAGACCTGCAGGCAAGTGAGAATTATGAAAAAAGACCTAAGTATAGAAATACGTAAACCATCACTTTACTAGCAGGAGTAAGCAAAGGGTGCTATTCTTTGCTACAATATTTCACACAAAGGTGATTAGAAATTGTTTGTATTTTTTTTTTTTGCTCCAATCTGCTCATGGGTGTGTGTTTGAAATGCATAATTTTGAATACTTAGCTCAGTTTCTTGAACAATATGTAAAACTTCACAAAAGAGGTGAATAAAAACCTTAAAGCCATGTGGCTTTTGGGCAGTAGGGGACCTAAACCGGTAACTTTTGACAGTCCACACAAAACAGTCTCTTTAAAGCATTTTAGCTTTATCAAATGGTGAATTAATTTATTCAGTTTGGGGGGGGGGGGGGGGGGGGGGGGGGGGGGGGGGGGGTGGGGGGGGGGGGGGGGGGGGGGGGGGTTTTTTGGAAGTTTGGGGGGGAGGGTGGGGGGAGAACCAAAAAACCCCCCCCCCCCCCCCCCCCCCCAAAAAAAAAAAAAAACGAACAGTTGCCTCCTTTTTAATTTATCTTCTTTTTTCTTATTTAAATATACAACATTTCCTAAATACCCAATTATATTATCTAGTTAAAACATTGAAAGTTCCATGACTATTCCATGACGTCTGCTAAATGAGTGTAATAATATAATGACCGGTAATCACAGGTTTCATCGAAAAGTCATCCAAATTTGCAAATTTATTTTTTAAAACAGCCAGCACAGAAATGCAGATAAGTAACACAACAAATTATCTGGGGTAGCACTGTTGAATGCAGATTATAAATTCCTTCTTTATTTTAAAGCTGCGGACTTTGTTTCTAAAGCGTGGAGAGATCTGCTCAACGCAGATTATGCAGCAAAAGAGAAAGACTGTGAATGAATGTGTACAACGTAGACACAATAGCCAAGCGTGGGTGCTGAGGATTTAAACTGCATCGCTGAAGGAGCTTACTTTTTTCAAGTGCTTAAGCTCATATGACGCTGCACAAACATGCGTAAACATCTTTACTCAAACACATGCGTGCACCTTCGAATTCAGCAGATCAATGTGTTGAGTCACACATGATTAAAAACTAGGGTGGCATTAGCAACACACTGCAAAACTAAAGAAAACCATTGAGCTCCCTCAAATGCACAAAACTTTGATAATGCATCAGCCATATTTCATTTTTTTTAAGCGATTAACTATGTGGAACTAAGTAGAAAAGAATTAAATGATGATTGAGTGGTCTGAATTGGAAAGGTGGATTGTTTATGTACATTGGTTTTACAAATGACCTTTATCTGACTTTACTAAGAATGGAATGTGAGTTTCATTAGGTATGGTCAGAAAAGGTCAAGACTTATCACTGATCATGAACTCCGATGCTTACATAAATCCAAAATATGAGCATCTTAAGTTTTTTTCCCTCATGACAAAGTAATCCCTCTGAGCCATTCACACAGATTAGTAGCTTTCATAAGATTTTACATCACAGTTTACACCCCCCTCCCCCCTTTAATATTGTATTAGAAAGATAAGCTGGAGTTCATCCCAGTGCAACAACGAGAAAGAAAAAACAAAAAAAAAAGTGATGTTGAATGACTGCGGCTGGATGTGAGATGATCAGTTAAACCACTTGAGTATTTCAAGGATTCAAGTGGATAGTGCGAGTTTAAAGGTTTATATGTAAAGTCCTTTGCTTTACAATAGTCAGTGGTCTTAAAATAAAACAAAAAAATTAAAAGCTCACTTTGCTAAACATGTTTTTGTTAGTCTTGTGTGAATGACTTTTCACCTGATGTAGTGACTTTTATATACTTTAAACTGCAAGAGATGACTTAGATATAATTTTCAATTTAGGCTAATTCCGATTTTCTTCTAAACTTCAATAATAAGGCGAGTTAGACTATAAGATACATTTCGTAATCTATTTTACTTTATTTTGCACTGTAAGATATAAAATAAATAACCAGAGTAGTGTCCGCAAATTTATTAGAGAAATACAACTCCTTTGAGATCCAAAAAGATGTTTCCTGCAATATTGGTTCATCCTTGGTTCAACACTTAAACCGCATAACTTTTAACCCATTAGAGCCCATTGTGGCATGTATCATACATACAGTTTGCTCAAAACCCTGTTGAACTAATTCTTGTCTTCTTCATCTTAATGTATGCCAGAAAGCAGATTACACAACTATCCACCACTTTCTTGGCGGACACCGTTCCCATAATCCATTGAGTAAAATTATGCTGAAATTTGTTTTGCTCTTCCGGCTACATTAACAATAATGATAAACTTGTACTGTTTTAAAAGGTAATACTGCTTCAGAAAAACTTAAAAATAACATTTTCATTACTCAAACAACGGCCAAATCTCAAAGATGGATACACGGGTCGCATTTTAATCAAAAGAAGACAGAACGGAGAGATTAGTGTCCCATCCGTCCAACTAACAGAATGGGTAGATGACATGTCGAAGTGACAGCTAGCTACAGCTCGTTGCAGCGCTCAATATTTACTTTGGCAAGCTCCCAAAAAGTCTGCGTTTCTGGCAGGGATCCAATGTAAATAGGATCCTGCAACAGAGTATTTATAGTTTTATAGTCAATTTCTTCCTTTTTATTAAGCTGTTTGTCCATGCTCATTCACTCAGTTTTATTTCACCTCGCCATACTTCTCTCCACATGGTTCTCATGCTGTCCTCTCCGACAGCCACTTTCTCAAAGTCACTAAACAACACATTGCACTTTTAAGTCCCCCTATGGTCATCAAAATACAGTGCGAAATAAAAGATATTTCATGAAATAACCAGCACTAATAATCAGTGTACTTACAGGTGTGTTGCAATGCAGCAGGTGGAAGCAGGTGTCATGCATATTAGTCAGCCTTCGCCTCTAATTTGCTGCTGATTGTTCGTAGCTCATATATATTTCTCAATCTGGATGCAGTTCTGTTGGTTTATGATCAACAAAATAATAAGAGCAGAAGAAGATCCTCTTGGTGGATGTTTTAACTTCAGCACTGCAACTCATTGTTGCAGTGCTCATCTCTCTGCATCATCTTGCAAGTGACTTCATGGTCATAACATGCTCCATTCATAAAATCTGGAAGTTTCCTTGAGTTTTTTTATGTATCCAACAAGAGCACAGAAGACATTTCCGTGAATATATCGAATTAAATTGCCCTTCTAAAATATGCTTTTTTCCATGCATTTAACGATGAATGGAAGTGATAACCCGAACAGGTGTCATGGCAGTGTTTTGCTTGGAAGGTGGGGGATAAGAGTTTTGAGATATCACAAAAGTAAAAATTGGTAACTATTTAAAAAATGTTTTACCCTTTGCCAAATGTACCAATAAAGTCTTCATATTTAAAATTGTGGACTTTTCTTACTATTCTTTTCTGGGGCGGGTCTTAAAGAGTTAAGTTAAAAAGCAAAGCTAAAACAGGCTAGCAGACAAAGCTAAAGCAAGCTAACAGGCAAAGCTAACAAGCAAAACAAATGTAAAATATATTTACATAACAATTTATTGTGGGGAAATAAAGTCTTTGCTTATTGTTAGGCCTGTAATTGGTTTCAAAAGATCTTCATCAGGCTTAATTACTTTCAATAAAGCTTTTTTTGTGATATTTTGACCAAGTAAAAATCTGTACACAGATCAAACATGCCCAGTCTGCAAGTTTTTTATTGTTAAAAAATGTTTTAAAAAAATTCTATAGACTTTTGTGCTTTAACTGGTAAAAGATATTGTAACTTTCATGGGTCCCCAAGAGGTCAATCTATGATTATGCACATTTATTATGGAGAAATCCATCTGGTTGAACACACCAAATTTTCACGGCGGTATAAAATCGGCACTGCTGTTGAGTGTAGAGCGGCTATAAATTCCCAAATTCAACAAAAGTGATGATCCAAACAAATCCAATAAAACTGTTTTAATAGGGGTGGGCTACAGACAGAGTTTATATTGCTAGTGTATTTTATAAATCATGCAATAAAAGCTTGGCCTTGTATGATCATTAATTTGGATGAGTGTTAAGAGTTCATTTTGCTGCAGAAATTGATTGTATTCTTTAAAACAGTGTAAATATGCAGTGCAACCATCATCACAGAGACAATAGAGTCTGTATAATGAATAATCCATTAATAGAGATGGGTTACTTTCATATATGCACTCAAATGTGATTTTTTTTTTCAGCTTTCAAGACAGGGATATAGCAAGCGGTCTTTCAGTGTAGTGACATGAACAAACATGACAAATATGAACTCTGCAGAATAATAATTTGCCATTTTTTAGATTTAAAACCTTTCACAGATATATAGGTGTAAACAAAACCACTGCCTGAACACCTATAGATTATCTATGCTTTCGTAGGTTGGAACATAGGACTTTATGAAAAGTGTGTCTATAGGCACTTTCTGACAGATGAGTTATAGGAACACAGTGACGGAGCCCTATCAGCTCTACCTTTTCATCCATTTTGGGATTTTCCGATAATGATGAAACACCAAGATGGTGACGGTAGGACCCACCTATTGGCTTCAAATCTGCTCTTCAGAAACCTGTGAGTAACGTGACGTACGCACTGTCCAGTAATTTATACAGTCACTGGTTTTCTCTTTGTGTGACGGGATTAATCATGTTCACTCAAATCAGGCGGCTTACATGAAGGCTGTAAATGCAGACAGAAAGAGCCAGAAGGAAAAGAATCATTTCACGATTCATTTAATGGATCATGAAAAGAGAGCGCAGCGCCGCAAACAAAAGAGATGACAATGTGCAAGTTTATTATTAAAAATGCGCAAATTGTATTCATGTTTTATTTGTAAACGTATTAGACATTATGCTGGTAAAGGGTGAAGCTACCACCTACATCAGATGTAGTTCCTTTGGAACCATGGAAAGATCCTGGTTCTGAGTATGAGCTGAAATAGTTATAGGAACTGAGTTCTGTAGACCCCTGTTCCTAAATGTCAGATTGCCTAAAAAACAGGTCTACGTCTTAAAAAGTTTTAGGAACGGCAAAAGTTTCTAACAGTCGGAAAGGGCCTAGAATCAGCCATAGAACCATACATGATTGGGCAATAGCTATGACAGTAACTAAAACACAAACTTGGAAGGCCTGCCAATCCAGTTGTGCTCATTTAAAACAAGGCAACAGAAATTTCTGCCACAATTTAACATACAATTTATCACGGTTAATGAAATATGTACTGCACTGCCTGATCATTTCCCAGGAGATGAAGGTTTCTTTAAGTTCTCATTGCCTTTCGTCTGTCCAAGTGCCTTTCATTTTAGATGCTTTAGATTTTATGGAAATCACATGACACATTAGGCAACCAAGATAAATTATTAACAAGTCAAATGTTACATGTCATGATGAAAGAAGCAGAAGAGACATGGGGAATCTGCTGAACAGAAATTGATTGGAAAAGTACTTTTACACCTACTCCATTAACCATGAGTTTTTCCTGCTGACACCCTACACACTCAAAATATTTAATACATTCCCATGCATTAAAAAGTAAATAAACACTGCAAGTAGAACTGAATGTGGGATTTAAATATCTCTGTCAAAAACAAAAATTTCTAATCCCTGGCTTTGTGATGTATACTGTATGTAAATCATAACGCCCACAGTGTCTCTCCAGGTGCCTGTAAAGAGGCAGAAGGGAGGACTGAAATGTGCAGTAGCTTCCCAAATCGATTTGTTTTGTGTGTGAGGCTTATTCACTTGGGCCTGCCCATCTAATGATTTATGATTTCCTGGATGAATTTTTCTATTCTTGCCAACAAATGATGCTCCATATCTTCCTGGTGACGCCTGATTCATCTTCCAGCGAAGGCCCCTAGGGCTTTCAGCCTGTGGAACCATCTTTGGCTAAGCTTTATTCCTGGTGGAGATGTGTCAAAACAAGGATGGCGACATATCTTCCGTTGTGTTATTTTCACCAAATGTCACAACAACATTGATGTGTCACATATGAAAGAAATCTTTTGCGACAAATATTAATAAGCTAATTGTTTGTTGCATTGCATATATTTGCACAACAACCTTTAATCTAAAAGTGATTGTATAAAAAAATGCATATGTATGCATAGGTTTGATACACAGTATATTCTGAAATACTCCAGTCACAGACTGACCAGGGATGGTGTTTGGAGCCATCCCTACTGACACTCTTAGCCCATCTCAAGAGCATCTCTGCAAGAAACAGATTCTTATGCCAGATCGCAACTGATGCTTCTGCTTTTTAGGCCTTCAGAGAGTTGGATAGGGAACGAAAACAGAGCGGCAGAAATGCCACTGGTTTGACGTTTAAAGACATCCAGTAATGTCTGTTATGCACAAAGAGCTATGTCTGCTGCTGCTTTGAGTCAAAGGAGTGCCTTGGGGAGCTTATGTGGCTGCATGCTCTACACAGCGACAACAGAAAGATTCTAATCCTTTCCTTGGACTGTTATTCAATCTCTGTTTTCAAAAACTGGAAGATTTTCTGAGTTTCTTTTTCAAATAGAAGCATCCAAAAAATCCATCACATCCAAATTGAATCACACTATTCACTGTATTTATAATCTACACACAAATCAATAAGAATAGTGTATCACTGAACCCCACCGCCACCACAATCTTTGTCCTTGCACTTACTCGTGCACACACACACACACACACACATAAATACACTGCCTGCTTTTAAGCACAGATTTTTCATTTCCAATTGCTGTCACCATGGTAACTCCCAACGTCCGACTTAGGCCAGTCGGTGCTTCCAGCGCTTTCCTTCTTCAAAGCCCTTTTTCAAAGCCTAAAACCACATTGCTTCACTAACGGTCACCCACAGCGCTCAGCTTCTGGAAGGGTGTTTAGCTGCTAATTACATCTTGTGACAAAAGGGAGAAATATGTGCCTCTAATAACAAACAATTGTATCTATACAAGACATAAGGTTTAGCAATAAATAAAGCTTTCTGCTAAATAAAACAAAGGCACTTAAAGAGACTGCGCATGACCTTGCAGGTTTTTCAAGGGTTTTCTTTCTGGTCCCCTAAATGCAGCATGTTCACTGCCCATACTACCCTTCAACCTTTTCTACACGACATTCATATGTTTCAATGAAGAAGAGTGTCTTGGCAGAGCTGCCCAAGCAACAATCAAATATTCCTGTGTTGACCGATCGATGAGCACCACCCCCTGCCCTTCCTCATTCACATCTCAATAATGAAAGACGAGCAGGGGTTATGAGTAACCTCGGTGTTCGATACAGGAGGGGTCAGGCGTCAATAGCTCGGCTGAGGTCCAAGGCTGCATTGGCATGCAGGAAATCACTGTGGGTCTTAAGGATTTCGCCTAAGGGATGCACGGTAGGGATTAAAAGCTTGGGCTTGCCTCTACTCTTCTGTCTTCTTTGTGTCGATTCGCCCTAGGTACTGTCAGTCACCAGGCTCAGTTTTAGTCTGAGAGGTAATTTACTGACCCGTGAGGGCATAAGGGTGCTAATTCAGTATAGGATTGACTAATTGTACTGATAGCAGAATATCAGGAAAGAAAGCTGGGAAAAAAAGATTTTTTTTGTTTATTTTGTCCTTTTCTTTTCAAAGGTTACAAAGATTTGACACATTTATAGTGGCACACTGAAAGTGAGCAGAATTATTTATTGACAGCTACTTTTTGTGATTCACACATGATCATTTAAATCGGTTAGAATGGGGAAAAAATTTGTTCGGAAAGTGTTTTCTTTTAATAACTTCTATGGTTTGCCGATATTTTTTTCCAGTTGCACACATTTCATCTAAAATTATATGTCCCATTCTTTGAGTACAGATTCGTCTGAGACAAGCCTATCATGTTTTCTGGGATTCTCTCATAGAGTCTGTTTCCCAGCCAGAAATAACACCCAAGTACAAGTTATATCAAAATGAAAAAACTCAAAGCTAAAGTGAAAAAAGCTTTATTCCAAACCTAATTTACAAAACAATGTTTCCATATTTCTTTGCATGAAAATCTTATTTGACAACAATGGAGTCAAAAGCATCTTTGTTAAGAGGAAAACTCAAATAGAAAAATAAACAATGAGCAGCCGACCTGTAGGGGGCAGTGAAACTTTTCAACAACACACCTTCGTGTGCAACTCATAAAACCAAGAATCACAACACAACAACAGAAGAGTTACGTGGCAGCCACTGGTTCCTTTTAGCACGTGCAACCTCTGTGTCTTAACTGGGGTCATAAATGTTCTACAAGAAACAGGTTTTTCTTCAACAGACCAAGGAGGCAGCAGAACAAACATGATATGGAGGTTTGTCATTATTGTTATTGTGCTTTTAGCGTGCACAGATGCTAGATCGCATGAAATACGTCATTGTAGCTAAAAAATTGCAACTACAGCTTATTCTGACAGGAACTCACCTTGAATAGCGAGAAAGTTTCACTATGGAAACAATTGTCAAATATTTCTGGTTCTATCCACCCAAACCTCTGTTCAATGCGTGCAAGATGCCAGAATGTAGCAAAAGCTTTGCGTTTTACTGACTCAGTGTTGTGGTTGAAACAGACCTTCAAAGCCTTATTTAGAAAGCTGCAATTATTTAAGTGCTATGTTTTTTTATTTGTTTCGTTTTTGTTGTTTTTGTTTGAATTATTCCAAACTCTTTAATTGGACTTATTCCTGCTTCCTTAACCCTTTAACTTCCACATTAAGAAAAAGGTCCAAGAAAAAATGTCAATTTTTGTTTGTTTTGGACAAAAAAGACTGCATCAGATCAGCTTTTGTTTTGGCAGAGTTGGATTTCACGCGAGGTTAACATTGAGGGAACAAGGAGTAATAAGGCTGATAAAATTTCTTACTCAGTCCTATTGGTGTTTTTATTTCACCCCATGCAGTATCTGTCCCACTGAATTTGCCAAGGGAAACAAAGACATTTAGCTGTTTTTGAAATTCTCCTCCAGAACAACTGCTCTCCAGAGATACCGCCTTAAGGAGGAGAACAAGTCTAGTGAGTCATCTTGTCTGCCTGCACCTGCTTACTCTGTCTTACATACAAATACATATGTATTTGTAGTCAATTTCTTTAGCAGAAGATTTATTGAAAAAACATTTGGAATTAGGACAGGTAACACTTCAGAGCATAAAATGTGTTATCCTCACCTATTTCCCAAATGTTTGATGTTAACTATGACCCGAGAACAGTCTAAATTCTTTCAGAATGAATGAAATAGGTCTTAATCTTTAGTGCTTGTCAAAAAAAACATCTTAAGTTCAGACTGTTGCCATGGCTTCTTATGGCACAGACCAAACCTTCACAGTGCTGCTTTTGTCCAGGATTGCTGATAAATCGCACAAAAAGATCAGATTTTTTTTTGGGAAATGGAGGTACCATTTCTATGGTTGTCCAGCAGAGAGAAAAAAACATTGCATTCACCGGAAGGCACAAAGTCACCCAGTACAAAAGGTGGGTGGTTAAAACTGGCCAAAATTATAGTAGTAGCAGTTATTGTACTCTATTTTTAAAACAGTCTTGTTCATGTACTAAATCATATCATGATAGTTCTGACAATGACCTTGTGATGGACTGGTGACCTTTCCAGGGTGTGCCCTGCCCAATTAATGCTGGGATAGACTCCAGCTACCCGCGACCCAGAATTGGATGAAGCAGTATGGCATAGCTCTGAGAATGATAACCACGACACCTGTTACAACATAAGTTACTAATATCCCTTTAAAATTCAAGCAAACACCACCAACAGTCACTGTATTTAATGTGAAGATGCTGTTTCCTAAGACAAATACTTTTCCTCTCTTTATTGCTTGCAAATTAGATCCAAGTATTTTATGTCCTTTTTTTTTTTTACTACATTTGAATCTTTTTCTACTGCTGCATTTGGAATCAATGTATTAGTCTTCGTCAATTACAAAAACAGTGATCAAGAGGTTGTTTTACAGATTTCACATCTTTCATGTAAATTTGCTACATTGAATTTTGGGCCCTCTCCTGAAATGTCTACACATAGGTGGACAACAACCAACATGGACAGACCATAGGAAACCTTCATAAAACAGAAATCAAATCGAGATTATTGGAAAGGACTAATTCAAATTGTTATCTTGTAAAGAGCCTGCACTGTCAGAGCTCCAGGATGCAAGTCTTGTAAGCAGCTGTATTACGGCACAACTGGGGGCATAAAGTGAATTCTATCAACTTTTCAAGGTGACATCAGAATCCTGATTGTGTTGCGATGGTATCAGCAGGGAAAGAGGTTGCAGCTGTGATTCAGATGAAGCATCTTTTATCTCCGCTGCGTCCCCCATTGTCATTGTCCAACAATGAAAACCGTCCTACGCTTACTCCCTCCCTTTCTAATTCACTGTGTATCCTGTAAACCTTTTTTGCTCCCATGACACCGATCCAGACTACAATCACAGTACAATGCCCAAGCTCCCTCCAATGGTGTCAACTAATGAAATATAATTACACTGAAACCGAGTATTAAATCTAAACCATTCAAGTGCTCAGGTGTGTTCCCTTGACAATAGGATCTTACTGTTGATGGGAATTAGCTGATAAGAATAGTTCACACATAATCTCCTCATTAAAGTATCCCACATGTAAGTATATATCAATTCTGATGGGCAGATTAATTTGTCCTGATTTATGATGTTGAGGATATTATTTGCAGTGTTAATGAATTAAGTAGTTAATTCTATTTATTTACAATGAAATGCATAATATTACACATTTTGCCACCACATAAATACTACAGTGTTGCTGTATCATTGCAGTCCACAATGGGATTAAATTTGTGACAGAAAGATCAAGAAAACCATAGCAGTAAACAGTGAAAAAAGAAAAAAAAAGTTGTTTTTATTTTAAAGTAAAACTTATTGGCAAGCAAATTTCTTGCGAAATTGCCAAGCACATAAAATCCAACTAGTGGACTTTCTTTATTGGCTGCATTAAGAACTTCTCCCATTACTATGTAGGATTCCTGCAAGAGTGAAAATAAGTATTGATCATATATTCTATCTGTATTTTGACACTTTAAGTTCCAATTTAGTTAAATAAAACTGCATTCTACCATCTTATTCATTTCACAAATCTCATCCTATTAAGAAGCCATAAACTCTTAAGAGGAGCCTCGACATCTCTGCTACTACCACCCACTTTTCACCCTCTGACTGATCAGTCCGTGTCTTATTACTTGCAGCAAACAGCAGTCAGAATGTTCTCGGTTTGGAGAAGCAACAATAATTGCTGACAGGGCAGCCTACAGCTACACAGAGTGAGGCGACAGAAGTGTAAATTCCCTCCATCTAAAAGAAATTCAAATAAAAAAAAATGTTGCAGCACTTGGAGTGAAAGCTACATGCAGCGGGTTTTGCACTGCAGTACTTTTACTTCAAACAGTTCACTCTGTTCAATACTTTTGCAAGCAAAGAACATTCAGGCTCGTCCACATTAGATGCATAGCGAATGGTGAGAATTACTCTAGAAAAGATTTAAATTGATTTAAAATGATATATTATTTGTTAATTGCGTCATTTACCACATCTTATAACTCTCGTAGACTTTTTACTTACATCTAGTGAATGCATCAGTCTAGCAGTCTGCTTAGAAACACGGCTAGTCTTTAACTGAGAAAAAAAAGAGAGGGAATTAAAATATAATGACATACTAAAACTTCACTTTGTATAGAATTCACTGACCTAAGGAGCATTTCAATGTCACCATTTACTGAAAGTCTTCTCTTCTTTGACCCTTCTATGGGTATCTGCTAGCTTAGTTTCCTTATCAAAATTTTGTAAAATGAATGCTCTGATCACATTTTTCTTTTCTCTTTCATTATAAACAAAACATTTTTTGCAAATCCTTTATGGTATTGACTTAATGTGTGACAGCTGCATGCATGGCACTTCAGCGAGGAACAACACAGACCATTGGCTGAGGAGGCCACTGATGGAATTAACACTCATGAATACGAATGTAGTGCAGTAAGAGTGAGAGCTCTCCTGCTGTGTAATATTGACATGCTCCCTGGTCAGAAAATAGCCCTGCATAATTAGCTTCCATAAGCAAGTCTGGGGCCAGCAGGAGAGGCCACTCTAGATGCAGACAAAACCCTCAACAGGACAGCATGAACTACAGAACCTGAGTGAGAGGCGGGATGAGGAAGGGAGACAGTCATGCTGCAGTTTATCTACCCGAGTAGTACTCAATACTGATAATAGTATTTATGAAACAAAAAAGCAAAGGAGGATTGAAGAAATGTGGTTGCATCAGTTAATCAAATTAAGGTGCTGAATAGATGTATGAGTCTCAACTTTGCATCTCAACATTTCCAGGATATGTTCAAGGATACGTTCCTCTCAAGATGCTACTTTTTTCTGCAATTACAATTGAAATTACATCTTAGCATACTTCATCTGATTTAGCATTGGTGTGGTGGGTTTTCTTTTGTATAGTGGAATCGATATTGAGGTGAAAACTAATAATCTAATAACCATTTTCTGTTTCTGTTTGCTCAAATAAATAATTAGGACCAAGAAGCAAAACAAGCTGCTTGAGAATGGTAATGGCTGATAACATGAGCACAGACCACAAAGTAGAGAACAACAGTACATAGATGTGCAAGATCACAGCTAACTTCTTAACAAAGTCAGCTGAAGACAGACAAGGAGAAGAGATAGAGAGAGTTACAGGGACAGCATGGAGCAAAAAGCCCTGGGTGGAATCAAATTCATGGTGATGAGGGCTTAAAGCAATGTGATACTAAACTGTAAAACACTGCTTTTATGCTGCACAGTAACATTCATTATAGACATACCTGAGGCTGTCATTGCCCTGCTAAAAAAGCTAAGATAGAACCCTTTTTTTAAAAAAAATTACACTTCACAACTTTGTGATCCAGCACAGAGCATCAGATGACGGCAGCACTTTTTTACAGCACTGTGACACATGCCAGCAACTGGATAGCAACACACTGGCTGTTTTGGATGATCACCATTACACCAAAGAAACCCAAGAGAACATTATCAAAGGAAGTGCGGACATACATAAAGATAACAGAGTAAATTTTACTGTCTGCATGAAAAGAACTCAGAGACAATTCAGGATGCAAGATGAATGCTGTATCAGCGGCTCCGTTTACATGGGACTTTTAATTCCTCTTTAATTCCAAGTGAAAGTTAACTCCCCTTTAAAGAGATGAAGCATAACCATGTAAAGACCAACTTCTGAGTGGAATTGATAATTCAGAGTTAAACCTAATTCTGAATAAATTGGTTGGTTTATTCTCATTTTAAAGCAAAAATTAAATAATTCCTGTCTCATGTAAACCCTTAATTCCTCTCGTAAGTCACACATGCACAGTCTTGTGCCTCCCATCTTGTTTTTTTTTTTGTTTTTTTTTTTTGTAAATGCAATAAAGTTTTTAAAAATTGCTTCCTGTCTTCAATATATTCGGTCTAATCTATTTTTCTGTTTCTCAGCTGCTCAAAAAAGTGAAGTCGTATACTTGTGACAAGCTAGTACTTCAAAAATGTAATCAAAATGAAAGCTAAAATGGTTTATATTACATCGCTTTCCATGTAGCCGATAAGGCTACAAAGAGGAAGAGATTTACATACTTTCGATTGCTTAGTGCGTCACTTCCGCCATCACGTCGAAATTAAGAGAATGAGAATAAACATGATGCCATGTAAACCTTTAGTCGTAATTAAAATTACTGTGTAAACTCGAAGCCAAGAATAATTTAATTCAGCATTAGTTAATTCGGACTTAAAAGCATCATGCAATCGTACTCAGTCTTTGTTAAGAGTTGATCAGTGTGCACTTAAACTTTGTTCTTGTTTGGTTTCATTTAGTAAAATTATGTAATATATTATATTATATTAATTATCCTAATTATAATTTTTTAAAGCATCATTATGTAGGAGCATTATGGTACGTTCCTTTAAATACAGTACAGTCTCTCCTTTTAACTTAGCAAATCATAATGACAAGGAAATCATTTTATTGGCTTCAATCAGTATAATGGGTAGAGCTGTAGCGACATCCAGTTAATCCAACATCAATATCCAGAAAATACTTTTTAAGCAATGACTGATTTTCAAAAATATCAAATGCCTCTCATTCCCTTTCCTATGAGTGAGTTTACTATAGTCCCACTCAATAAAGAGCCATAATTAGCAGAAGAAAGGTCAGATCTATCATACAATGTCATTTAATGAGTCCACACAGAATAATTTATTAGTCTGTCAAATAACTATTATTAATAGTGATTATCAGATTAATTTGAATCTTGTCATTCACTTAAGAGATGAGGAATGTTTAATTAGATTTGTACCTTGCTGTAACTCTAAATGCAGCACCCCTTCAGATACAGGAACTTACTGCAGAGAATTCCTGCTGGAAATTTTTTAAAGTCCAAGTGGTGCATACTTAATGAATATTCAGCAGCTTGGAATAGATCAAAGTGAATTATGTAACCATGCTATGAAACTTTGATCACCAGAGAGGGTCATCAGTTTTCCTCACTTTAAGATTGATGCATTATGTTTCATTGGAAACACACAGGTGGGTTGAGCAACCAGAAATTTAATTAAGTGATAACTGTGTCATGATAAGAATGCAATGGTCAACATCATTAATAGGAGAAGTTTAACCAATAGAAACATCAAAAAATTGGATGGAGTTTAACTCCCGTTCCTCACCTATATGCAACCTAACAGCTGGAGTGAAAAAAATGTGAAGATGAAGTGAACTGAAGATGAACGAGTAGGCTTATAAGGTGGGGTGATTTTGAGGCGCTAACTGTGTGCCGCCATCAGAGTTATGAGGTAAACAAAGTGAAATTGCTCCTTCCAATTCACCTGCCCAAGGTTAGAGGCCATGTGTCGTAAAAGTGGATTCCGCTTTCCCTGCCCTTGCAGGTACTACAGGCTGAGAGGCAGAAATGCGGGAACCCATTCGTGTACATCCCATTAAAAAAAAAAAAAAATGCAACACGACAAAGAAAAACAGAAACATTAAAGTGAAATAGAGGAAACAGAGGAGAAATGATAAGGAGAGAAAAAAGGATTCTGAGTCAAAGAGTAATTGAGAGGACAGAGAAAGAGACAGCAAGATGGGAAGATAGCAGGATTAAGGTTAGTGGAGAGTGTCTTGAAATGCTGAGCTGAGCAACGACAAGAGGCTTTCCCATCCAAGCAGGTTGAGCTATCTATCAGTTCGGTGGGACTGCACTAACTCATCGCAGCTTAAACCGACAAAGAGAGCTCATTTTTGAGAAATTTCAGAAGGGAATTAAGCCAAAAACATGTATCCACGTGCAGCACTTATTTTAAAAAATGCACAATAACAAAAGTTCAAAACCTAAACTTCTGTATACAGCTAAGAAAATTCAGCCTAACAAATTTCAACAGGACACATGTGTTTGACATAAATGCGAGATGCTAAACTTGATGAGATGAGGGTCTTAAAACCAGGTCTGTAGTTGCACATTAACAAAACACGACAAAGGATGAATACATTTAATGGCTGTATGAAAAAGCATCCAAAAAAAACAAGCTATGGTAATTAATCATGATCTTCCCAACTCGTCACATTACTGCCTTCATACATTTTATAGAGCACAATAAATAGCATTGCATGGGAGCCATTTTTTGGCCGTAAAGAGTCAGAACGGTAATGCTACAGGTAGCTAAAGTGGTTTGTGCTTGTTGAGGCAACACAATGTCTCAACTCATTTTGTAGTGGAGCTTAAATTAAGCTAATTACATCATCTGCATGTTCATCTTTGTTTCCCTGTCGTGATTCATAAGGTCGAGTCAGAAATGCTTACTTTTATATGCAACAATAACGCCACCGCTGCCAAACGGACTCGGGCAAGTGTGTTTTGAGCTGTTAACAAGATCGCATAAACTGACAACTGACCAAATTAATCCTGTTTAATGGACTTTTTAAAAAGACAAACTGTTTGCTCACCCCTATCTAATGTAATCAAAACTTTCACTGTAATAACACTGTTATTTAACATAATAATGCCATTTACTTTCTTATATTGAGACGATAATAAATACAATGCTTGTATTTCCAGACTAGATCAAATAAAAGGGAATAGTGACTCATACAACCGTTGCCGCTCACAAAACAGGGTTTAAGGATAAGACTGCTGGGTACAAGCAGATCTTTCAGTGATGAAGTGAAAAATACTTAAGATTGGAAAGTTTAAACATCAAATAATCAATCAAAGAATAAATCCCGTCTTAGCATTAAAAATGCCAGCTTACAACAAAGCTTGAATGTTTTATTTATATATATATATATATTCATTTATTTTACTGTTATTCTTCCAGGGGTTTTATGTGATGTGCATCACTGATAACCCATAGACATTAGGAGAGACGTGAATGCAGCCACTATTACTTTAGCAACTGACTTTGAGTTTCGTATTTTGGCACTTCTACAGTGAGTTAGTGACATTATATCCACAAGCTCAGGTGTTGTTTTGTCCATTTAACTTTCTATTTACATTTAACCATTTTAACATTATGACCAATGTTAATAATTCTTCAGGCAAAAAAAAAAAATGGACATGGAAAGACATAGATATATATAAATAAAATATATAAACCACCTAGTAGCTGGTTTCAAAACTTGTAAAACATACTAGTGACAAAAGGGTGAGGATTGATCATTATAGATGCACTTTTAACATGGGAGCAGGCAAAAGCAGGTCATGTTCCTGTCTTTGAGGCCAGTTCGGGTAGAAAATCCAAAAAGCTAAAGTCAAGCTCAAATCTTTTTGATATGTATATTTTCCTTCCTTTCCTGTTTTTACTTTTCTTCTCAGTGTGCTTCATTTGTTTTTATTTTGCTTTATGATTTTATTTTACTCTCAGCCTCCCTCTGCTGTAAAAAAAAATAGAAATAAAACTAAAAATTTTGAGATCCCTGATTTACAACAAAACAGACTTGCATGTTTTACTGAAAGGAAAATCTTCACTTCTGTCAAAATGTAAACAGAATGTTTCATGTTACATATCATATATGAGCTGTTACCCCCCACCCGCTTCCATCGCAATTCCCAATTTTTTATTGCTCTAATTATTTAAAATGATCTCAATGTCTGATTAATTACATGTAACTTGTTACTCCGAAAAGCATTGTGATAGCTGAAACATGTCTGGAGAAATGCCATCAGGAAAAAAAGTTGAATTTACCATAAAACATTTAGCTGAGAGGATAAAAGAAGTTCTGGAAATAATCCCACGCAAAGGATATTTTTTTATCTTCAGGGAGAAATGATGAAAATCCAGCAAACTAATTCAAGGTCAATAAAACTTGCATGTCTTTCCTGTGTTGTAATGGAGAAAAGGGATCCTGAACTTATAAAGCAAGAGAGAGGGAGAGAGAGGTAGACATCAAATGTGAATGCGGTTACTCCCAAATGCCAATTATAAAAGAAAGGAGAGCCAAACGAGTAAGGATGAAAAGACTATGGAGTGCAGAGAAGGGCAAATATCAGATAGAGAGAAGGAAAAAGCCGAGTCGACTGTGCACTCTGACTAACCACCTGCTCCCGTCTGAATTAGCCCTTTCTTTACTGTTTGGACTCAACCAAATGAAACTCACTCCCATAGCTAAGAAAAGGACTGAGGACGCCTACTTATATGATTTTTTTTCAACATGTTATAAGACTCCTTGTTTTGTGAGCTACCACTGTGACAGCTATTAATCTGAGAGAAAAAAATCTCCATGCCAGTTCAAGGCTTCCTGAGGGAAAAGAAAGGGGGGAAAAAAGGAAATCAGAAAACATCCAAACTTCTGGATTGTCTTGCAGAGTTCTCTGCTTGTACAGCTATAATAGAGTCTATAGGGTATTCAGCTTAGTATCCAAAAATGGACACCATTATGGCAGATTCAAGCCACTGGCTTGGTAGGTGTCAATCCGCTCCTGCTTTTATCTCCGTCACCCAAGAGAAAGTAACTCCGTCCATATGGGGTTGTGTTCCTAAAAATGTTCCTATTTTCTGACACAAGCTTCCTTTTCCCCTTCTAATCACAGCAGAGTCTCGTACGGCCACATGTGAGAGACACCAGCTGACTCGATAGGCTGCCGGCTTGAAATTTACAGCGACTAATTGGCCAAAATTGAATGCGGCAGGTTCTTAACAAAGACGATTGGAATAGGGATGGAAGCAGGAAGAGCTGAGAAATGAGACAGGATAATAAATGTCAGGTGATGTCATCCAAAGCAAGAAAAAGAATAGATTCTGGAGGAAATAAATCTCCTTGATTTAAAAAGTCTTCATGAAAAGAGGGTTATACAAGGGCAAGAGGCAAACATGCACAGATGGGGAAAGGCGGTTTAGACTCCCGCTGTAATCCAAAGAACTTCTGAATCCATTTATTGCTTGCAGTGGGTGCTTCAGCACAAAAAAAAAAAAGAGAAATCTTGATCTTTTCTCTGTGTCAAAGATCTTATTAATAACCATTTCACATTTATGCTGGCTGCAAAATCTCCCACCATTCTGTTTGCTCACACAATTACATCAGGCTGTTGTCCCACGCTGTGCTCATCGGTCATGTTTTTGTTCTGTAATTGTCAGGTGCTCAACATGTAATTGTATCTCCGAAAAAAAAAAAAAAAAAACTGCCAGAATGAGACAGAAAAGCGATGTTAAATTTAACAGAAAAAAGTGTGAAGAATAAAAACGAGCCAAGACTTCAAAAATTAAAGAACTTGCTGTGGGCTCAGCCACATAATTAATTATCAAGTTGTGTGTGTGTGTATGTGTGTTGTTTTTAATTGAGCTTTAATTCAAAGTAACACCTCGGTTATATTTGGATTTCTGTCATTAAATCCATGTATTAATTAATTCTTCTGACATCTTTGTGTTTGGTGAAGTGAATTTTTATGAAAACCTTGACTTTAAATGAGGGTGGCCAATTTGACATGCATGAACAATAACCGTCACGTGTTCAGTAGTATTATTGCTCTCCTGTTAACTGAGGGTTATCCATATGAGGCCTAAAAGAATGACAACTACATCGTATCATATATCATGAGGTTTTTCTTTCCTTTCATTCTTTCCTGAAAGTGTTGCTGTTTATTTTAGAAACAGTGATGTTCTCCAGTTAAAACGAAGGTCTAAAAATATTGGATATTCTAATCTGAAATCTTTTTTTAAACCAACTAAGTCTCTTTTTTCCAACTACTACAGCTCTAATTTGTACACAGATTTTCTAAAAAAAAAAAAAAAAAAGCTAAGCCAAAAGAAGACAATAAGTTTTCAAAAGTTGAGTTTCGTTTACAGTTTTTTTGTAAAATAAAATCAATATTTTTAAAGTTTAAAAACCTCAATTTTTCGATATACCTGTGTTTCCATAGAACACATTGAAAATGTGAGGCGATATTACGAGAATTGCGGCACAATGTTACGACAGAGCATTATTTTTGCTACAGTTTTTTAAAGCCATCTCCAATTATTACCCTTTTTTGTTTATTGTAAAACACTACATTTCACATTTCTTTACTCTATAGTGTGCCATTTTAACTGGTCACATGACCTACCAACGTCATGTCTGCGTATATGTGAAAAGTGTTTCCGTTACACTTTTTCAATAAATTTCCATATAGAAACGTCTGACAAATCACCTTAAGGAGAGTGTAAAACCTTTTTAGAAATAATGGAGAGGGTTTTTCCATTACTGAATGTTTATTGCGATTCTCAGATTTTGCACCAATCTGGGAATAATGGAAAGGCACCTACAGACTGGTATCTTTTTTTTAGACAAGCAACTTTTTTAAAGGGTTAAAATTACTTCAGTGCAATTTCAGATTGAAAAACAAAAGCAAAAGAAAAAAATTATATAATGACATAATTTTGCTAATTTTAAATACTCACATACAGCCAGGTGACTTTATTTAAATTTGTTTTGGTTGCATGTTGGTTGTTCATGGTATCTTAGCTGCTGAAAGAAGTAAAGTTTTGATTTTTGCACATTACAACTCTTGATAAAGAAAAAAACTTCAAAATTGTCACGATACAACCATAAGCCAATCACCTGAAATATTAAACAGGCAAAGTGTTGTTCTGCTGTGTTCTGCTGGTAGCACTGGCAAACCTAATTCACACAAATGTTGTTAACACTTGTCAACAACCTCAGCATTTTAGCATGCTAGTTGCTTCTCCACATAATGAAAGCACTGCCCTATATGTCACCCCCATCGCACTAAAAGCTGATGAGAGGTCAGGAGGCACGGTGATACCAAGTCTATGTTTGTATACCACTAACTTAAGTTGATGTTTTGCAGTTGCATGGACCATACCGTTTCTCGCCCCCTTACAAAACCTAAATCCATGCCATCCTGCCTTAGATAGGGGATTTTAATCAAGACAGAAAAAGAAAACCAAAATTAGACTCTTGACTTAATCCTACTCCTGCTGAAACAAATATCTGATGAAATCCTTCAACGGGGTCAAAAGCTAAGGATAATGAGAACTGGTGCATATGGGAAAGATCACCGTTAAAGGAGAAGGACTCCTCCCATCTGCTTAATAATCCTTATCCCTCAATCATTTTTGTCCTTCTGTCATCACATGTTTCCATCCAGCAGGAGAGGAGTAATTTATCTCACCCATCTAACCCCAGGAGCGGTGAGGCAAACAATGACCTGGGAGCATTTGTTTTCCACATAATCATCATTAACAGGAAGGTTGTCAAATGTCAGCTGTCATGTGGCCAGCAGGTTCAAATCACAGGTTGCGTTCATTTAGTTTTATCTTTCTCATGAGACTCTTCAAGCTGTGATATCTATTAACCTTCATCACAAATGTCATGTGCACAAACACAGGATGCTTCGGGAGAAAAAATATGTTTTGTTCTTCTTTGTTCATTGAAATGACAAGTGTGATGACACAGCAATGGAATGGATCCCTGGGGAGAGTGGAGAAAAAGGAATAAGAAAAAAGGCAAAAAGATGGTCTGGACAGATAAGGACGGGGAAGGTGTGCATGCATTTGTTTGGATGTGTATGAGCTGAAAGAGAGGGAGCAGCTACATCCTGACCTGCTTCTCTCCTTCAGGGGTCTTGCACAAGCCTGTCACAATGCTATCAGCTATCCCTTAAGGTGCCTGCTGAGGTCTGCCGAGATATAAGGTGATATATAGCTTTGATATAGCCTGTAATTACTGGCCGTGAAGGCCACACCGCCTTGGGGAAAAAAGAAAAACGGAACACAAAAAAAAGGGAGGAGAGAGACAGTAAGGCTCTGATGAGAAAAGGGTCATTGTTGTTTGATAGCACAAGTGCTTGTCCACCACCCCTAGCTATTTCACAGTTGGAAGTGGCACTAGATCTAGACATGTTAGAGAAAGGAGGATTTGACAGACTCCTAAGCTCCCGAACAATGAGCTCCAAAAATATCCCATCAGGGAAAAGCAATCATTGCAAAAATCATCAGCTGCAGCGTGTGTGTACACACTATGCAAATTGTGCTAAATTAATCATAGGTAGCTGGTCTCAATTACAGAATCATTAGCCTACAGCCTATAGGAGACACGAGGCTTCCAAATATTCACAACATTCAAAGCACAAAGAGACAAACAGCTAGAAAAAGACAGGCATTCATTTATCCTCCCATAGAATGGTGCAAGACCACCTTCATTTCAAGATGTCCTACAACAGGACTCACATGCTCAGTGGCATGCCATTACTCAGATACAGGATGCCATTAGCTCTCATTTAAGAGACCGTAATGGAATCAAACACCTTACCAAAGTAGCCTTTTATATACCTTTCTTTGAGTGCTACATTGAAACAAGTAGAGTTTGAGTTTGATAGCTGAATGTCAATGTGGTGCTCTTAGTGGCCAACGAAGCAGGCAGATTGAGCTGCCTAAATGTGTATTGTCAGCTCGCATGAGGCCACGCCGGTGATGGATACAAGGCTGGCATACAGAGTCAGCCAGTAGCAACATGGCTCATCTTCAGACGCGATGTGAATGCTAACTGTGAGGCTTGCCAGTCACCATGACTTAACCTGTGCCAGCGGGAGAGACAGGTGGTACACAGGCTAGTGGGGGTAAACGCTGCAGAGTCCCGAAGAGGGGATTAGTATTAGGACATTCAGAAGCATGCTAATTACTTTTTTTTATGTTCAGCTGATTACAAGTGGTGTTAAACTACTTATCCATTGTTGCATTAGGACTGGAATGGGTATAAACCTTATTTTCCTGTCTTTCATTTTTCTCTGCTCTATTATATAAATTATTTCAAAATCTTATGAGTATCTAATTAAAGTGATCTGTCTTGCACTCTCCATTACATACAGAGTAGTTTATAGTCAGACAAAAAATCATTGTGAGGGGAATCAGAATGGCATTTAATGTTTTAATTTTGTTTGTGAGCACCTCTGCAGCATGCCGGAAAATTAACTTTACAGAACAGAAGCAATAGGATTCACATATATATCAATTAAAAACTGACCAAGCAGAGCAGACTACTGTCAAATATGTTTTTTATAGCTTATAAGGATTTTAAATACCATATACAATTTTAGTAATACAAAAAATATTTGACGGTTGCGCACAGAAGGTGCACAAATTTGTTCTTTAATCTTTTATTTTAACATGCAGGGTAATATAGTGGATTTTAAACAAAATTGTGACTTTATTCTAACCATAGCCTAGCAGTGTTGGTGTAATAAAGTAATCTTAAACCATTTTCACATCTGAACCCAAATAAATAGTACATGACAGTCAAACAAAAGTGTCTCATGGCATTCTACCATGGGAACCCAACATTTATACTCCTTTTCTGACTTTACTAGTATGTCAAAAGACAAGAGTTTGGACCCGGTATAAATACTGCTGCAGCCAGTATAACGTGTTAATTTAAAATCATTAGCTTTGGTAAAACAACAGTTTTGAGAAAAAGAAAGTAAGGGCAGTGTAAAAAAATAAGTTAATAGTGGCAAAAATGCACAAATTGTAATGTACTTAATGCAGTACTGAAATGGCGAATCTTATAAAGAAAAAAAAAACAACTCAAGCTGGCTTAAAATGAGTCAGAATACACGTCTTTGATGGTCTCGTCACCACCCTGCCGTGAAACCATCGAGTCCCGCTGTTTCTCAAGCCCACAGCTACTACTAGAGCTTTTACCATTCCAACATGAACCATTCATATTTGAAATATTCCTTACAGATTGCATTGCTCTGCCTGTTTGAAATTTCATCAGTGTCCATTACCACTGCGGATGGAAAGGGCAGTTTTGGGTGCCGATAATCTGTGTGGACATGTATGTCAGCTGATGAGTAGTGTTTTCCATTTATTTAGTTCAGACGAAAAGTCTTAAAATAAAAACAGCAGGAAACTACAATTACGGAGTACATTAGGATACTAAGAACCATGACAATGCTTCAATAACACAATTAAATAGCTTTGATAGTTTCCAGTTATAGTGCAATTAAAAGCACAGAACAGAAAACAGCAGAAAATTTGAAGAGGAAGAGAAATAATCAAAGGTAAAATGTTAATAAGAGATTGAGCCTGTTTCAGCGTTGATGGTGACTTATTGGGCATGAAAAAATGGCCATGAGGAAAAAGTGAACCTCTTTCTTGGCTTATTCATTCATCAAAGCCATTTTCATATTAATCTTGGCTGTTGTGAGGGGAAAAAATACATGATTTTAGCCTGCATCTCTTTTGTATTGAAATAACTTAGGTCACTTTTTACTTTCTCTTAAACACTAATGAGCTCAGCCGCAGGTGCCTAGCAACAGCCCAAAAGCGCGGCAACGAGAAGGTCCAGGACGACAGGATCCCTTCTAGCGCTAACCTTCACTTGCTAATGTGTAGTGTCAATGCAGCTGCAAATATCACTGAATCTTCTCACCTGATCCTTTCTTTGGCTTTCCCAACTCCAGCATACGCTTGAATTTCATACCGCCCACATCTTTCTCAAACAAGACAAAGAGTTCTGGCACTGAATGTAGCTATCTTTAAGCATCACCTAAACAATCCTATAAGTAGCATAGAGAGGCTTAAAAGACATACTTCTTCTCAGTATTTTATGCTCATTTTGGACCTGGCGATTCATCCCAGTTGGAATTTTTTTTATATTCCGAGTGGGCGACTGGAAGAACAAAGGAACTATGGGGTGCATCAATTATCTGGCAACATGTTTCCAACTACCTCTTTTTACTGTCAGCTGCTTTTCACAACGCTGATTATCTGAACTCTTTGGTAGCAAACTGAAAATCAAAGAGCGATTGTTTGAAAAAGCTGAAAAGTCCATTAGTATTCTTAAAAGGGGTATGTCCAATGTGGAACTAAAACCTTGGAAATAAAGAGAAGTGGACATGCATTTAGCTTTGGAAATAAAGCGAGCTGGAAAAAGTCAATGTGGAGGAGCAATTTAGATAAAGTTCCTGCCTTCAGAGTGCTCAAGGGTGTTTTGACCTCAAAGGAATGAGAAACCATGCAAAGAATGATCGCAGCAAGGAGTTTTTATGCTGCAATATGTCAACAAAATAGCCAGAATATTCTGTCCACATTCTCGTTGGAGCTTTGCATTTCCAAGAAGCAGATTACTTGGTTAGAATCTCAAACCTTGTGTGTGTATTAGCTTAGTGTTAGCAATCATTTACACAGCAGAGGCCAAAACACAGTAAGACAAGATTCTGCCTTCACTAACGAATAGGTCTCCCACTCCGGATTCCTGCATAGGACACTCATAACGTTCAAACAAGGCTCTTGTCTGGCAGCAAAACTAAACAAGCAATGTATTTTATTTCTTTGTATTGACAAATAAATGGTGACATATTTAATTTTTGATGACTGTTGTCAAAAGCAAAAACACTGTAAGATACTGTGTGTGTGTGTGTGTGTGTGTTTATCATGGTTTTTCAACATTTGTGCATCTTCTAAAGTGTGAAAATCAATAAAATGTCTCAAGGAGAGTGGATTTAATTCAATTTTAGCAAATCTCAGGTGTGAGATACAGTATCATTCATTAACTGCAGATGTGCTCGTTATGTTTTCAAGATTTATTTTTTTAAACAAACTCAGCTACTAAAATCAATTACTGAACACCATGAAGCAGATTTTGCAAAGTGTGTTCACATTTTCATACATGGTAATATCCATAATGAAATCCCACACATCTCCTCACTTTCATTTGTTTTTGTCCAAATTAAGAAAAAAAAACATGAAACTTTACCAGAATTGAGGAAAGTGTAAATATATGATGAAGTGAAACTAGTATTGATTTTCCTCATTGTGCACACTTATGTTATAACGGGTTACCATGGAGATGCATGTGTGCTGTCTGTCCTCTTGTAACATTTAAAAATAAGAGGGCTTACTGCATTTTTAGTTTATATGTCATCTTGCAAGAAAGAATGATAGAAAAAATATGTAATTTCTCAAATTTTATAAACCAAGTATCACTTTCCATCACCTGTGGGCAATTTTTGCATTTTGGAAAAGCACATTTTAGAGGAAACAGGGTCCCTTTTTATAACTCCAGAAACTAATCATGGACACAAAAATGCTTTAATGTGGTATTCAAAAGATAGAAATGATGTTTAGATGAAAATCTGATTATAAAATGAGAGTCAAATCAGTCACACCAGCATCGCTTTGAGATCCTCATGTGGTCCTTGTTGCTGATTTAGCTAATGGTATCAAATATAGCTATGGCTGGTTTGTCAATAAATGCAAACAACTCTTGTCACAAACAGCCTTTTAACTGGCTTTCAATAACATAACTTTGGTGTTTGAATAACACTTCCAGCCCAGTTTTAATAAGTGAGACTTGTGTTACAATTTATTGCAGTATGTCACATTTCAGCACCTGGATGTGATCACCACTGTGATTTTGAAAAGACACCATGGCTGATTCAGCAAAGAAACACAAGAAGACATCAGAGATAGCAAAGAAAATATAGAGAGAGTGATACAGTGACAAAACAAGAGCCAACATCCAAGTGACTTTTACTGGCTCAAGAGAGCTCAGAGAAGAGACAGAATGCAAAACTGAGGCTAATTATGCTTCATTAAGGGGATGTCAAAGTCTATAAACCCGCTCAAGTTCAGTTGTGCTACTTAAAATGTGTGTCCTTACCTTTGAGACATGATCTTATAAGCATCTGGAAGGTAACATCGCGTGTTCTCCATCTGTGCTGGGTCCGCATCACAAATCTTGTCATCGGTGCGACCAAAATTGGCACTCTCGATCATGATGACGTCTGTGCCTGGGCAACGCAGCTCAATGGGGTAGCTCTCGCACGAAAGCTCCCTCCTCACCACCGCCATTGGGATGGGTGCTCGACTGAAAGCTGCAGCAGGTAGGAAAAAAAAGAAAACAAAAATTAGTCTAAGTGTTTCTGGTGTCTGTCTTTATCAATCTAAGTCAAAGACTTCAATAGATTACTGGTAAATTATGTTCATCTGGAAGTGAGGCTAGCTAAGACCTGAGTAAAAATAGTGTTTGCTTCTGCAGGAAAATACAAGAACAGATGTGAGAAGCTGCAATAAAAGAGTCTGACACAGAGACATATGTGAAGAGGTTATCCACTCCTTTCTTGAGAGTATGGGAGGGTAGGACAATTGTTGTACTTTACAGGCCAAATTTGAAAAGACAAGTACAACACTGGCACTAATAGAACAAGAGGGAATAGGGTGTTTGTTTTTGGTTGTAAAAAAATGTGATTAATCAACAAATCAACAACTGAGCTCAGTAATTAAAGAAATCAGTAATCAGCTACAATTTCTTTGCAGATTGTACTGATTCATAAGTGCTACCGCATTATTTGTGTCTGGAGGTGTTAAAATGAAGTCCAGCTGGGCTAAATGAAGGCAAGATGCAGAAGTTCAAGAGGGGCTTTTGGCCTTAAACCAATGATGACAGTTTGGCTTAAACATTAACTTTTTATGGCTGAGCCAAAACGGCTGGGAGGGTTGGTGGATAGAGCGACAGGCGCCTGTGGGTCACTGTTTTGCTGTTCCTTTGACACGGGAGCATGCATGAACACCCACGGATGTCTGTGGAGGCTCAAACTGGCACACGAACGAACAATTGCAAGGCCAACTGAGGAAGTTCTGCGTTTACATCCAGAATAAAATAAATGAACAGCAGGCATAAACATCGGTCTCATTGAGAGTATGGGACTGTGGCAGTTTAGGGTTGTATAAACATCCTTGCAGAAAAGTTTCTGGACTGTTAAATGACATGAAACACAGATGACAATAAAAGCCCTCAGAGTGGAAATGAGGGTAAAAGTCAGCTCAAACCAGTTCAATGATTACTTGTTACAATTATCTTGGCAATATCAAAATATTTTCACTTCTATTTAAAAAAAAAAAAAACAGGACAATGGACTCTGCCAAGCAAAAATAAGCAGAGTTTTATGCAACAGTGTAAATACAGACGGGCAAACTGATTTTCCAAACTCACATCCTGAAGACAAAAAAAAATAAATAAAAAAAATTGCAATTGTTTTCATAGAATACATTCCAAGCATCTTTCATTCTGCTCATTGTGAACTTTATATGAATAGGTAAATACCCAATAAATGCACTACAGTGTCTGAAATGTGTAAAGTGTGCAACTTTCTGTCATCATTACCTTTTCCCACCATATTATATGACATAGTTGTGATTCAGTGAAAAAAAGAGATTCTGAGATTCTTTTTAAAGTTGTAGAAGTGATTATTTTCTGACAGAAGATACTTTCAAGTTACATTGGTGCTATATAGGCTCATATGTGTGTCAGTGTAACACCTCTTCCTGGTTGTCTTGCTTTATTGAAGTTCTGCTGGCTGGTCATGTCTAATTACATATCTTAAAACTGCTCGATGCAACAATGTCAACCTGACTCTTCATGTAATCTCACACTGACTCGATGATGCTGAGATCAAGGCTCTGCAGGGAGACAGAGCCATCTGTTGAAGAACTCTTTGTTCCTATGCCTTCCTGATGGCATTGCATGATGGATAAGTACATAAATTTCTTAAATGCCAAAAAATCCTTATGGTGCATTGTACAGATTGGGAGGATAGCTGCTCCTTATACTGCATCTGTGTGAAGACCCAATTTCTACTAGTTTTCTTTTTTTTTCCAAGTCAGCCAGGTGGTACTTTTTTTTCTTTTTAATCTTTTCTTGCAAATAAACACAGAATGCACAAAGAGATGAAGTGAGGTGAAACAAGAGAAGAGGCCCCTCATTATCGTGTCATTTCATTTTGTCTCATAAATCATTCAAACTTCAATAAATTGAAGCGGACTTACCATTAAAACATCACAGATTGGAATAATTATATCCAATGTGGTGATGAAAGCCACCAATTATCTTCCTCTTACTGGGAAGATTTATTCCGCCTTCTAAACAACACTGGTGCAGATCAAACTGAACAACTTTGGATTGGACAACAGCAGACTAGAAGGACAACACAGGTTGACTCAGGTAGGTGCACTTAGATAAATGGAAAAATACAAAAACAGTTTATTTTTATTACAAAGGACAGATTACTTATTGGTCAATATGTTTTCGTTTCTATATATATATATA
>JBAMHX010000006.1:8647998-8679407 GCA_037177515.1 Pseudomugil tenellus | reverse complement strand
ATTTATAGGTGTTTTTTGCTTGAATGACTCATAGAACTGTATTAATTGGTTTAACAAACAAAAACGTTCTGAAACTAGTTCAAGCGAAGAACAAGACATTTTTATGTGATAAAAAGCAGCCAACATATAAGAAATACCTTGAAAGCACTTGTTCAAGGTCTACAATGGACAATGGACTACCTTATACAAGTCCATTTACCACTTACAAGAACGTTTTGTATGCTTGTACATAACTCTCATGCAATGAGGGTGTTAAGGGTTAAGGATGTGTGAGTATATATGTGAAAATACTGAACTATTTATGAGCAGTTGGCAATGTTAATGGAACGGTGTTAAAGACAATGGCTATTGTGGGAGGGAATGCTTTTTAAATGACTTTTCCCCTTTTCTTGTTTGCCTTTGTGATCATCATATGTTTTGCAAGCTCTGCCACATTATAACCAATTAATGGCTCCTTACCCACCAGCAGGGACCCCCCCTTGAGTTTCACAAGGTACATTTCAGGGGTTACAAGATGATTAAAAGGATGATTAATACATGCAGTAGATCTCCTGTTGCTGTTCCAAAAAATCTGCTGAAGATTAGCAATATGTAACGCTTGCTTTCACTGGAACTAGAGGGTGAAAAAAAAGCACCAAATGTTCTAAACCTATAAGGGCTCCCTGTTAAATTCAACTGATTTTGTAAAAGATTAAAAGGTACTTACATTCCCATGTGGCTAATTTATGAGAACTGTGTCACATGGGAGCTTGGGATTTAAATCATAACCTCCCAGTTATAGGGTGGTCTCTGTGATCTTCTCCATGAGCCCAACACAAAATACCCTGTATTATATGCAGAGCTGACATGCAGCTGAGAAACATCTGCAAAGGGCTTATAAAAACGGCATGCCATATTGTACGATGCTGCTGCCTGCTGTGGAGTGACATCGCTCACTCTGCGTCTCCAGTTTCAACCCTCTCCCAAGTCCATCTTGTGGCAAAGAAAGGACTCTATTATCACAGCGAAAAAGGATCTCCCTTTAACCCCCACCCCACCTCTTCCCACTACCAAATGAGGGGTAGTGATCAAGGAGGATGTGTGTATGTGTGAGTGGGGCTGTTGCATGCGCATAGGCTAATATATGTGTGGAGAGTGGGAAGCAAGCAGGAATGCACCACTGGGGAATGTGCACCTGCAATTTTTCTCATTTGACACAGTTGGTCTTTTGTAGGATCTTAGCCACAGGGAGATGTCTGTGAAAAGTTATGGCACTGCCCCCTGCCCCCACATCCAAAAAAATACATCTTCACTACAGTATCTACATACCAGCTGAGAATATGTTTAGAATCAGGGGAAAAGTCAGGTTAAGTCTTACTGTTTTGAGAGAACGTGAAGGTAAAACAAAGATGGCAAAAAACCAAAATAACAATGTAAAAAGAAAAATACAATAATTTCTTAATATTTACAGTCTTCGGTGCATCTCTGTGTGCCATTTTCAACTCTAACACAATGTTTTTAGATACATAATCAAAAAACAACTTGCACAGTTGAAAGATTGTACTGTATAGTATTAAAAAGTACAAAATAAATGTGTTGCTAAGACACCAAGTTGATTTATATAACAAGTCCCAATTATATAATTGTCTTTGCAGGATGCTTTTTTACTTAAGGCAAATGATTTTTGTATAAAACATTTTATGTACAAGATCATTCAAATTGCTTTAAAATAAAGCATTAACATCATTACAGATGGTGTAAAAAGAATTTTAAAAACTAGTAGGATGTAACAAATCCCTATAAAAATGACAATAAAATGATAAAGAGCAGATTTCATGCATAGGTGTAGGAGAAATGAAGGGTTGTAACCTTGATTTAAAAGTGTTTGGGAGAGTTTAATCTCCTGGCAGTTTGTTTCCATTGTATGCAGCATAACCTCCATAAGTGCTTCTTCTCTATGTTTAGTCTGGACTCTGGTCTGGACTACTTGAGCTGAGTCTTTGGATCGAAGAGCTGTGATAGGTTTACATTCTCCAAACATATCACAGATGTATTCTGGATCTAAACTATTCTGGGATTTGTAAACAATCAGGAGGGTTTTTAAATCTATCCTGTAACTGACTGGAAACCAGTGTAAAGATTTTAAAACAGTTCAAATTCTTCTTTTAAACACTAGCAGTAGTGTTTTAAATGATTTGTTTAATGCTCTTTTTTTTAGGAAGTATTGTGAAATGTGAAAAAACCTTTAAAGTAATTTGTTCTACAGGAGATGGATGCATGGATGACTTTGGGTCTTTCTGGGAGACTCCACTTGCAATTCTCTTGATGTTTCTGAGTTTGTAAAGTCATGGTTTTTGAAAGTCAGATTGAGTCTATCAACACTTCAAGGTTATGAACTTGGCCCATGATTTTAAAAGTCCGAGTCGTCAGGTGTTTACCAATGCTGATCCTCCACTCTATGCTATCAAAAAGAATACATTTAGCTTTGCCTTCAAATATTTGTGGAGAACTCTCTCATCCAGGCGTCAGTCTGCTCCAAACACTGACACTGCACGTCTATTGGCCTGCAGTCATCAGTGTGTCTGTGTGTGTGTGGGCATTTGCACAATGATGCAAATTCAGTTAACTGTTATAAACTCTATACTTAATTTACTCAACTATATAAATTGAAGAAAAATTGTGGAACAATAATGCAGTTTATCCAGCAGAGTCTGATGATGAGCCAACCGAAATCAGAATTTTCTCAAAATTTGCTTAAAAAAAGAAAAGCTCCTCTTGAATTAAGGAAATTGTCTGTTTTGATATTATTATTGAATCCAGAAAAAGTAGAAGTTGAGTTTACCCTTAATCAATCTTGCCTTATTTTTTATGTAAATGCATGACTAAAATCAATAGATGTCATGTAGCGAAACAGCATCAATTCTTAAAATAAAAACAGTTAAACAGAAAACAAAGAACTTCTAAATAACCATTTAAACTGCAATTTCTAACCAAACATTTATCACTGTTAGATATACTTTTTAGTAGGGCTGCAGAATTAATTGTTAAAAAATTGTGATTCCATTTCAAACTTGTATGCATTGTCATTTACAAATGACAAAACTTTTTTTTTAAAAAAAGACCACAATTCTACCGCATTTTGATCAAGGAAATCAACTGCATAAAAACAAGCGCTGCCTCTTTCTCTCAACAAATGAACAGTCGAAAATTATTCAAAGGTTGTGTAGGTAAAAGAAGAGAAAAGTGAAATTTATTTTTAAATTTGGTGTTAGCTGTTGTGAAGTTAATGTGTCGGTGTTTTGTACAATAAATATTTATATTTGGGAAGAAAATCATGAGAGAATCGTGATCATAATTCTTGGCAAAAAAGTTACAAATTTAATTTTACCCAGAATTGTACAGCCCTACTTTTTAGTTTATTTTTTTTTACTTTCTGTCTACAGTTTTCATATATAAAAAAGTCATTATGAACATTAAGGGTGTTCACCATCAGCTCTCCGTATAAATAACACTATAAATTCATCTTTAACAACGATGCATGTGCAAGAAAGACCAGCTGTCTGTTTGTGGACTGTAGTCATGACTTTTTACTGATGATCTCAGCATTTACTTCACTTTATGCTGCTTTGCAATAACTGATGAAGCAACAAAAATATGGTCCAGTGTGTAATAAACTGAAATTATGCTTTGAGCAGAGGGTCATGGGATGCATTGAAAAGTATATTTGGCCGGGGTATCAGTGATCCATGGACCCCGCCCATGACTAATAGATCTGATGTGAGACTAAGCGCAAACTGTGACCCCCCTGAGCCTTGAATCTGTACATCTGCAGTGGACTGGTGGGAACCAGGATTTGTGTCTGTGTGTGTGGGAGGGTTTGAAAAAGGGAGGACAAAGCAAGGGAGTTAGTGAGTGTATTATGTTTGGTACAAAAAAGAAAAAAGATAAACTACTATGTATTTTCCATCCAGTGTATATAACTAGAATCCTGACCTTGGCATTTCTCCAAACAAGGAGGCCAAGCTGAGCATCTACCATTACTCTCAGGCTATCCATTCCCCGCTATCCTTCCTTTTATTTTAATGAGAACACAATTAATAAGGAAATGGACCAGCTTCCCAAAGGAGGCGAGTTCCTCTACAATGGATGCCTTTTCTTGTCAATGGCTGTATTGAATTCCTCTAGTAGGCCACTGGGCCATGTTGAAGGCCATCTCTAATATCACCCCACCCACCCTCAGACACCATGTTTGATCCTCCTCCCTCTACATCTCAAGGGCTAATCTGTGCCACAGTGACATCCGATTCCCCTCTGATTTTACTCAAATTGCAGACTTTGCAATTCTTACTGTAGGAGGCATACAGGTGGAAATGAGGTGCACTGTGCATTAGAGTATGTGTGTGTGTGTATGGTACAGAGGTGTATTGAAATGTATGTAAAAGTGCACACTCACCTGTGACACAAGATGAGAGAGTAATCGTTGGGCAGTAGCCATATATTTTTTTTTATCGCCACGCATTCATTCATTTATTCCTTAATCTTTCCGTTTACCTTGTAGTTTTTTTTATCAATCCATTTAGCCATTGTTGCTACGCTGTGCTAGCTCTGTGCAGAGTGTGCAATAAATTTGCCAAAACGCATCTTTGGATTTCAGCGTATTTGTAACAAAAACGCCCTTGTGTGTCAAAAAGCTGCAACCCCGAAGACCCAACCTCATACTCTCAGCGGCGAAAGGTATGCTCTTGGAAGCTGCCACACTTACTATTGATTCACTGAAGCAGAAACACTGATGAGTGTGCATACTTGGTTTATTCAGAGACAGAGCTGAGGGGAACTGAGAACAGGTCCCACACCACATAGCCGTAATTGGTCTGTTGCATCTGCAGTGAACTTTTAGTTCAAGGCAAAATGGTATCAGATCTTTGTTTGCATATGAATAAATTAAAATCCACCCGATAGCTTGTGTGCTGTATGAGGAAAGAAAGAGATCAAACGGAACAGCGGCTAATTAATCCTTCACCCATTTTTTTTGTTTCTCAATTATTTCCTTTGTTGGTCAAATAAAGGTGCAATTGCTTCATCCCATCCTCTGCAAACAAAAGAAGGCACCTGTACTTTTCTCTGAATTTCTATGATGTTTTCAATTGCTCTCAGGGGGTAACAACGCCTAAAATGCCCCATACAACAACAAAACACAAGATGTTAGTCAGGACAAAGAATACATAAGCAAAGAAAAATTTCTCATTCACCTAAACTCTACATATTTCCTGTTTTATAGTCATTCAAAAGTCTGTGTTCTTGCATTGGTGACAAGGTGGCATTATGTTGATTTTTTTTTAAATCAGCAGAAAGTGCACATGCATCTGAGGTGGGGTAAAGCGAACAGCACTCCACTGTTTTCCGTTGTGTGGCCCTTTAAGCAACGCATTGCATAAGCTGAAGTCAACATTCACAGGCTCCCAGAGAGCCTCCATTGAAACAAGATCTGTATGTCTCAATGTCCCAGACCAATGCCAAAAAACACTACAACTTGATCAATAGTCTCCTTGATGTGAGATAGACTCAGCTAGAGTGAGGCTGCTTGACAAACAGACTGCTAAATAGATAGCTAACAAAATGTACAAGTTGTCGGTTAGTTTCAGATATGATTGTAAAGGCCACATGGGGTTCACCCCAAGCTACGTCTTTCATCTTTTAACTCCTTAACCGCTTGATCTTCCCTACAGTCCATAAATGCAACTCCTCTCAGAAGTGTAATCCTTTTCCCATCTATTTTGAACTATTAAAAACTTTAGTGAGAATTATTTTCATGGTGTTTAATGACTTTAAAGAAAGCACATTATTTTACAACAAAAGCAAACATCTGTCTATTTTTTAGTCATTTAGGATTTGATTTAATCAAAGTAAAAGCTGAGAAGGAAAATGTATATGTATATGAGAAAAGAAATATTAAAGCCCATGGGGGACAGTTATCTTCCAGCTACATTTACAATTAGTGGATCCAGATTCAGGTGAATATTAATGGGTAATGTGTTAAGACATTAAAAATGGATTAAGGTATGCTGTAGATAAAGATAAAGTTAATGCATTTTGATTTCCAAAACTGGATTAAGAATGGGTGGAATTTTGCTCACGCAGATAAAGGTCAACCTCCAAGTGTTATAGGAAATACGTGTAATCTCAATTACTATTGTTTTATTTATTCTCGTTTCTTGTGTTTCGTTCTTGTGTGTATTTTCTTTTTGTTATATGGGTACCCCATGGGTACCACATTTTTTCTAATTGAAGTAATCATAGATAGCTAACTAGATGTCTACTGTTTTATTCATTACTAACAAAGCCATAGACAATAAGAAACTAATGCTACCAAGGACAACTAACATATTTTAAGACTCTTCTGTATCTGTTTGAAAAAAGATATGTGCATCATACATATTCATAACAGGTCAGTGTGTATGTCTAATCCCTTTGCAGTTATGCACCTGCATCTCCAAACTCACATAATGTTGCCTTAAGCCATGACATTAGTGATCTTCAAAGTATTAGATTGTATCGTCAAGTGTGCCGCTGGATCATACATATAGGAGATTAGTATATATGCAGGAAGTAAGTTTTTAAAAGACATTATTTTTTTTACGCAACCAGCCCTCCCTAAGTATTTAAAACCAATCATAAGAAGAAAAAAACAGAAAGATTTTGGATATAAAAAAAAAATAAAAATCAAAAGGTATTTGAGGCTGAATAGAAACATACCCAGTTGCTTTTGCTTTATGGTACGCTGCTCGTCACATAATCCTGTCAAATAAACTGCCAATTTTTTCAGAGGGTGACATGAATATATGTAATCGTCAGGCAGAGATATAGATTGAAATAACTATAATCCCCTTGCCGACATCTAAAGATCAGCGAGTGGTATTAGAGGCATAGTTTAAAGAAAGACATTTTGATTTGAATAATTAGCTAAATCTTGTTTAAATCAAGTACTGTTGCAGCAGAAATTCATTATGTGGGTGGTTGGGACAGTCTCACCATGCTTGAGGTTGGCCTGCTCACACCTATGATCAAAAACCTTCTGGTGGGGGGCAGTGCATTAGGGTGTGGAGGGAAGGAGGGGTATGAGTTGGCTCGGGTTGATAGATTTGCACATATAGTAGTGTCTCATATCACAACATGTAATCACCTCCCTGTCACAGTAACTTCCGTGTCATCAAAATGCAAAAACGCCCGCATATGGAATGTATATTTTACAGGTGAGCCATAAAAAAAAGCTCACCTTCTACGGATAAATCTCACCATGTAGCTCTGGAGGAAAATTGTAATTAATTCCACAATTTGAGCAAACCAGAGGTAGTGGTATTGTCTCTCTGCATGGCTTCCATTTGCCCTTCCTGCTCCTCACATTCCGCCCACACCCTAAAATTACTGGCCGACCCCTGCTGTTATGCCGTGTGGGAAGCCCTGTGGTATTGCACGCCCACTATTTTTGCTCTGTTAGTTGGTTTGCAGGGTTACTTAGCATTTCTCTCTCCAGCCTTCCAGACAATACAAACGTTCACATGCACGGTGCACACACCCACATTATGCAGTCTAATGTAAACTAACATCCACTGCCACTTGACCTTGCTGTCGATATCTGTCCTCATTAAACACCATTCGGCCAGCTGCAGGTCCAGTTTAAACAACATCATTCAGCGATTACCAAATCATGCCTTTGTGTCCGCAGTAAGTTTGATTCATTTATTTGGAAGATATATACAGGTAGCAACAGGAACACCTATAAAACATGCAGGGGTATTTAACCCCACCCCACCGTTCTTAATCTTACTGTCATTCATTCCTCTTTGGTTGCGAGTTCTGACAGCAATTTGGCATTGTCAACCAGTCACAATGGATGCCGTGAGCAGCAAAGGCCATTGTTTTATTCCCAATGTCAAGCAGGTATTGATTTTCTACTCATTACAGAGGGACATAAAATGAGACTGGGATTTTGAGCCTCATGCCAAATGCCACACAAATTATGGATAGAGAACTAAAGTTGAAGAGAAAGAATATATGCCTTTTTAGCACAGTGTATTAAATTGTTTTTTTTAAGAAACCAACAAATTGTCATTCTATAACCTTGTAATAAGACAACCTCAGCTGCTAAATAAAAGACAAAATATTATTACAAATTAAGCTAAAAAAATTAAATGACTTTCAAATGACAGGACAAACAGATTTCTGTACATCTGCAAAATTATGAAATTTCAGGAAGCCTTCAGGTGGGAATAAATCTTGGAATTAAGGGGAAACCCAAGGCCTTTTTTCAAGCATGTTTGAAAATAGTTAGCCATTTAGGACAATTAAGGTAAAACTGGCAAACAATATAGTTTTATTTGTCTGGCACTAATTGCCTATCCAAAGAGAGAGTGATTTGGACCTTGCAAATTTTACAACAAAAAAACTTGAATGTAGCCAACCCCAGCAGACAATGGGTGAGAGGCAGGGTACACCCTGGACAGGTCGTCAGTCCATTACAGGGCCAACACACATAGACAAACAACGATGCACACACTCACTCCTAAGGGCAATTTAAAGTCTCCAATCAGCCTATCCCCAAGGTGCATGTCTTTGGACTGTGGGGGAAAGCCAGAGTCCCCGGAAAGAACCCACACTAACACGGGGAGAACATGCAAACTTCACACAGAAAGGCCAAAGTCCGAGCTGGGGAATGAACCGGCAACCTGCTTGCTGTGAGGCTACAGTGCAAAGCACCGTGCAGTCCGTTATATATAAAATACAGTACATTGAGTTATGGAAAAACTATTGTGACATTCAAGGTGGAGGCATTGATACATATAACACACTCACATGAGAGCGGATCCTTTAAAGAACTGGGATATATGACGTAAATAACGCATTCCTAGATATGTTGGTGCTGTCACTTTGCCCCATTAATTAATATCGGATGATCTGACGATCTTCTGCATTAACGGAGTCGAAATTTTCTGTCAGCATTCATTCCTGGTCTTTGCTGTAGCAACAGTGTTGCTTTTGACCGGAATTATATTTTTAAATTATTCGTATTTTTGGAGAATGATAGTCTGCTCCTCCATGGTGAAATATGGAGGAGCAGGTTTGTCCATGTTTGCGATTGGCCAGAACCTTCGAGCACCAGCTCTTTTATGTGAACCCGCATTTATCATTTGGCTCGGTCGATCCAGAGAATGGAGATAAGTCCGGGCTTTGTTAATCACGCTTTGTAGTACAGGCCTCTGCCGTATCTGAATGTTTAACTCTAGTTTCTTCATTTATTTTTTGGAAATGGAAAAGTCATTTAGCCATGTAGGAGTATGTCACCTACCCTGTCTATCATCTCTCCTACACAGCAGGATTATGTTTATCATTACATATGGAGTCACATTTTCCAATCAGGGTTGATCTTGTGTCGGTGCATGCTGTTCACAATGAAGAACGCTGCACAAGCTGCAGAAAACAATGGAAGATTCTTCACACCCTCAACACAACACAGTGAAGAAACGGAGTGTGTTACATGTGAAGCTTTGTCGAATTAAAAAAAAGACAGAAAAGGTATCTGAGATCATTCCTCCCAGCAGACATCAATTTCTGGAAGACAGCACTAAATTATTTTAATTTAATATTGTAATTGTTTCTATATAAAAACAAATCCATTGAATTCCCCAACTCTGGGAAAAATAACGCATTTTAAATTTTTATTAAATTATATTAATTTCCAGTCAAGCACAGGAATCATGCATTTGTCTAGCTATGGAGAAGCTAGGGATGATTCTCCTTGGTGCATTTTGAGTTATCTACAGATTTCCAAAGAGTGTTTTCTAAGCTCTGCAACTACGTCTAGCACATTGAGATCTGAAAATATTGACAATGCGGTCACTTGAATTTTGGCACTCGCAACTAATTTTGTAATCAATACAATGTGAAACCTCCTCTTACCAGAATTTTTCCTCTGCAGCAACTTAAATTTGGTATGATTTCCAATATAGGAAAGGCACTCGTTTATATTTGAAAGAAAAAAAGTCTTTGTTTACTGGACATGTGGTAGGTTCACCAGTCGGTACAGAGTACAAGGAAATACTTTTGTGGCTTTGCTGATTTTTTCACCAATACATGCCATTTCAAAATATACATCAATTGTTGTCCTATATTCAAAGATTTACTTTATTATGTTTTCATTTATTTAGTTCATATTTATTATGTTTATTTCTACCAAACTGAAAGAGAGCAAATGTAATCAAGCCCTTACTGCAACTTAATAACAACACTGACAGAGTGAGAAGTTATTTTCTGTATTTAACGTCTCACTCTAATGCATATATAAAATACATGCCCCGGAGTGCTGTATCTGCTGGGTTATTAAGTTGTTGCAAATGCATGATTGACACCCACCCACTCCAAACCTCACATATCTGAAACACTTCAAGACGGATTCACAGCCACGACACAACAGCACGTGCCTCGGTAGACTCTAAAGAACTTCTGCAGCTGTGAAATATGAGCCTATATAAATCATTTGTTTAATTAATTAAGCAAATTAGGTAAATTCAGGGATGCCTTGGCAGATGAAGTCTGTGCCCTGGCACGGGGAGATTAATTAAGTGGATCGGGTACAGGAACAGTGAGACTGACTTTACAGTTTAATGCTCTTGTTTATTTAGTTCCATGCAGCTAACCTTGGCATATTTGTGCGAATACCTTCGTGTGAACAAGAAAGAGCGCCAGTAAGGTGTATGCTGGCTTGGATTCAGCCAGCAAAAGAGTACAAAGCTATTTCAACAGCCCGAGCTGGACGATTTGTATATTTTTCCCACTGTCTGTATTTCTTAGCCTCTCTTATAGAACTGCAGTTTGCCAGACTTTGTTCTGTGAGCAGCAAAAACGTATTGATGCTGTCTATACGGAACAGACACGCACACATCTGCTTCCCTGCCTCATCCATCCATCCCTCTTCACCGACAACACCCCCTCCCGAATGCTGGATGATACCTGCTTCCAGGCTTGATATATGCACTTGTATCTGACCATGAAAAATGCACATCAGACTTCACGCTTTCGTCTCTTGGTTTCTTACTTGAGCTGCCATCCATTATAGCAGCTACATCTCTGAGTCTGTGGGGTGGTATTAAGTGGAATAAATATAAAATCCTTCCTGGAGCATTTTTGCATGCACAGAAGCACATGATTAATGTGCTGCTCAGGCATGGCCAGAGTGTTTGGGGCACCGCTTTTGTTATTCTCCATTTCCAAAACAATGACAAAGACGCGTTTTACTTGTTTTTCGACTCAATGACGCGTCTGTGATGGAACTTTTTATTAATCTTGCAAGACAATGTAGCTGCACACAAGAGTGGGAAACACGAAGGTAGCTACCCACACAAGTCCTTATCGTTCCTTAAGCTGCGTTCTTTGACTGTTTCTTATTTTACTCCTGTGACATGTGTCCAGAAGGATTATTTGTTTTGTGTCAAAGGATTGTGTTTGCTGACATATAAACAAAGGATGCTGTTTAGCTTCAGCTGCAAAATTTTAGCTCAAATGGCTTGTGCATATGTGTGCAATTTTCTTTACGAGTGCTATGATTAGTAAAAGTGAAACTTGGCATATCTGTGTCTGACACTCGTTGTCATGTGTGTGTAAATGTCTGAGCCTGATGGTATACTGACAAAAGGAACTATAGATAACAAAGTAGGCCAACATACCCCTAGAGTGCACATTTCTCAGTCTCTGTGGGTAAATCATGCACAATGACATTGTGGTGAATATTCCCACTAAAGCTTCCCCAGCTGCAAAACACTTCCTTACGAACATCTGGCCTTCCTGTTTATATCGTCAAGAAGAAGATTGGGTGTTAAATTGCTTTACTTAATGAAGATGTCAAATTATTTATAATGTGTCAACTGCTTAATTTGGTCCAAAATGTTCAGATGTAGTTTCTTTAAAGCATTAATTACAATCCCTGAAACCATAGCAACTTAGGGGTTTGTAAGCTTCATATCTCCAGCACCCATGGGATAAATGAATGGTAAATAATGAAGAAAGTAAAGTGATTCATTTTTTTAGGATTTTGACATGATTTCACATTTCACCATCTTTTTTTCACTTTAGAAATTACCTTATTTATATAGTTCAAACATCTTTTAACAAGTCAAGTAACAAGTCATTGAACCATTTTCTGGCTTTAAATAATCTGAACATCACAGGCTGTGAAAAGCTAACATGGGTCACCTGTTTCAGATACTTGAGATGTTTTGTGATAGGCTGAGACTTCTTAGTTTGCCGTAGTTGTCAATATGCATATTTTTAATCAAGACATGGTTGAATGCTTCTGTTGAGATGCCGCTGTTGGACACTGCATTCCTCTACTTGAACAAATGCATATGCTGCATCTTAAAAACATCTTTGGCATTGCAGTAAATAAGCAGACTAGGAGAGAGGTGCTTATAAACTGGAAGTCTAGTCATGTTTTATAACAAATGTTACTCAGATAAAATGCCAAAAGAGCCATAACTCTGAACCATATGCAGGGTATATAACAGATATGGCTGCTTTTAAAATAGAAGTCCCTGAATTTGAGCAACTTCTTAAAAAAATAATAAAAGATCTATGTATTTTTAAAGGTTTGTGTCATTGCTGTCATGCATCTTAAATGTCAGAGGTGCCAAAATCTGGTCCTCAAGATCTGCCGTCCTGCAACTTTTAGATGCCTTCTCCAACACACCTGAATCAAATAGCTGGATTGCATGTCATCCAGCTCTGCACAAGCCTGGTATTGATTCATTTAATTCAGCTGTGTTTGGATGAGGGTTGTATCTAAACATTGCAGGATGGTTAATCTTAAGGACTAAACTTGGGCTCCCCTGTTATATGGAATGCTGAAAATTTATTGCCAAATATGTTACTTTTAACATTAAAATACATTGTGATGAAATGTATCACTTTAAGATAATTGTCAATTGAAATGGCACCATTTGCTAAAGGGATTACAATTGGCATTCTATAGTTAAATTTAATGGGGAAAATAATGCTTGTAGATAAAGTTTAGTGTTTTCCATGAAAGCTATGAAGTGGTATTTCAAACTGTACGATCCTTCAATGCATTACAAAAATTAACCACAAAAAATTAATGTAAAAGCTAGTTATCAAGTCTTGCCATATCACCAAACTGCAAAGATTGGATCGTTTGTAAGATTGTTTTTTGCATCCAATACATGCAAAAAATAAAAAGAGAGGTGCTTTAGATAATAAAACAATGCAATTATCTTATATGGTATTTAATTCTGCAACACCAGTTCCTGTAAAAGTAGTGATACATGACACTTTTTTATAGAACCATTGGAAAAATGCTTATCAATCTCTTAGTTAAACCAGGTCTATGCCGCCAGAAGCAACGGGGTATATCCCAGAAAGCCCCCCATCCAATTCCCCAATCCTCGAATAGACAGTGAAATATGAAGATGCACATGTTCAGTCACAAAGCTCCACCTGGTGTGGAAACTTCAAAACCAGCGCGGTCTGACATCAGGACAGGATGCAAACTGAGGCCATGAACTTTTATTTGCACTTGATTTGAGGCCAATAAGAGAAATTGTTCCAAAGATATAGCCAAAAATTTTTTGTAAATTAAGTACCAACTGGTGGGGAAATCATAAATCTGATAATCGTGAAAGTTGATACAGATCCTCCTCTTGGGGACCTAAACAAGTATAGTGAGTATCCAAATCCAATTGTACATAGTTCCAGCGATATAGGCAACAATGTGATTTTTATGCATAAAGCGTCACCTAATGAGGAAACCATACATCCCAAAATGCTGAAATTCAATGCAGGTTGTCCTCTTTGGGACCTAAACAGGTACACCGAGTATCAAATTCTTGTGAAATTCTTGTGAAAACTGTTTCAAGTTCGAAGAATATCCTGCGGCGGACGCGGCGGTGGTGATGAAACAATTATATCCCCGACACTCTGCATTTCGGGATATAACAATTAACAATTAATAATATTTAATTTGTCAGTCTTTAAAACTATTAATGCTAGGGATGGGCAACTCCAGTCCTCAACAGCCACATTCCAAGTGAAAACTTTAGATTTAATAAACAGACTTGTGTAGAGCTTGACATCAAACTCTGCAGAAGCCTGCTATGTACGCATTGAACTGAGTCAGATGTGTTGCAGCAGGGAAACTCCCAACACTTGCAGGACTGCAGAGTCTTCTGCCTCTTCTTTATGCAAAGATATAGTTGTAGTTCATGGATTCATGGCCCCTACCTGCCTGGAAGAGTTTGAAAACACAACAGTCAAGGGATTAACTCTAAATCTGTAGGTTTTATCTAAGTAGTTGACATCCGGATAGTCAGGCTAAGCCAAAATAAAAAATTAAAGCTAGTTAGCTTAGCTTACCAAACAGAAACACTGTTTCCCACTAGACTTTCAGTAACTGCAGTCTTCAACAGCTCTTACTCACAGATAGCACTATTCTTCCCACATTACTGACTCTAGTGGGTTTGTGCCAGCTTAATGAACACTGACTTCTTTGAAAGATGAGCACTTATTTCACACCGACTTTACAAATGGAAGTGTTCCATGATTCAGGAGCTTGTACTGCAACCTTATCAATGTTTCAACTTCTAAGTAACAGCAATCTCTAAAGATAGATCCATATCACTGTGCAGTTCCATGACCTCTTAGACATTAGTAAGAAAAAGAAAAGATGATGTCAGAGAAGTGCTATAAAATTAGTAGTGGTTGGTCAACCCACTCACCGCCACACTCCAGAGATATCACGGCACAAAAACAATTCAATTAGCTTGAAATCTCCCATTAATGGCTTAAGCCATATCAAATTAACATTTTATGGGCCATTGCCCCGGTCCCAGCTTTCTCCACTTCTAAACCTTCACCCAAAAACCCTCAGACCAACACCATTGACTTCTTTTAATCAGAATTTAAATGACTTAATTTTCTTCTCGCTGAAAATAAAATCTACCCATAACCAAAAAAAAGAACACTTAAAATCTACTGTGGTTACCATTTGCAGAGGCAAAAGAGAGAAATCTTTCCAATTAATAGTCAGACTCTAACTGATCAAACTCAAAAACAATATTCTTTCTTTCTGTTACAGCAATTATCACAATGCTGAACATGAACCTCAAAGTCACCATGTAGTTCACGATTCTTTGAGAGTAATTTCTGCTCGTTTCTTTTGCCAGGGGCGCACAAGAGATACGCAGCAAGCAGACAGATTTAAAACACATTGGGAATTAGGGAGTAAAACAATGAAAGCAAATTAATAAAAGGCTGAAAAGAGTAGGAGAGCTCAGGAAGTCATAAAATTGCTATTGGTGATGGAGATTTGAATCATCATTGACTATAACCAGAATTTAAATAGGTAGGTAATAAAATTCACATAAAACTTTAAAGAATAAAAATAAAAAAGTATATATGAACTTGTAGGCCCAAATAGAGACAAAACAAAACACAAATGAGCCAGACTCACCCAGTGCTGCTGGTGCAAAGAGGCTGGCGAGGACTAGCAGGCGTGCGGTCCACATGGCCTCTTTCTCTCACCGCCCGCTGCTGAAGGTTCCAGATGAGCTCAGTTCTAAGTCTTTTGCTGGCAAATGCCCTGATTAGGTGCTTCCTTTATGGCACAGTTCCCTTCACTGCGCCACTCTTCCCCCAAGACCACAAGTCCTGCTGTTCAGATTCCAGATGCCTTCCAAAATCTGTCACAAAAAAAAAATTAAAAAAAAATAAAGTCGTTAGTCAAAGACAAAGTGAATTTCAGGATTCGCGTGTGCTGCAAACCTTCATGGTGATTCATTCTTTTACAGGAACAATGGGTGTGTTGTCTTTTTCCAGTAAGAAAAACAGCAGATGGATGCACCATGGCTTTATCATCTGTACATACAGTCCTCATGGCCCTGTGGGATTCAAGTTGTCATCAAGAGGCACGGTGCAAGTTGCTCAATCTCCAGTCAGCCGAACTCATACCGGGTGTGATCAACCAAACACGAAGACGGTGCAAACCACAAAATGTATTTTGGTGCAGTCTGTTGTTGTTTGCTCATTGAAGTGTTAACTCCCCCACCTTACCGACAAATCACTCCCACAGAGAAACAAGGGGAGAGCGATGAAGCACACACTGCTTGGGGCTTTTAGAGGACAACTATGTGTGCATGGGGAGTATATATTGCACATGTTTATGTGTGTGCAAATGTGCTCCAAATCCTGTGTGTACTCTTGAAAGGTCTGACTGTAATTGACATAATAAAAGGAGAGACCTTTTTCCTTTTCAGTGTATACGAACCATGGCTTCACCGTTTGAATGTTTGCATGTGTGAATATTTTTTTTTTTTTTTTTTTTTGCACAACTGCTGCAATTCCTTGAGTCACTTTTAAATTCTGGGTAACAAAACAGCTTAGATTTACTTTGAGAATATAATTTAATGTTACACCCCAACCTCATCTGAGCTCACGAGAACGCCACGTCACACCACCTGACACCTGACAAATGGACAGAATCATCACTGAGCTAGTTAATAATCATGTAAAAACAAGCTGCAAACATCACATGTGAGTTCCCTGGTGTTAGCTTAGCACTTTTGATGCATCAATATTCAAAAGATGATGCATGGAAATAACTAACGCTGCCTGAAAAATGTGTGATCTATGCAAATATTAGATGTAAACAGATACATGCACTGTGTTTCTACAGCAGCAGCATTATACGTACTGATGAGACTCAAAGGATTATCCCTGTAAAACCCATATCATGATATTAAGGTTAAGTCAGATTTAATGATCAGAGTATCCAAACCCTTCTATTATCCACTATCAGCCATGATCTGCTGCGCAGAGAAAATCGTCACAAAAATTATACAAGCCAAAGTGTTTGTACATGGTGTCATATTCTGAAAAAAAACATTTGGAGAATATGTTACATTTAATATTGCAGGATTATTTCTTTGCGGTATGGCAGAGATTCTGTTTGCAATAAGTCAAAAAGTCGGAAGTCCATAAAAAGACACTGCACTTGGAAATCTGAATGACATCCTAACTCTTAAGCTAGCAGAACAATTCATGTTAAATGCACTTTTTTATCAGATCTCCTATCCATCCATCTCAATCCTGTCCTTTTTCCCCGCTGCATGTCTACGTGTGTGCTGTGAGTGCTGATATTTGCCAGCTTTAAAACGCAATTCAAAAACCCAAGATTAGAGTAATCAGATTTATTTTTCTTTTTTTCTGAGCATATATTAATGGACATAACAGAGGGACAGAGAGCTGGTCCACTGCCTGAGAGGGGGGTTTGGACAATATTAGGAGATTAAAAGTCAATCTCCTCATCAAGTGAGGTTCTGACAGATGTCCTCCTAGTGAACAAAACCAGAGCAACTAGTCTCAATCAACTTCTAATATATCACTGACTTGCAGAATTTTTAAGCAACAATGTGAAGAAAATTTCATCAAAACCATTTTCTTATTTTACATATAAAAGTATGACAACTCCAAAAGAGTCAGTAGATACTAGATATGACAAGAAATTGTGTGCTTTGACACCTCAATATAATATATTTATAATTAGGTTAAAACATACTATTCAAGTAGTAAATTAGATGCAAACCATAAAGTGCAGGAAAATTTGTCAAAGAGAATCAGAAAGACTTGAAATTATTTCACTCAAACCTCCTCCTGGGGGGTGTGCTACTTGCACAGGTGCTACTTAGGAAATTATCACATAAAGTGGCAAACACTATCACAGTAGTTAATTTGCTCGCCTCCCCCTTGCAAAGAAATGTGCAGGCTTTTGCTAGGCGAACCATGATCAACAGCCAACAGAAAACCATCATAAAATACATATTTATGAGAAAGGCTTGGACACAATTCAATAAGAAAAATCAGGGGTGGGGGTAGAAAAGACAGAGCGGTAGTCCAGTGTTGCCAACTCTTCTTGTATTCCAGAAGGAGCCGTAGGATACATTATGGTGCTGACGTTTCAAGGGTACTTGTTCTGAGGGGGATTTAGGATAACTCTCTCAGATAAGCTGGCCAACATTCAGCAGACCTAGCAACAACTGCAGCGTCTGTTCACAGACACATCAAGGAGACTTCTTCATTACTGTCTCGCTGTTTCTCGAGAACAACTTTTTTCTAATCAGCAGTGTTGTTTTTCTTATTCTAATGTGCCAAAAGGGCCCAGATGTAACATGACAGTTCTAATTAACAGATTTTTTCTCTATCTAACAGAGCTGGGTGATATAGGCAGTGAGAACAGAGCTTGATGAAGGGATAATATGTTGTCTCACTGCAATCATGTGACTGGGAGGCAAAAGCAAATGGGAGGGAAGGGAGAGGATGCTTATTAGCAGGATCTAGATCCAGAGCTGCAGTTGTACACAAATAGGATTACGTGAGAAAGTCAAACAATATATATATACACAAAAAGTGGAGCAAATTTGAACATAGATTCATTAAAATGCATGAAAATGTCAAATACACATCTCTGACAAAGGTGTGGAAGATGGTCTTTGAAAATGTGAGATTTCAGGTGTGCAAGCTTAAAAAAAGAGACTCTCTTCTCTGATTTACTGCTAAAACCCTCCTGTAATCTCCACTTTGATAATGTGGCCATGCTCTACAAACGGGGTGAGAATCAGACGTGTTATGTTGAAACTAGGCATGCTGTGTGAGGGCTTTAACTATGATGACTGAACATAAGAAAAAAATAACAGAAAGGCAAATAAGAACACTGAAATTAACATGACCAAAAGCAGAAAATCTAATACCATTTTGCTTTCTTACAGTACAGACGTAACAAGAATATTGCACTTTCTCTCACTGAATTGGTGGAGCATTCCATACTCGGCATACATTGCCCCTAGCTTCCCGTTTTTCTGTGTCTCTGAATCCTACATGCTAGACAGATAGCCAGAAGTCAAATACACTATGGTGGTTGTTTTACATCCTTTTTTATGTAAACTTTACATATTTAAATACACAACTAGTTGTTTCCACTACAACTGCTACACAGACCTTACTTTGGCTCAAAGATTAAAGAAATCAATTCTAAACAGATCTGACAATATTTTAAAGTCACAGATCAGAAGAAATCACTTATATATCTACTGTGATCTAGTTTTGCGTGTTTGAATTTAAATGTCAGATATATTTCCTGAATCTGAAAGCTTTTTTTCCACTTTCAGTCAATGGTAGGCAAAATAGATTGTGCACTGATGTTATGGAAGATGAACTGCATAAAATACAGCACTACACAGCACTTAGGACAAATGTTTCTTGGTGTAAATGTTTTCTAAATCTTTTAGTAAACTATGTTGTATGTAATTCTAAAATAAACCTACCTGACTCCTCTTTACCACTTGTTTGGGGCATTATACTAAAATTGACAATGCTTATTACAATTGATGCATTTAGTGTTCTTTATTTATATGTTTAGACTCTCCAAAAAGTAAAAAAACAAACAAAGGTATCTTAAAAAAAAAAAAAAAAAAAGAAAAACACCTGTTAACAGTATTTAGCCCATAATGCAGGGTTGAAACATCTTCACTCTAGGGAGAGCAGATGCAGCCTTTAAACTGTGGGATTTAAAAGGAAATCAAAAGATCCAAGACTTATTTTTTTCTCATTTAAATACCACAATGTCCTTTGATGATCTGAGGATTAAATTTAATCTTTATCAAAAACACTGTTTTAAATAATTCCATTCAGAAATTGGATTAGATCAAATAAGAACAATACCCTTACTTGACTTTTTGATTCACCTAAGAAAACAAAAAGGTTGATAAACGACAGTCTGGCAATGAGTACGAGTACAGTTTTTACCATTTTTTGACACTATACTCATGTGAAAACCTGCAGGAGTGGCTGAATGCCTGCAAAGACCTGAAAAGAGCTTTTAGAGGAATACTGGGAATTTCAACAGAAACAAATGGGTGATGATTTTGACCTTAGCTTGCTTAATGGCAAAAACTGTTCTTCACTAATGTGGAAAAAGACTCAGAGCAGCCGTCATTCAATTCATGTGACAGATGCTGTTTTCCACTTGAAAGAATAATATACTGAAACTTTAACAGACGTATTTGAGAATTACCAAGACGTTTAATTGATAACAATCTAAAAACATGGTGATAAAAGTAATGCCACATTAAATCAGTTGATTTTTAAATCTCCTTATATTAAAAAACACAAAGAAAATTGTTTTCCTTTCCTTAATGAGGATATGAAAGTGTTCAAAATTGGTTAATTAAATACTTCTCATGTGTAGTACATTGATGCAAAACTCTTGTTAATACAAAACTATCATAAAGCACACATTCATTCTAATTTCTAATATTGTTGATTATGCAAATATCAAGCAGATAAACCATGAAAGGAGTGCCAAATTTCTATCTCCACACTTATCGGAAGATAATTATACTGTCAACCTTTTAGCAGACGCAGTACAGATAGGGCTGGAGATGTCATCTTACTGTAGTAATACATGACTGGAACTGTTGTCTTCTTATCAGTGATCACTACAACAGTTATCTTTAATATATACATACTTGTTTGACTCATGAAATGTCATGAAACAAATAAATTCATTAACTTTGATTAAAAAAATTAAAAGAACCAAAGCGATTCAGCCAGAACCCATAAGACATACATCTCTAGACAGTTCAAATCAAGTAAAAAAAAACAAATAATGCCAATCATACTGTAGCTTCCACTTTAAATATTCTTCAAGTCAAATATGGATTTATTCACATCCATGCCCCCACCCCACCCCCCTACCCTTGTCTGCGTAATATGAATGTTGAGACAGCCATCACACTGATGCGCATAACCCGTGGGCATTTCTCCATCTGTCATTTTCTGACCCGAGGAAACCAAATATGATTTTCATTAATCCAGAGGTATTCTTTACAATACTGCAGCAACAAAGTGAAACTCGATCCTCACTGTTATCTGATGGGGGGCAAACTAAGTATGATGTTACCAGTCACGCCTGCTTGAAGCCCTCCCACATAACACTGTGTAATGAAGTGGGATTGTGTTGCCGGGTTAAGTGGCGTGTCTCCGATTTTCAACTGTTTCATGTCCAGATGCTTATCACACCAGCAGGGAGGGCCTGGTAATTTTTATAAGATAGACAGTGTGTTCATGCAAACGAAGCGTCTCGTATAAAATGAATATTAATTCAAGCACATTGTCTACATACACGATGATTAATGAGCACTCGGTAAGAAATCTTAGATGAACCGAGAGGATTAAAACTTACACAATACTGTCCAACTAGAGTTAACGATACCTTTCCCTCCTCTTGCTTGGGTTTCCATACCTGGTTGATGGTATATACCTTAAATGGTTGGTATTAGAGTATTTAGTGTTTCAAGCTATCATCCTTTTCTAATATAAGTTTAAATGAGGAAAAAAACTAAAAAGCAAATGGAGAGTGTTCCTTTAAGGACAGTGCACATCCAGGGAGCTTGACAATGTGAGCAGCAAGGCATTCAGTCATACAATTGGTTTTTCACTAGGGACCTCAACACAGCTAGCCAGTGACAGGAAGATAATAGTGCTAACTTTAGCCTGCACAGTCTCCAAATGGTCCAATATGATAGGCTTGTTGAGTGTGACTGATGGGTTTGGTTAAATAATAGGGCCTGTATACACACACCCCTCCGTGCACACAAAAGCAGTGTAACCCCTCCTGACGCATGCAACACTTCCCAACTGCAAGACAATAGAAGCACAATCCATTAAGGAAAATTACTTGCATACACAATAAGAAACCTAGATGCAAAACAAATAAAACCAATTACCATTACAAATATTTAAACAGCACAGACAAACACAATGGGGATGGGTAGCATTCCCACATAGGACAGAAATTAGGGCACGAAGGCCTGAGCACACATACAAGTGGGTGAATGAATGCAGATGGATGCATCCTTTAAAGGCAGTACAAATCTCCCCTTAGACAGTTATCCATTATGATGCAAAGCTTAGACACTATCCATTTTCCACGTCTTCCTCCTTTCTGTCTCTCAGTATAACTTGCCTAATGCAGCATAAATGCATCTCAGACAAAGAAACAGGGACAGGAAGAGGCGGGGTAGGCAGGACAGGAAAGGGAGAGGGATGGACCATCAAGAGTTGTGGATGAATGTAAAATGGATGGAGAATAAAAGGATGAAAGGTGGCTAAAAAGGCAGGAATGAGGATGTAATGCAATGCAGGATACATGGAAATGTGTCATTAATCACAATTGTATTGGATCAGTTCAAAAACCTTCTCTTGGGCTGCAGTTGTTCTATTTGTCACCACGACAACCATACGTCTTGGTCATCAATTACCTGACGTGCCCACAAAGACTGTAAATCATGTTGCCAGAAGTGAAAAACAGCTCAACATGTGACCATAGCTGATGCCACCAAAAAAAATAAAAAATCATCTTCATAATGAAACAGACGGGTCACATGGATTTAGATTTTGGTGGCCTTACAATGAAACCCCATTCACACATAGGAAACGTATGGATTTACTTCTAGACACCAGCATCAATATGATTCCATTCTTAAATGCTGACTGTGCATTTTCACATACAGATTGATAGCATTGGCAAGGTTCAAGGGAAATTGCTGCGTTGTAAAAGCTGTGACCTTCTTTCGTAGCTGATGAAATACTGGTTTTCAGATGTTTTCTTAGCCACATTATCAGCATAACAGAGTCATTCTGTTGGCGAATATAGCTGCAATGAACCAAGGTTTTCAGAATGGACACGAATGAAGGACAGCTGCAAACTACAGAAAGCATGAGCCATTATGATTACAAAAGGCAATACAATACAAGCCACACCCTTCCATGTGTGAAGCAAAGCTAAACCAAGCCATTTTTACTAATTACTGGTGTCGTTTTCCAGCTCCGCCTAAGCTAATTTGAATCCATGTTTGAAGGACATCTGTTGAGAAAATTTATTTTTTGTATTTGACTTTTGCAAAGCTCCATTTCCTTACATTTTGTATCTCCACAAACTCCATTTGCATAATTTTCCAATAGACACTTCATTTGGTGCCAGATTTGAGAAACCTGCACACACAAGGAGACAGCCACAGACACACGCAGACAACAATGGCAATTTCAGCTCAGCCTCTGAATCAGGGGTACAGCAAATTCCAATGTCAATAACACAGATCCCAATGGTGCATGCATTTCAATATCATTATCTGATGCTGAGCCAAATGCATAGAATATAATGAAATCTTGAAACATGAATTGCAGAGCAACCACGACTAGGCAAATGTGATGCACATTTTCAACAACTACATTATGTATCGTGCTACATGCACTCAGTACAGCCTTGATTACAATGTTAATTCTGTCTTCCATCCGATCCTGCATGTCTGCGATAGTGTTGTTGACTAGAAATTGCAGTGGTGCACCTAGGTGGCATAATGATCGTACCACCAGTGGCAAGAATATGGTGTAAATGACCTGGAAATGAGAGGTAAGACTGTGTCACAAGCAACCACAGTGGTCATGACCACTGGGAATTCAAATTGGTACCACCTGCAATCTACTCACAGCTCAATTAGATGCAGAGCAGAGAAGGAAGGGGGGGAAAAGGGGAGATGGAAAGAAACAAAAAGAGCTAGAGGTTAGAAGTGAAAGCATATGTTTTTATATGCATGGGCCAAATTAAAATGTCAGAAAGGAAGCTGAAAGATTGAAAATAAAAAATAAATAAAAACCGTCTGTGGCATTATGGTTAATTCACTATGGTAATAGCTCAACAGGAAGTCAACTCATTTATTTTGGATGATTCGTCAGGCCTTTAAGGAAATATGAAACATTTTAGTAAAGACAGCAGAAGTAAATATACATTTAATTATTTCTTTGAGCTATTTCTTCAGTCTGCAGCTAAAATTAGACATAATAAACTACTGATCATAGCACACCAAGCAGATTAGTGGCAGGAAAGACCACCAAAGATGCTTAAGTGCTTTGATGATTGAGCTGTGTTTCATTGAAAGTTGAACCTTTTATTTGTACAAAATAAAATGAATGTGGTTCCTTTATAATAAAAGTACATAACTATGTTGTAAGATTCAGAAGTTCTGTATAGATTCCCACTATTATGCATATCTTTTTACAAGTCTCACTGAAAGCAGTTTCCATTTCTTGTACCAATTTTTTAACATAACCCTATTCAAACTGTAACTCTGTGAGCTCCAAGAACGCTGATTGCTCCACTGCAACACCAGTACACCCCTTAAATGAGACCGTTCAGTCCACACATTTCATACTAGTTTTAGCAGTGTTTTATCCCTTTAATGCCTGATGTTGGATATTTGATACAAACGCTTTCCGAGACATTTTGCATCACTCTGTGGTATAAACTTTATTCAAAACTCAGTTGCACACTATATGATACTGGTCTGCTGCCAAAGAACTATACGTTATAATAATTTGACCGAGCACATGTAATAAATGGCAAAAAGGACCCCAAAATGATTGTTAATTTTTTTCCCGATATTTTAAAGGGCCATAAAAATACATCAGATTTTAAAAATTGTCATTTTCTGAGCAGTTCTTATTTCAGGCATTAAAGGGTTAAAGTTGAAGTAACATCCATCTGAAAGTGTGAACTCAAATTCAATGAAACAATGTTGTACGATACTGACCCAGCCACCCCTCCACGACCTAAATGAGGGTGAAAAATCCCTACTGAAAACACTTTTAAATAAGTATTTAAAATATAGTAAATCTACAAATATGTGAGGAATGCAAGTGAAACCCAAGTCAACACGCCAACTACTCCAGACTTGTTCTTTCAGGTCAACCATGGTCCATACCGCTGCTGAACCAGACATATTTATTCACCTAATGTTTAAAGGTAAATAATCATCCAAACACAGTTGACAGAAAAGGTCAACAGAAAATGTCAAGGGTCTTTGTGGGGAATTGTTTCGCAGGCTTCTTTTTTGTGTTGTCTAGTAGCTTTGTAGAAAATACACGCTGAAATGTGAGACGGCTTCCCTTGTCGAGACCTCCTTGACCCGGCTTCAGAATGATCGATTAGAAAACAAGAACAAACTTGCAGATGCCTGGTGGTGTATTGTCGAGGACTGCCTTTGCAACTCAAACATTGCTGGGAAGATTGTAAATACTTCCTCTCACAAATAAAAGTACTTTTTTTTGCTTAAATTTGACAAACGGTTCCGTGCTTGAGTGTCAGCCCACAAAAAAAGTTCCTTTAAATTATTTCCATATGATTGATCTGTTTGTACTCTAGATCTGCTTAAGTCAAAAAGGAGAGATCTCTTCCTACAGCCTCTACCATACAGAAGGATAGGATGCATCGTCCATAATGATGCATCCTTTTTGCTTTTACGAACTGCAGGACAAAGTGCTGGTTATCGAGGAAAGCGCAACAGAAGTGCAGATAGCCACTGACTGAGTGTGGAAAGAACTCCAAGTCCTCACTCAGACGAGTAGAAAATCGAGTTTGATGAAAGTCTGATTGGTCTGGGCAAACATACTCCCAGGGTATGTCTCTGGACAAAGAGAGCAACACTCTCCTCTCTTGTCGTGGCGAAAGCCTTCATGTCCAACTGATCACAGTTGGTATTGAGGTGCCTGTTTGTCCCACTAGGGTATGAGAAGACACTGGGTTAAAATGCAGTAGACGATCCAAGTCTCTGCAGAATTTTCAGGAATCCTTCTCTTCTAAATCCCTTTTCTTCCCCCTGCGCACACAGTGCTCTATATTTACTTGCTCATGTATTTTATATCACTGTGTTCTTGTCGAAAACAAAAATTGCCAGAGCACTGCCTTTACTCTCAGTCAAACTAATGGAGTTCTTGTGTAATAGACTCGGCAGCTGAGCTCCCACACTGTGCTGCTATAAAAAAAAGAAAAGCAAATTTAAGATGTACTGGTTTAATTTCACTAGATGCTGACTAACTCTAATTAAGCCACTAAAGACCTTAGTGGGAAGAACAAAATCTGCAAACACAAGGGATTTAACAAAGTGTTCTGAGGAGCCCACCAATAGCAAACTGAACTAACACAGTGTTGATGCCATCTAATAGTAATTCTATCTGCAACCTGTAAGAAGGGAGGCGAGTCAGATGTTTCACACATCAAATCCGAGGAGTACCTCCAGTACCCACAGGGGGAAGAGGACATTCCATGACCTGTGTGCACATTTGTGTATTTATGCACTCACACTCTTCAGGGAGCCGCGTGAAAACACACACACTTACCCACATACCGATGACCTTACCTTACTTGTCTCTTGGCTGAGTAGTAGAATGTGTTTGGGTTGGACTCAGCAGGAAACCTTTCTCAATCTAAAAGTGGAGATATCCCGGGGAGAGGCAGCCACATTATGGTTGGGGTAGTTAGCCAATGTCAAGGTTCAGGAGCAAACTTTAAATTGTGCTTTTCTCATTTATGTGATTGGCTCTTTCATACACAAACTCACACACTCACACACACACACACACACACACACACACACACACACACACAATGTATTGATACAGGTTAGATTCAGCAAAAAAAAAAGAAAAAAGCAAATAAATAAGCATTGTCCTAGACTTCAAAATGCACAATATAAATTCAAATAAAGGGTTGGATAAATGGACCCAGAGGCCATAACAATTGTGGTCCAAAGCATAATAATAGGGTTTGCAATGAGCGCCTGCAAAGAAAATACAATATTGTGTGTTTGTTGGCAGCTTTAGTGCACTGCTGAGGACAGAAGAAAGTTTATATGCATGCTGTCTAATTCCTCAACAGACACACCAATGGTTCCTTAAATTCTCTGACATAATGCTCTGTTCATCTTATTATGCCTATAAAAACACACTTTAAGTGACATTACCTAGAACCATCTGGATTTGTGATCCAGGTCAGAGTTCTAATTGCACTCTGGTGTATTGCTATTCACGGCACAATCGCAAACACAATTGTAACACTTTCTGCAGAACAGATGAGAATAAGGAAGTCTGTAATTACTTTTGACTTTCTCGAGTGCAGCAACCAAATATGGAGAAATATTGTTGAGCCTCTGTAGACACAGTCCTGCTAATGTCGAAGGAACAACAGAAGTTCAACCCCTTTTTCTTATTAATCCTGGATGCAGTCTTTGGGAACGATTAATATGTATTTAATTCAGATAAAGATACACCCCCAAAAAGGTTTATAAAAGGTGATATTCTATTATTTTTTTCAAATCAAGATTTTGCCATATCAATCTTATTTTTATTATCTCTGCAGCTACATTGATGAGTAAATCATTTCAGTCAGGACTAATTTATCTTCGTCTTATGTTTCATGTGCCATCAGGTCAAAACTTGGACGATCAAAATAATTACTCAAGAGTATGGCCCTGATCACATTTCTAACATGCTTAACTCTCATGAGCCAAAATGCAGCTTGAGATTCTCTGGCAGACGTTTGCTTGTAATTGGGTCACGTTTTAAAAACTACAGGATGTCCCCTCTTGAGACTGGGTTAATCTGCAGATAATGCAGGCTTGTTTTGTCTCAGATGTGCTTTATTATGTGCTGATAACATTCTTAACAGACTCAGTTTGTAGTTTGTTATAGCATGCCATCTGACAAATCCTCAAAATTGAACGCAAAGTTCTGCTACTGTAAAGTAAAGCCTGAGTTGAGAGTTTAGCCATTTGATGTCATTCATTTAAATGGGATGAATCTAATCTGCAGGACAACAGATTTCATAATCCCCATCTGCATTTTGCTTCAAACTCGTGGCGTTCATTTTGACCAGAGCCAAATCATCTTGACACCAACACCAATATGAAAGCGGTTCTTTTAAGCATCGCTGGCGATCCTCTTTGATCCAAAACTCTCTCAGACAGAACGATTTTGACTCCATTTCTGGGGAGTCCTGTCAGCCACCTCTAGTGAGGTGCCAAGAGCTCAGCTGCGGGGGATTTTCCACCCATCCATCCTTCTCTTTTAATTCTTCTCATTTCAATTTTGTATCACTCCGACAGTGGAATGTTATTCAACCTGAACAACAGGCCATCAGGAGTGTGGGGAGCTACCTTAAAAGCAAACTGTGAAACTCTATTCTACACACTACCCCCTTTCACAATCCTCTCCCTGAAATCCCAAACCTGATTTCCCAGTTAAGCTAGCCAAGCCAAAGGAGATGTTTTTGCTTATGTATCATGACTGAAACTGAGTCTATTTCAATGCCAGTCTTTCGTGTTTTCCTTTTTTCTTTTCCAGACTTGGACATTGAGCAAAGAGGGGTCTCTGGGACTCTCCACGAGTCTGGCACGCAATTCCTGGACCAGTTGGTCTCAGCACAGGGGGAAGTCTGGAGTGGGGGGAGGTTTCTGCTCTGACACACGTCCAATACACACAGCTGATGCCTCAGCCTGGCAAGTCTAATAACATCATCTGTGCAAGACATTACTAGTGGATCTCATATTTATTACCCAATATGTCCATCAGGAGGGGTGGAAATATTGCGACAACAGCCAGATCCAGAATGCTCCTGTTAATATTTTCAGAGTGGGTATAACTGGCAAAGCTGGGCTTGCCACACAGCTAGTATAATTATGGCAGTCTGATTAACAGATTAACTTAAAACTCCCAGTGCAGGGTCCGTCTTCCCTCTGAAAACCTGTCACCATCTTGTGTTTGATAAGCCTCGTCAAATTTGATGTATGCTTCCAATCTGAGATGGACAAATGAGTAATGTACCCAGTGGGGAAGGTTAAACTGCCCAATTTGACACTTAAATCTAAAACTTTTATCTAAAGCCCTCTCTAGGACTATGTGTGGCTGGGTTCATTTAATTAAATTTAAATTATTTTAATATATAAGATGACATTTTATGTTATGCCATGTACTTAAGAGTCAACTTTGCGTACTACACCATTTTACATGAACTGAAAGAGATCACTTATCCATGATACCATCAAGTACCTCACAAAGTTCTGAACTAAAAGGTTAACAGCCTAACATGTCAAATGTACAACTAAGACTCACATCCAGCTGAACCTTAATACACCTGCAATTGAGCATTGTCTGCTGATTACTATTTCAGTCTTCAAAAACTTAAAACACATTGCAACTCTTTTTAAAAAGTGCCAGAAAGTAGTAAGACAGACATGTTTGCTGAGCCAAATCATGGGAGACGAACATGATCTCCCATTACTACTCTTAAACCATCTCATTTCATAACCACATTTTAGTACTTCCATACTTTCTTGAGACATTTATAATTAGAATACAAAAAAAAAAATCAGGAAATGATTTGGATTAGTGGAACTAACCTATGTCATGCACTACATATAGTGTGGTCATTGCCAAGAAAGAAAACTATGCAATACAATCACATGAAGGCAAGACTAAAGTCTGTAAAAGCTTAAAATACCACAGTCTCACTAGGAAATGTTCTGTGGTGAAACAAAACCAAATCAGAGCTTTCTGGGAAAGCAGAACATCAGACTGTCCTAGTCAGATGGAGTTTAGATCAGTAGGAAAAGATCATGTCCTTTCAGAAGCTCACATGCAAAAAATGCAGAAGACTGGCTAAAAAGGAAAGGAAAAAATGTTTAATTGCATCATACGATGTGCTAGAAGGACTAGCCAGTGCTACCATAAAAGGGTACCAATAATTTAGTCCAGGACAAATGTTGTTCTTCTAATTTCTTTCTACTGAAAGAGTTTAAATTATGTTCTTACGGTTTGATGCATTAGGATCCATAGATCACACTGTGATATTATGATGAACAAAATGCCATCAAGTCATACCAGTATTTTAATTATTACTACAAAAACCATTTTCAGAAGTCTGAAATAGTCTCATCTTTCAGAAATATGTTTTTATTGAGGACACTGATGTGTGCAGAATGTACTGCTGTGCTTCTGTTTTCTGTTGCTATGAACTGTGTGAAAAAAAAGCCCATAAGCATAAATTGCAATCATTTCTGCTCCAATCGCTGCTGCCTTATCTGCATATAAGCAGCATCTATTCTGACCTTACATACTGCCCAGAGCTGCACCAGACTTCTGCCCAAGCACTTTTTTTTACCCTATACGCATATTCTCACAGCAAATGGAATTTCATGATAATAGTTGCGAAAATTGGATACCAAGAATGACTCGGGGATGATAATTAAACTACTTTCAAATAAAAATAACACAGGAGTAACATCACAGGATAGTCAAGTGGCATGTGACGCTGGTTCAGCCCAATTAAAGCAGCAACTGTTTGAGTTTGTGCAAAATTTCATCCCCCATTGCCCCTTTCCACGAATGTTTTAAGTCTGAGCCCATCAAACCTCCATATTATTTTCTTACTTTCACATTTCCTGTGAGTGGTGAATTTGAATAACAGCAGGCTTTAATTTGGGTTTGGTAAGGAAAACAGCACACACGATGTATCTGCAGCTCCCTCTGAAGACAATCTGTCAAAATCAGAGACGTGTCATCAGGACGGAAAGGGCATGTGTTAAGTGAAGTGACACGGAGAAATGTCCTCTGTTCACTCCGACTCTTCAAACCATAATTCAGACCCAAGCACACCTCGGTGATCCGAGCTTGTATCCATGCACTAATGCTCAGCGCAAATGGTACCAATAACTCACTGCATTTGAGTGATTTTCTCTGTGCACACTGACGACAACAGCCTCTTTGGGTATGGCTTAAAATTTCTCAAGACAAAAAGAAAAAAAAATGAGAGGGAGGATAAATGCATAAATGTGCATGGTAATGATTCACAGAGCTTGGGAACATTTCAGGAAGTACAACCTTGACAGTTTTTATTCAAATTAGCTTAGATTACCTGATACTAGTTAGCAGATGTTTTGGACAGTAATTCCTTCAGGATGTGTAAATGTTGTGAGGTGCAATTTAACAAATTTTTCAGAATCAAATTTCTTCACTTATATTTTCAAAACTAAACTTAATGAAGCAGGTGTTGGACTTTTTTGCATGTTTAACCTCAAAGTAAAGTCTTATAATGAAAGTGATAGTACACACATCATTACTGGAAGGAGTGGACTGAAAACAGCTGATCTGCACTACAATCAGCTTTATGACAAGCTAATTTAGTTACTTCTGTAGCAGTCTGGTTTGACTTTAAGGAGGGCATTATGGGCTAATTAGTTTGCTGGGTAGCATGTTTCAATATAAAACGATATCTTTGTAGGTTAATTCATTTCATGTATTGTGTCACCCTATTTTTACTGCACGTAAAGGATCTGAGAAGCCTTAAATCCAAACCAAGATGAACTATTTCCTCCCAGACAAAAAACACCTACCCTCCTGAGCTACCAGAAAATGTGTGTGTGTGTGTGTGTGTGTATGTGTGTGTGTGTGTGTGTGTGTGTGTGTGTGTGTGTGTGTGTGTGTGTGTG
>JBAMHX010000006.1:8634931-8647898 GCA_037177515.1 Pseudomugil tenellus | reverse complement strand
GTGTGTGTGTGTGTGTGTGTGTGTATGTGTGTGTGTGTGTGTGTGTGTGTGTGTGTGTGTGTGTGTGTGTGTGTGTGGTGCCTGTTCTGTTTAAGGCCATCACAATACTGACACTTTTATTTTTAGCAAATTAATTGTTTTTCCCTTTATTTTTATGCCATTTAACATAACCATCATGTATAAAAACAGCCAGCTATTGAACACTAAAAGGGTGGAAATAAACAGTTTTTATACATTCTAAGAATTAATATATCATGGTATTGCGTCAGTAGGAGGATGTAAAAGTTTGTGTTGTACAATAATGTGGAAATGTTGCATTCTTATTAGTTTTCTTGTGGTAAAGTTATGACAATGATAAAAAATGGATAAGAATGACAGCTGTCAACTTGCTCTAAATCTAAGAAGGGGTAAGCTAGTAATTTAGGCAGATTTCACAACAAAAAACTTTCAGCTCATCAGTTGGGGCAGAGGTGAAATCATTTGTTTGTGGTTCTGTATCTATGCAGAGTTGGCAGTTTCTGTCCTGTTGCTTACGTTCATTGAGGATATGCCGTCCAATGAGAGAGGAACAAAGCATCTGTTTTAGTTCAACTGTTTTTTCTCTTAGCAAGACATTAAATATGCAATCATCAAGGGCCTTAAAGTTTTTCTTATTGCTTTTTTATTAAGGGGATCCAGTTAAGATGCATTTAAATAACCAAATTACTCTGAATAAGATCTAGTTATTGCAAAAATTGGATGATGCAAAATCTTGTAATAATTTAACCTGATTACGGTGCTCAGGTTTTCCATTATATTCAAGTAGAGGATTCCCAGTAACAAGTTTACTTCTGAGTGTTCAAAATGCAAAAGGCTGTAAACTGCATGATGACGAATGAGGACAGAATGCTAGAAAGACTTAGCAACAGTAACTAGGGGGAAGGGTGTCAAAACCTAACCTCAGGCTACATTTGCGTCTTTTTTTTTTCTTTTTCCCACCCAGTCTCTTCTTTATGTGAGATTTGAGCAGCTCACATATGCTCTCCTTTCTTTCTACAAACACTATGACACTACTGTGCAGCTGTAAACAAAGCACACAAGGTGCACTCAGAGGACTTGAAGCATGCCTCTTCATTCTGGTGGAATCCATGCACATCGCACCGCATCGACAGCATGACCTGCACATAAAACACCAGAGCTCTGTCATTAAGCCAACGCCTGAAACTTGGCTTTTGTTTCATGCCAAACTGAGTGTGTGAATCATGTATGGAAACTTGTGCTGGTGTGGAAATTTGGGGGAAAAAAAAAACAGGAGAGAACAGCAAAGTTTCATAGATCAATTTGTCTGAGTCCTGAGCTACTGTTAGGTGCTGCTTCCCAACATAAGATGAATAAAAAGGGAAGATGTGTCAAATTGAATGATTGAAAATTAAAATATTCTGCACCCAGTCACTTATACATTATTGCTTTCTAATAGGGAAACATATCTTGGGTCAAACTTTCAAACATCTAGAGAATAAATTACATCTTTGAAAATTAGGAGAAACAAGACACCGCAGTTCAGGCCGGTGATATTAGATTGTAAAATATCTACACAATGTTTTGTATACTCATCCTACCAATACAGGATTTATGAATGCATCGCCTTCATAATTGTGTGAGAAATGAAACACTAAAGACGACTGTAGCTGGAGGGTCAAGGCTGCCATATGGCTTCATGTCAACTTTACGCAGTGTTGTGTGTAAACTGATGGACAAAAAGATAAACTCCAGCTGTCTCGGGGAGATGAGAAAAAGAAAAGGCTCATCAGTAAATTATCCTCGAGCTGTTGCTTTGAGTATTTTCAAGTTTACTCTATTATACAACCTCAGCAAAAAGTTAAAAACATCTATGCTTTTTTGTGAGCTGTAACAATACATTGCAGAAGTTTTTGTTATTGTTTTTTTTTTTTTTATAAACTTACTCAAAAGCAGTGTTGGATAATCAGCATCTCCCAAAACTATCTCAATATAAGTTAACACACTCAATAAATTTGCTAGATTGAGCTGGTTTGTTGTGGATGTGCTCATGTCTAGGGGTCACGTTATGGAATCCTTAAATCTTGGCAAAAAGTCTGTCTTTAGTGCTGCTTATTATGGAGCATCGACCGCTATCCCAAGGGCCCCCTGACCAAGTATAACTCATCGATCTGTTTTTCGTCAGGTTAACAGAAAAAGAGAGTACTACTCGGGCAATAACATTGCTTCAAACCCAGTTTTAACAATGTTCTGCCTCATCCTTGCCCTTGATTTTGTTATGCAGAGCATAAACTAAAAATTACTGAAAATTTTTTAGGTGTTTTTATTCAGTTCTACTTTCCTTTCGTGGAACTTCTTGAAATTCAAAAGGAATAATGTTGTCAAGCAACATAATAAGGTCAGTCGTGCTGCAACTTCCTTTCAACATTCAAGCGTTTTGTCATCTCTGCAGTGGTTTCCATGCAAATAACACACTCTGCTGGGTTATTGATCGGTTGCACAGATGCAAACAGCAGGCTTAAATGAAGATGCTAAGTCTGCATGGAGAGAAAGGTAATATAAACTGATGAGCTTGGTCTATGTTTGGAAACATAGCCAATTTAAAAGCGTCTGCTGTGGCGATATAGTAAATTATGAGTCTCAAATTTCTCCTCAGGACTGGATTAAGGTCCACTCAGAAAGACTGATTAATGCTGTCAAAACATTGTAAAAAATCCTCTGTGAGGATGTGACTCATCTAAATACAACTTATAAAAAGGAATTTGATTAAAACAGATTGAAAAATATGATCATGTAATGGAAAAATAAAATAATCACATTTGCAGATTAAAATGTCTTTGCAATTTTGTGCAACCGACTTAAAAACAGAAAAGCATAGAATTGTGTGGATTATTTAATACTCAATTATTCAATGATGCAATTTACCTCCAAAATTCCAGGGGAAGAAAAAACCTGTCTGCTGAAGATAGCCTTTTATAAATGCAAAGACAAATGCCAAATTTCCATCTTTACACCACTGAAAGAAAAAAAAAGAACCAGAAAAAGTACATTCAACATCCCCTCTATGGTCTGGCAAAAGAAAGCGAGTACTATGTTCAAGCAATAACTTGCTGAAATCCAAACCATTGAACAATGCAAAGCAAAACTATTTATAAGCAGGATTACATGGAAATGAATAAAAAGTGGGATGTATGGACATCAGAGCTGCAAATATGTTCACAATAACTGCAGTTTATCTGCATTGTCCTTGTCTTCTGTAAAGTAAATATAGAAAGAAACCCAGTTTGTTTGAATGTTATCAATATGGAATAACAAAGTCCCTTTTATTTCCTCCTCAGAGGATATCTTCATGTGAGCAAAGCACTGGAAATAATCCCAAATCTTCAGGTGAGAGCCTTCGGGGACACATCCGAATGAGCGGTGCTCTGTTATCAGACTCAGCTCATCACCAAATAACTTATCTGAGAAAGCTCAGAGAAAGACAAAGCGCCTTTCAAAAGTATTATTTTTACATTTGTCACATACTGTAATGGCCTTCTCCCAGTGGGGAAAGAGCAGCAGACTCAGGAGAACAAGTAAAATAAATGTATTTGAGCCGGACATAGCAACCTCAATATGCTCTGAAGTCTGCATGCTTTCAAAGTTTAGCTAAAAGATATAAATAAAGTTGTTGTTTTTTTTCTCTCCTCAGTGCAAACGTTTTATGTCCAGCCTGACGTGCATCTATTTAGCTAAAAGCACAAGAAAAGGCTAGGACCATTTTTCAAAAATTGATGACGGTCTTGCATAAATTATGCAAACTTTTGTCCTTGTGCCAAGCAGTGCTTCTACTGAATAATAATTACAAAAGGGAATTGGAGGATATGAGCATGCAGAATATGAAACACATGCCAATGTCCCCTGTCTTCAGGTCCCCAAACATAAGAACAGGAGAAATGTTGGGATGGGGGGCAAATGGTGGCAAATATGGTATTCGACATAACTTTTTAACCTTCTCTATTTCTATATTTGATGCCTCTCGAATTGGACGGTTTGACAGCTGTCTCATTTTTAATGTCTTCAGTCTGAAGTGCTACATTTCTCACATTTTCTCTAGAGACTGGCACCAATTAAAACATTAGCCTGGAATGTAAATGATCACCCAGTTGCTTTATTGTCATGTTATGTGCCTTGGAACACTGTTACTCTTGATAACTTGACTTAATAATGCTGTGAATGGGACTGTTAAATGTTGAGATGTCAGAACTGAGCCAGATTTTATGTGTGGCAATGAAAAGAAATCTTGGACAGCGTGTCCATCTTTTCCCATAAACTGCTGAACATCTGGCTTTTACAGACATTGGCATTGAAATGTCATCTTATTAAAAAAAAGGATGCAAAAATATTACACTATGATTTATACATTATTGTGACCATTCTAAATCTATACGACTTTGATTTCAGCCATAGTGAAACTAAATCAAACCGAGCCGAGATCGCTGATAGTGATTCAACGTGCAAATGCAATTAGCTTATTTGTTAATCTGCATGGCATCCCCCTTTGGCAAGACAAAGGTGTCCAATTTCAGGTTAATTTGATCCCTTTTATGTACCTGAAAGTAGAGAGCAGTAAGCTGTAGCTTCATTAGTGACACAGTGTTTGATGCCTTCTGGAGCATGGGTCCCCGACCATCATGCCACACACCGGCCAAGTGGTCCGTCATGACGCCAAGCACTTATCACCAGTCCACAACTGGTCCACCACAAAATAAATAAACGTGTTGAAATCAACACCCATTTTATTGCAACAAAATGTTTTTTACATCCTATTGACCTTTAATGGATTACTGAACCAAATCAATTCACTTTATTAGACATTAATGGTTGTTCAACTAATACACAGCATGTTGCACTATGAAGATTACATTTAGGTCATACTTATTTAAAACCGGGTTTTAGCAATTAAGAGTGTTCCTTACTGTCTAAACTACATGAAATTGAACATTTTTTTAGTTTAAGGGTATTCAAATAAATTAGTGTCAGCTTTATTTATTTATCATTTCTTAATAAACTAACAATTTACAACCAGATTAGGAAAAAGACTTAGAAGTAGAACCTTGCTTTACATAATCAAGCCTTTTAGGGTGTAAATATATATTAAAAAAAAAAAAAAAAAACTAAAACACAAACCTTTTTGCAAATTTTAGGACTCCAAAGAAGCTCATTACTGTAGCTTAGCATCAAGGCTGCAAAGAGAAGAACCTTGCAGTGTCCATGTGTAACAATGTGTGTAATTTCTCCCACCTCTTAAGATGTCTTATTTACCCACAATTAGATTTTAGGACAGATTATTGTTTCTGAATATTTAGTCGTTTGGCTACTTAAGCTAACTACTAGCAGCTGCTTCTTTGCTACAGAATTTTTGTTTGTGTCAATGTCAGGATATAAACTAATAGGCATCCTTGCCACAAAAATGCCAAATCTTGTTTTTAATTTACAAATTAAATATCTCAGTGGACTGATGTTAGTTATGCTTCTTCTTTCATGCATTCCCTTCTTGCCCATCTTAATGAATATTACATAAATCCACTGGATAAATTTATGCACATTTTGCAAAGAGTATTTTGTTAGTTTCCTTTGTCTGAATCCACAGAGAATACGTTTTATTGTGGAAATGAAGGAGAAAATGTATGATTGATTTATGGAAATTAATTCAGAGCTGATGACATTTGTCATATCAATAGCAATCTAACAGAAACAATAACCACTTCCTTATTACTGGTAGAGCTCAGAGCAATAAAGACCACAAAGGCAATATCACAAATATGTAGATTTCATTATATAGAAAAGGAAGTCTTCACGATCTGCTTTTGCATCTTAAGTCTCTTTAATTCCAGACGTAATTGCTTTGTCTTAATTCTCTCAAAAAGATGTGATCACAAGTAAAGAGAGACGGACTACTTAAATGCACGCACACATTCACACACAAAGTCCTGCAAACATCTGCTCATCAGCGAGCCTGTTGGAAACTGTCACATGCCTGGCAGGTTCTGTAACTTGGGCAGATGGTGCAGCACAATTAGACCCACCAAATCTTTCAATCAATCTTCTGAACACCATGTGAAAAAATCCAGACCTGGGTTTTCTCTTAAACCAATGTTTTTGTCCTATTTTATAGTCTGATCCCCTAGTTTCACTTTTACACACTGCAAATGAATGTTATACTGTGCTTCTTAATTACCCTTGAAGTAAGCATTTCTTTTGTTTTCCTCATTTTCTTCAAGCTATCGTTTTGCTTTATTTTTTTCCCTCTCTTTCACTTTTCTTGCCTCCGAGGGTGTTCAATGAAGTTTCATCTCACTATCACCATCATCACCACCACATCCAGTTTGGTTTTGCCCCCACTCTTGGCTTATTTAACCACTGGCCTGAATGCAAGACTGTACTGTGTAGACAACAGCCGAGCACAAGTGTTTCATTCACACCCAATTACTGTGAAAGGGATTTTTTCCGGCCAGAAATTCACAGAGGAGCACAATAAGAGTGTCAGAGAGGAACAAGATCCCTAGCGTTTCACGTTCTGTCCCACGTTCCCAACACAAAGGAGATGAAAAGCGATCCAGTGTATCCAACACCAGAGAGGGCCATTAGCCAGAGCCAGTTAAATAAGAATAGCGCTAACTGAGGTGCTAACGGAGATGAGAAACATCTGCTGCTTGAGCTGGGCCCTCGTTGGCCCTGAGCAGCATGCCTTTGATCAGCGGCCCTAGCTACCACCTTTCTACAAGAGCTCAGATGAAACGCTGCCTCTCAAACACAAGCGAAATGTGTAAGAGCAACACATCCACTACAGAAGGAAAACAAATGCAAACTAAAAGAAGAAAAACACCCTAGTGCAATAGACAGTGCAGGTCTATTCATAAAAAAACATCTCCTGCACTGTCAGAGTGCTGTATGCAAGTGGAGAAAAAATAAAATAAACTTACTCAAGTTCTTTTTCTCTCCTGCATGAAATAATATGACACATCGTCATCTCCAGTGAAAGAAAGCCAAACACCTCACTCAAGCATGGGCCTGACGCCACCTTTGGACTGCCAATCCCACTGTTGTATTTCCCCCACCTGTGCCGGGAAGATGATTCACTAGGCCTGCCAGACAGCATCTAGGGACTATGTGCGCTGGGGCGTACGCGCTGCCAACACAGACAGAAGGGGAAAAAAAAACACCATACCTTCTCCAATGCACTGTGACCTGCAAAAAGCAGTTGGTAAAATAATGCGGCCTGCGAGCAGATGTATCATACTCTGTCGACTCCGTGCCTAACAATCCACCAATTCGAATCAAGGCATTGGGCCAAATGATTACGATATGGCAGACAGGAGCAGATCTAGGTCTATTACACAGAGAGAATGAAATAAAATCACCGTTGCCTGCATGAACACACCAGCTGCACCCAAAAAAGCAATATGAGAATTATGGGTTAAATTAGATTTTTTTTTTCTATTTCTTTCTTTATCCTTTCCAAAGACAGCATGTATATAATTTTCAGATCTTTATTTTTAGCTGTGAAGCCCACACTCCACCTGTGCTGCTTTCTTTTCTGGAAATACAAACAGTGCTGAGACAGCTTTTATTCTGCCGTTACAAAGAGAATACTAGCTATAACAAGGAAACGCATATTTCACTAGGAATTTACAGCTAGACTACGCTCAAAAGCTCCCAACAACATGTTTTTGCCAGATATATTTATTTTCCTTCACTGGCATTACTCACAGTCACACTTTTTATTCCAATTTTAAATTTATTTAACATTTAGGTTGTGCACTTGTCAATATAATTAAACATGGCTTCTAAGCATTCAAGAGAATCATCAAATTGTTACAGGGAGGGGAGAACTAAATGAGTTTGCATAGTATTTTATTGAAACATGGAAAGAATGTTTTAAATTTTACCTCTGCTTTTTTAAATTTCAACAAACCCAATATACAACACATCACCTTTGAATTAAGAATCACAAGCCTCTTAGGAAATAATACTTTCTGGCAAATATAGGAAAGAAAGGCTGAAGTCCAATTACAAAAGCCGCAGATGTCCAAAAGTGCAATGCAGAAGCGTTGTGACATTTTTCAGGTGTTCATTGTTCAAATCGTGGATAACATCCTGAGGGTCATGTTCTAATTGCTAATTAACTGCCAGAAAAGAGATCATGGTCACCCATGACCTCAACCAGGAAACAGGACCAGTTGAATTCTGTGGATATTGCTCTTGTTCGTGCTTGTAACTTCTCGCTTCCTCCCTTAACATAGTTACTGTAGTATGTATCATGGGATTGCAAAAAGTCGGCCATATTTTGAGAAAGTAAACCAAAAGTTTGCTTGAGGCTATACGTGTCTCAAAGATGAGAGCCAAAACCTGTACACTCAAGGGTAAACCACGGTTAAAGACCCGCACAGGACTTAATTTTGTCCGAGCCGGTTCTCAGTCAACGAGGATTGAAGTGGGCACAAGCGGAACAAAAGAATAACTTCATAGCTAATCTTGACTAAAGCTGCATACCTATCAGTGGCGTGTTTTTACACCGTCTCGGAGATTAGTCATGTGTACACTTGCACAGCACGTACGTACTGAATCATTACCGTCACTCTTGGTCACAAAAGAAACAACGGTGACTAAAGGTCTATGTTTGTTCAGCAGAGATCAGGCCTGGAGTCCATATTTCAACAGGAGCCACCTGGACTCTGGAAAGAAGCTTTATGGGGGGAATTAGAGGATACTATGGAATGAACAAGACAGACAAGTAACACAGCCCAATACACATCTTATCTACAAGCTTATGTTTCACAAAGAGGACAGATAAGCTAATATGGACCAGCACAACAAGGGAATTGAGCAGAAATTAGGCTAGTGGGGCAGGGGAGGTAGGGTGCGGGTAAAGAAACATACCCAGGTCAAGATCTACGGGAAAGCGGTCAGTTGCAACAGATCCCGGATGCTTTGAATCCCCTGCAGAACAGTTAACCATTGACTAGAGAACTCATAGTTTAGGCTCCATGTCATTCATGGTTTTTCTACTCCAAAGACCACAAGCACAAAGCATTATTAAGGCCGCTACTTGCCCTGGGCAGTGAATGCAACACTAATCAATGAGAAAGAGAAGCATTGTGGTCTGTCTCATAGGGCAGGTGATACTATGTTGGTGTGTGTTCGCGTATGGATGAGATTATCCTGTCAATTAGTGTTTCCTTTCAGGTTGGTGGTCTGGATTGTAAAGACAAGCTTTATGCTGCAATTATTAATCTATGACGAAGAGTAAAGAAAGATATTTAATAGCTTTAACACATTCGATCACTATTACTTCAAGTAATCATTAACTTTATTAACTTTAACCAGAGTGTTTCCTGGACAGGTGTTAAGTAGTTCACAAATTAAAAGATTAGACTACATTTTTTCCTAAAGCTTTCATTTATGCAGTTTTGCCTCCATCGGAAGGATTTTCTTGTGATACTTATTTAGCCTGATTAAATCGCAAACATTTTCTTTGTATATAAAAAGAAGATATTTCTCATGACAACTGACAACTTTTACAAATGCACTTGTTTTAATTCAATCTATTTTTTTCACAACACATGTAAATGTCCCAAAATCTTTGAATCATACTCAGGGAGATTAAAATATGGCTAACTGCAAAATGTAGATTAACCAGTAAGTTGATCAGAGGAAGAATTTTTGTGAGTAGTCGGCCATGCCAGGAAATAGTTTATGTTTCTAAATGCTGCAAAAATAGCAATAATTATTGCATGATTAATTTATGCACAATCCTGCTATACCAACATGATGTCAAGCACTAAAAAGTACGTTAATGACTTATAGTAGGAAAAACTGAAATATGTGCTATCTACTTCAGATATAGCTATTTCAAATCCATTGTGCTATCACTGCTTTCTAAGTTCCCTCATCTAGTTTAAAAATTACCCCCAAAATGTCCCTACTTTGAAATTATTTGTGTGCAGGAAGCAACAGCAACAGTATTAGAAAAAGACTAATAAAACAGATACAAGTGTGTTGCTTTAGGAAAACAGTATTAAGAATGTTAAACAAATATAACCTTAAAAAATACTGGATTTTGTGTTATGAGTCAACTTGGAAAAAGATACATCTAAATAAAGAAAAATAACTGAATTAGCCTAAAATCTTCCCCACTGTCTTCCACAACATAGTTCTGCTTGTTCATAAACTCGAAATCTATGCAGGAACTGAAATTTAAGCAGCGAGGGGAAAATCTTAACATCGCTCCCATGTCGGGTAAGTATTTGACATTGTCTGGTTAGTGAAACCTGTAGTAATTTCTGCACAGTCCCTTTTTAAGCACTTCACAATGAACCACAGGTAACAAAATTGATCTTCAGTTGTCTGGTTATTCACTTCCATTCTGGTGTATATAAAGCAATTATCCGCAGCGCCAGGAAACAAATCCTATTGACTTGATTCCTATTTAATTATTCTACTTGAAAATCCTCTGTTGTCTTTTCACTGAACCTTAAAGAAAAAAAGGAAATCACTTCAACTATTAAAATCTATTTTAAAATTAACTTCCCTCGCTTGTCTGTTTTCATCCCACTTTCTGCTCTTATTCAAAACAGAGAAAATATGGCACATCTCACAGCGGTATTTCGCTGTGGTAAAATAATCATCTAAACGTAGAGTGACAGTGGAGGTTGATTAGTTTTGGAGAAAACATTACCTGTTGAAAGAATAAAAGCTATTAGGGTGCCGAGAGACAGTAAAATGGAAGGAGAAAAGGGCGATGTACTGTTCCCATCAGCAAACAAAACACTCCATATTTCTTTGAAAGACAAAGTGTTAAGTTAGGCTACTCTGCACTCTGTCAATAGCAACGTTTATCATCTAGCCAGCCACAGTCTATATATTGATTAAACCATCCATCACTTAAACTCTACAAGACATTATTTCTAATTAAAAAGTAAGTCATAAATTTTGTCTTTTATTGTCGACCTGAGGCTGTAAATAAAATTCAAGGGAGGGCAAAAACAGATTGCACCCCCTATCCACAGTTTAAAGCCACCGTAAAAAAGGAAAGGACAGACAAGTGTGATGGCACCTTTGAGATCTTTGAACATCGCCTACAGGGCTGACAGGAGGGAGGTGCTCAGCTTCGTCCCAGATAAACAGATGCAAATCAATAATTCCTCTGCTAGCGTTTTTATAAGACAGGTGCTTCCCTTCAGAGGAGCCGACTCTATGCACAGGAAGACCAAATATGTAAATTAAATTTTCATAAACCACATGGGCCTATTTAAAGAGACAACACTGGGTGTACTTGAGAATGATGTATACTCATAAGAGGTCATGAAAGTGTACGAAATGCTCCATCACACTGCTGAGTTGCCTGGCGGTGACAGCAAGCACCCCCCATTCTCCTGCGTCCCCATTTTCCTCAGCTAAACAACAATTTTGCTGCCAAATACGTGGTTCCAGAACATTATTTAATGATCTCTGTTGATGTAGAGGCCATTAGCACACCTACGCCGCAGCCAAAGCTCTGATGTTGGACGAGTAAACTCTCAGTCAAAGCAGCGGACACTTCAGGTTTGACAACTTCTGATTACCTCAGCGTGCACACCAGTTGTCAGGAGGTGAACTCTCCTGACAGCCAGCTGAGAGTGGCAGAGTGTTGGTTATTTTTTGATGGGCACAGAAGGATGTCTGATTTCACAGGTTGTAGGCAAAGGGGAGGGAGGATATTGGGTGAAAATGGGGAAGAAAATGAAGAAGAGGTTTGTCATATGTTTCGGGCTTCACTGTCGACAAAAGGAAGTGTGTGCAATCATTGTTCATTGTGTCCTTTTCCTCTACGCTGCCATTTTTTTCCTGACCTGCCGAAGCAGAAGTAGCTCTGACCACACAAGCACTTTCTGAATGGGATTTGATAATGATGGAAAGACTGGGGAATGATATTTGGCTAAGTGATAGCTAGGCATGTTTCTCACCAAAGTGCAAAAGAAAGTGGCTTTGGTAAAAGACAAAACGAGAGAATCGCCCTCCGGGGGAAGCAAGAACTAATGAGTGAGCTAAAAAGGACAAGATGGAGTGATCCTCTATAAAAAGAACAGAAGTAATCTCTTCCTCTCCTACCCATTCCTCCAATCTTAATGTCCTAAGAGATCTTGGCTCCTCCGTAAAGCCTGCAGCCTCTCCACATCAAAAAGACTCTGATTACACCTGCACACCTTGCCGAAGCTGAAGCTTTTGGACAGGGTGCAGCGAAAGTTCAAGGCAGGCTCACGCAACAAAAACCAAAGAGGTAGAAAGGATTCAAGTTTGCCGCAATCTCTTTCAGTTTGTGGTTTTAAAGACAGAAAATGTCTACCATAGTATACACTTAAAATAACATTTTCTTTGAAGTCCAAATAACATCTGGGTCTTTTGTTGCTTTGGAAACTTTGGTGGTACAGTGCACCCTAAAGGTTCAAGAAGAGTTTGAATCTTATCAACATATTATCCTGGTTTTAGTAAAGAGGTGATTTAGTTCATGGTCACATTGGGAAGAGAAGAAGTAAAAGAGTTAACCGAGGATGATGGAGAAAGACCACTGAGCTAAACTGTTAGTTTGCTGTCAAGGGTGTCATGCTATTGAGATAACCAAACTGTCAGACACATCAGAAGACACGTGTAGAAGAGTTTTAGTTATCCTTTCCAAAGCAAAAATTGCTCCATCCAAATTTCCTCTTCTTCCTATGAAACCTAGGAGTAATTAAGTGGGTAAACCTTAACAATCCTACTTAGGACAACAAAGCCTATGCCATCGGAAGCAACGGCTAGAGGTATATCCCAGAATCTCCCCAATCCTCCAATTCCCCAATGCTTCGATAAACACAATACAACAACATCACAAGCACAAGCGAGACTCTTCTCCTCTGTTGTTCCTCGGTGGTGGAACGAACTGCCAAACTCTGTTCGCTCTGCAGAGTCC